>CM037875.1:32367420-32776720 GCA_021292105.1 Anadara kagoshimensis | reverse complement strand
GTTTTCATGGTGCTCCCCTGTGGTCATTTAGATCCGGGAGGGGTCAAGGAAAGTATAAACTCATATGTAGGTAGTAATAATTGTCAATGATACAACGTGTTTCTTCTACTTTTCTAGTCAGCATTGTCAGCTTCAATAATCATATCTCGACCCTGACACCCACAAACACGTGTATTTGCAAATTCTATCAAATTACATTGATAAATATGTGGAGATAAGATTGAGATACAAGCATATGTTTAGAACTTTCCTTGAGTAAAATATTCTTCCAGTCAGAACATATCAAGCATTCTTGTAGAAACTTGAAAGAGACAAATGAATATTCAACTTAAGTAGTTTTTCCTATCAAGAAAAAAAGCTCTAACGCCAAACATCCTTGTAGATTGATTTTTCATGATGATAATGGCGGTTTACATTAACATGACAACATCTTTGTATAAACATGACGGCCCGTGGGAAAACATATTTGTATCACGTTGGTGAAATGTGTATCTGGCGTCACAGTTATCGTAACATATTCTTAACACATAACCAAATTAGTCCTGAATGTCATTTTGGTCGTGTCATTTCAGAGTTTCGAATGTACTTTTACCTTTAAAATTCTCTGTTGGTGTTCTATAATAAGTGAAAACTACCTTTGTCACCTCTGTGTACCCCGAAGATGTGAAGTAGCAAAAAGGAATTTACTCCATTTCTGCCACCAACATTTTGTCCGCTACTTTTCTCGAAAACTATAACAGGAACAATCTTTTGGTGGAGTAAATGTGCCATTGACTATTCACGTTTTGATCATCGTTGGGAAATGGACATGCGAGTTCCTTCGGTGGACATTTTGAAATTGCATCTCATTTCAGATGTCTAATTTGTATTTTTCTATATGATAAAAGCATTAGCAAATCTATGTTCGTAGTGACTGCATTTGTCTAATGTGTCTTGTGTCTTTGACATTACTCTATATAATGAACATCGAAGGCAAGATGTAAAATTGCCCAGGGACAAAGTCGGATTTTTTATACAAACATAGCTGAAAAATGGGTCCATCTTTAATTTTGTTTATTTTGTTAATCTTGGCCGTCATCACAGTATCGTAAGTTTGATGTCTATGTGTGTAGGGTTGCCCTGGATATATTTGACGTCCCATAGCTTTATATTACTCTTACACAATTTTGATAACACACATGGCTGGTGTAGCTAGCTAAAAAGAAGGTGCTTACCCGTCCGGAGCTCCATGTCTCACTTCCCTGTTGGAAGTTCACATGTCAAACCTAACTTGTCAGTTCCAAAGTTTTTACTTTGCTTCTGGATTTTGATTCGGACATGGATTAGTATGTTGGTTTTCGATTATCATTATGTGTTATGTATATGTTGCTTGTGTTCTTAGTTACTTTGGGTATTGCAAAGTGCATAGTTTAGTATTTACATTTTTGTTATCGCATTTTATTTCATTTCATGTAGCATACTTAGTTTCCATATTCAGAGGGAAAATTTACTAACAGAATGAATATCCACAGTTTCTAAAATTTCAAAACGTGATCTTTAGCTTTTGTTGCAATCAGATAAAAAAAACAATGATTTCAATCTATACATTATTTATTCATTTATTTTCATTTATTTAGGTTAACTTATGCTTAATTAACTAAAAGCGCACGTTGCAAATGCTGCTCAAGAGACACCACACCTTTTTATTGTAACGGCAACAATGGAAAGGCAATGCAGCTTTAAAATGTAGCTAATAAGACCAGAAATAAACTGACATGTCAGGTGATATTTTATATCATAGACATATAATGACATATAATGATGAATTGGTTTTTCTATTATCTCTATATGACCACTGGACACTGGGTATAATTTTGATTTTTGAGGTGATAAAAGCGAAATATTCATTAGGATCATGCAGAACATATTTCATCACTAAGTATAGAAATGAATTATGATAAATGACTTTTTAAAGACTTGGTTCATGCCGGATCAGAAAGATATTGTTTTTGATTTCATCATTTGATGAAATAAATATTTAAACTGTTTCATAAAAGTGCCGTGATATATTAGTTTTCTGAAGAGTATTATGATACAGTTTGAGATTTTTTAGCTACCGTATAGCTTAGCAATGCTAGTTGTCCAAGAAAAGTTTGATGATACAGTCATATGAACAGCAACAAAACTAGTATGTGTTAAACGCGTTTCTGACCTGCCTTCAGTATTGTCCAGTAAAGCTTCAATAACACGCATAATGCATGCATTTTTGAAATTGTTCTCTTACAATATGCCAACCTGTTTGGCTAGAAAGCGTCCAGCTGACACGTGTTTGTTTTAAAATGCACAATAGTCATATAGAACAAGACCTAACCTCAAATTAAAAGGTAGTATTCTGCCCTGTTTTTGTTCAAATACACATAATGGGCTGTTTACTTCAGTTATCTCCCTTTTAAATAGAAATTGATTGTTTTTACCTTTTTTCGAAATATGTATTTCAGATTTAACAAATATAGTCTTTGCTGCAATATGTTGGAGGCCAAGTCAAGTCGTACCTTTACTTGACAATTATTGCACATTGAATTCTTCATTATAACCGGGTAGTTAGACATTTCCAATGAAATCGTAATTGTATGAATTTTTATTTTACATTGCTAGTTGTTGTGATCAATCAGGAATTTTCAAAACTTATTTAACTATTTATTATTTATATTTAGTATATTTAATATAGTATAATCCAACATGAGTTAGTTCCCTTATCAATTGGAATTAAATGCTCAAAAATGTATTTCCGTTCTAAAATTCTTGAAGAGTTTTTAAAATAAGTATTTTAGATTTAACAAAATGTATTTTGTTTCAATTACGTAGAGTCTGAGCCAAGCCTTTACTCTAGAGAATTATTTCACATTGAAGTCTGCACTGTGACCAGGTAGATACAGGTTTTTCGAATGGAACCAAAATTGTACAATTTTTAAAATTTAATTTGCATTACTATTTGGTGTGGTTAATCAGTGATTTTTATAACTTAATTTGAATATTTAGCCATACATGTTTTCATAAGTATTTAATATATTACAATATATAATATGATGCAATATGATTTATCACCGTTTTCAAAAGACAACTATTGCAACTTGATGCCTGATGATAGGGTTGATAAGCCATTCAATCAAACAAAATATGATAATTATTTTTATATAACTATTTAATTTGTTGTCGTGGTTATAACCTTATTAAACTATTTATATTAGCCATTGTTTTTAAATAAATTTTTTAATATATTTTCAATTATTTGTAAAGTCCTATATTACCTTAGAAACGGTATGGGATGGCCAAGTTGGAGAACGGCTGAGAATGAAGCCTCAAATAGGACGAAGTGGAGATATCTGTGCTTCGCCTTATGCTCCACTAGGAGCGAAGAGGATAGGTAGGTAGGTAGATATTACCTGCTTTGTTACATCAGTTTATATGAATAATAACTTCGCAATCATCTTGTCAAAAAAACTTATACAAATGATGATTTACTAGCCAAACATAATCCTATAAGCAGCTTTTTTGTGATGATGGACATTATTCCAATGAAATATGTTAAAAATGTTAGTACGTTTGGACCATACAACTCGTAAACATGTCACCAGACAGTTTCCACACGTGTTCGAAAATCGTTTTAATGTACAGTTGAAAGTGTATTGTCACATACGTGTCATAAAGAAAGCATTATGAAAAATTAAATACCTAATATAAAAACTATTAAAAAGGACATATTTTATTATTTTATGAAAATATTTTGCAATTCAAAACTGAAGTTAATCCCTGATGTTGGTCGATGTTTCGAGTCATTGATCTAAGCGTGTTTAAAGCTGTTTTTAAAGTTCGTTAAACTTTATTTGTGGCATTCCAGTTAACGACCGAGTATCTTATCAAATGCACCCCAGTAGATATTGAACATTATTATAACACTGATATTGTTTCATTATTTCTTATAGATAGAGATAGGTTACCACGTAAACAAAGTTTGGCCAAATACATGCGATAAACGTCAACAAAGATCAAATTAGAAACGTTAGAAAAATCAAATTCAAATGCTAAAAAATTAAAAAAAACTGACAAAAATCATCCAAAAAAATCCATTTAAATTATATGTTACAATTTTACAATTAAACCAAAAATCACAACAATGCCAAACTGAACAACACAAAAACAAAACTATATGAAACTATTGATAGTAATTTTACAATATGTATTTCTTCATAAACATGTTCGGGAATAATGACGTAAAAACAAAAAAAGTTAATTTTGATAAAGTATTTTAAAGCTAAAGCCATGCTTTGCCAATTTCTACAACATGGCAAGTAAATGCAATAAGCAACAAGACAAGATAAACTGTTATACATTTTTTTCAAACTTGGAAAATGTTTGGATCTGTGTGAGGTCTTGTTATGGATTTACTACTGTGAATAAATATCATTGATATCTCTTTTCAGCTGAAGTTGGTTATAAAACTGGATATTTATGTCTTGTTGGTCAACATAATCGCAAGCGTTTTTGATTTAAATGATTTAAAGACGTTAAGTGGACTCATATTAAGAGGATTAATTTAACGATTTGGCATTCAAGTCCTGTCAAAAACCAATCACCAATTACTAAAAGCATGTTGTGTGGCATTATATGACGTGTCACATCATTACTCATAACAGATATAACGATATTATGGCTTGTATTTGTTTATTATTCATAATAAATTATTATTACTCATAATGAATTATTATTATTTACAATAACTTATTATTATTTACAATTAATTATTATTATATTAATTATTATTATTATTATTATTATTGATTAATGATGTTCTTGTTGTTATCATGATGTTTTTAATATTATTTCACCAAATTGAATAATGCGCACTAGCGCCTTATGATTAGCTTTGCACGGCAATGGAAGTTATAGCACTATAAACGCAATATTGAGACAGTTCAATGGCTATGTTTACATTTCGCAATTTTTGAAAATTTGTTTTTGTTTTGAATCCTGAAATAAATTTAAACACCGTCGTGTACAACATGCGATTCCAATTGCTGGAACAGCCAATAAATGACGTCACGGCTACCGGCGTAAGCAAGAGATGAGTGATGTCACATTAGCAATTGACTTATAGTCCTATAACTTCATTTGGTCTAAAACATTATAAATGTAAATATTTTAAATTAATAAACATAAAAAACAATAAAACAGAATATAAGCTTATAGGATGAACTTATTTACAATATTAGATGGCAGTTGAATACAAAACTTGGTGTTAATTACATACAAATACATGTAGTAGTAGTAAAAAAATATATGTTAATGACAAGAAATGACATAAACTATGATATAATGGATAGTATATGACAGTTATTGAATTGCAAGCTATTTCGGACAATAAATCTCTTCTTGTAGGATTTTGTAATTAAAAAGTTTTAAATTCATTTCATAATAAATTCAATTGTATGTTACTAAATATGTCACCAGATATAAGCTCCGTTATATAAACTGGTGACAGGGAGTTTATATACGTTGTGTCAAATCACAAAAATACTAATCCATGTCCGAATCACAATCTAAAAGCAAAGTAAAAATTGTTGAACTGATAAGTCAGGTTAGACACGTGAACTTCCACCAGGGAAGTGACGCCGGGTGCTCCGGAAGGGCATGCAACTCCTGTTTAGCTAGCTACACCTGCCACGCGTGTAATCAAAATTGTGTAAAAGGAACATGTGGCGTCAGATATATTTAGGACAATCCTAGACACAGAGGCATCAAACTTATCAACAATACTGCCATAAAACCTTTTGGGGGCATTGATAAGCTAGGCTTAGTTGTGTCAAAATGCCCTTTATTATTTTATTCATTGCAGTCGCTTTACCTTTACATGGCTATTATACGTGTCAAGGATAAAAATACATTTTTTCAATCTCGCATCTTTCAAAGAATAATTTCTTGTAAGCAAAAATTTCACGGGTCAAAAATGCCTAGATTCTATATAGAAATTAGAGTATTAATCATTGTCAGTAAATTGGAGTCATTATTCCCATTACTGCCAACAGACATTCCAAACATATAATGACTTTATAGTTTATATTTTGGCAATATCTTAACGATGGACTTGTAAAACATAAGGAGTATTAATGATATCAATGCTTCTAGAAAGTTTATTTCATGGTTTTTAGCCCTGCTGTGTTATCAAGAAAGTTAAGACGAGAACATCGAGATAAATGATGTGCACAAATGTTCATAAAGATTGAGGTATAAAATATAAAAGAAAAAAGGCAAGATAGGTCACGGGTGATAACTTATTGTAACGGTTTTAATTGCAGTGAGTGTATTTCAAGAGGTTGGAATTATGTATCTTAGCGATAGCGTCAATTAGGTAATTGACGTTTCGCGGTTGTTGTGTGTATATTTCTTAGAAACCTGATCACCTTACATCAGTATAAAATAGTGATAGGGTCAGTATTATCAGTTATCCGTGTGTAGTATTTTCGTATAACATATATCTTTACTATCTATCTTGAGGGTAACGCCGTATTTACATTTATTTTTGTTATGTTTGACATAGAATATAAAACAGTACTTAAGCATTAATTTCATTATTATCATATCTAGCTGTTTATTTTCCTTTCGATAAAGACACCGATCATCGCTATGGTTAAGAAAAAATGACAGCAGTGATAATTAATGTTAACAAACATCGTTTTCTTTTACGTTTTTGTTAAAACAAGTGATGGGTTATTCCTATCTTGTGTCGTCATCTAGTATTTCTAGATTTTTTCACAAAATTGTTTCTTGAAAACTGATAACATTGTGTCTTTATCAAGAGAATTTGAGATAAGTAACAATTTGTGTTTTGTTTTTATCTTGAAGTTGTTATTTTGCAACAGCTATTATTTCATTTTACCAAGTTAAAAAATTAGCTATTTGTTGCCATGTGGATTACATAAAAGGCTTATCTTTTGTCAGATAAAATGAATGCATATATCTCAATTACTAATGAACACGAGTATCATTACTAAGACAAGATACTGCAGTCTTACTTACTGAGCAAAAAAAGGAAGTAGGTTAGTTTGATCATGTTTCAGCTTCACCAATCCACTTGGAAAAACAACGTTGCTATAGCATTTTTTTTTACATATGAATTTGGTTTTCATCATTACATTGAGATTATCATTCAAAGACAAGGCATGTCTATTCACCGAACAAAAAAAGAAAGTGGGTTACATTTATTAGGTTTCAACTTCAATAATCGACTTAGCTTGGTAACCAATGTTGTTTCTTTTAAATGTATGACTTTGGTTAAAATTTACAATGCTAAATCATTACAATAGGATTATTATAACAAAGACAGTGCAAATTTACTTGCAATGGGTTAGTTTGGTCGTGTTTTAAGTTCAACAATAACTTGGAGAAACAAGGTTGCTTTACTATCATTTAAAATCCAAATTGAATTAAAATGTCCATGTTTCATCATTACAAATAAACTCCGTTATTGTTGCATTTAATTTGCCATTTCCTATTTAGAGAGTAATTTTTCGTAGTAATTTGTTTAATTTACCAATTTTAAGGTTAACGTCCTTCCTTGGCATATATGATTGTAATTATATTTTAGAACTTTGCGCTTCAATAGTTATTTAAACATCCTCGGTGCGTAAATGCTATACCATATAAAATATTGAATTTAATTTCTGAATGAAATATTATTAAAAAGAAAAGAATTATATAATATGATATATATTGTTTTATTTGTTTTCTCTCTGTCTCATAACAACATTAAATATAAAAAGAGGAATCAACAGATAGCTGAACAGGAGGTGCTTACCGTTCCTGAGCACCCGGCCTCACTTCCCTGGTGGAAGTTCACGTGTCTAACCTAACTTGTAAGTTCCAAAGTTTTTACTTTACTTCTGGATTGTGATTTGGAAATGGATTACTAAGTTTGTTTTTGACTAAACATATTTAGCCATTCGTAACAGAAACAACAATAAACAAATAAAAAGCCAATTATTATGAAACCCACCCACGCCAGATATAGATGCACACTTGAGAATCACAAAACTAGTCTGTTTATTTTTTACAATCCCATCTTCAATATGGGTCAGACAATCATATATTTTACTAGCAGAACCATGCAATCCAAGGTTAATAATTACACAACCCATTCATTTCAATTAATGTCAATGCTTGGCAAAATTATTACAGCAATATGTCCCATTTAAATAAAATAAAAAATTGTTCATTATTTTATGTTATGCACTCAACTTAGATCATTACTAGGTGCATTCAGGATTGCACTGATGATATTCATAATGTGGTTAAAATTAGGTCATCTTCGTATTGGTGAAACAGATAGAAATACCTATTTTTTTTATTAATTTTCTATGTTGCACATAATTCCATCATAACTGATAATTATGCATATTTTTTTAATTTACGGTAAATACCAAATATTATACCCAGATTGTTAAACTTATCACTAAAGACAGTATAAACTAGAACAGTTGCCGGGAGTTGATGTTACAAAGTAAAGGCATCTGTGTTCAAAAGGTTGGAATCTGAATTTGCATTATATCAATTTTGATTAGACACGTGGTGGGTGTAGCCAGCTAAACAGGAGGTGCTTACCCTTCCGGAGAACCCGGCCTCACTTCCCTGGTGGAAGTTCACGTGTCTAGCCTAACTTGTCAGTTCCAAAGTTTTTACTTTGCTTCAGGATTTTGATTCGGACATGGATAAGTATGTTTGTTTTTGATAGTATCCTCAGGAACTGATAACACAGATTTTTTTATAATGATATAAATGACCTCACTAAAACATCAAAATAATATTAATGAAACAGTTAGGAAAAACTTAATGGTTTACCAAATTAATGCCTAAAATTAACTGCAAATCGACAACTATAGGATATTATTTTTTTTTACAAGTTTGCTTGTGCCGAGATAAATCAGAGAAAAGTAAAATATTCAAAATCTTCCGCTTGCGGAGTATGTGGTTATTGTTGTTAAATAATACATTGTAGTTATTCTTATTTTTAAATAAAGTAAATAAACGTTTTTAGATTTTCATTGGATTTTTGCTTTTTACTTTTAAAAATACCCTTTGCGTGACGGTATTTCGGTGTTCATGTGATCAACAGCTGTAAAGAGCACACTTGCGCATCACAGCGCCTCCCAATGTCTATGCCATTCTGGATAGATATGAATGCAGAGAAATAGCAGTTCCCTTGGTGAAGGTCGTTGGTATTCTGAAAGCACACAGATTTAATACACCGTCCTGGAACTCACCAGCATATTTTGGATATCAGCCTGGAAAAATATATATGATACAAATGAGAAGAATTGCATTAGCCATCTAAAACTAATTGTAATATTGAATAGGGTGGAGGATAATAGTGAGTTGGATCTATTTGACTAATTTCTGATTCGTTTGATTATACGATTCCAAGAATAAACAGATTACAGCTAATTTGACAGAATACAATTTAAACATGGGTTTGTTCTGATAAAACACAGTATGACAAACAGCGATGCCAATATTAGGGACACTATAATCCCTCAGAATACGTATCACACACTCGCAGATCGCTTGATTTGTATGAAGAAGTAGAAATCTGCATCAAACAGCCATTAACTTGTAATATCCATGTCATTGATGAATACAAAAATATCGGGCCCAATCTACACACTCTACAACGGTCTTCAGCGGTAATCACAATTGATGACATTGTTATACAAATTGAAAAATAACAAGATTACAATAAATAACTTTGTATTGCCAAAATAACCACGGTCATTTGGAATCAGAAAATCTAGGATTTAACCCTTTTTATTTCCAGTGTTTGATTATTTTATTATAGTCTTCGGAAATTAATCAAGGGATTTCGTCAGTTTGTTTTAATTTATTTGTTAAATGTGGAAGGTATTGATAAAAGCAAGAAATAGTCATTAGATTGATTTAGAAAAAAGAAACTTTTGTCATAGAGTTAGAGTCATAAAATCGTTCAGAATTAGTCAAAAAACTAAATTGCGCGTTTTTGTAAAATGAAAAAAATTATTCATAAAATAAAAAGTAGAATTTAATTATATATTTAAAGTGTTAAATTTGAAGAAATACATAAAATATTACAATAATAATAAAAACACGAAAAAAATTTATTATTATTGTAAGGGATAATTTTCTTTAAATACAAAAAATACGTGAATAATAATAAAAAAGTAGTTAAATAGTAAAATTAATTTAATTATTCATTTTTCATAAGCCGTATAAGGTACAAGTGACATTGATTAAATGGTTTATACTTTTAAACTAAATTTATACATTGCGATGCCAATAGGTTCAACCAAAACAATAAACTATTAATTATAGTAACAAATAGTTGTATTTTCGTATTGTACATGGTATTGAAAAATGTTGGAAAAGAACTTTTGAAGGTCAATTTATTTTTACTTTTTCAACAGTTGAAAAATAGTGTCGCCTATTGTCGATAATTATTACAAATTACTGTATGCATTTATATATATGTAAACATTAAGTGAGTACTATATTGTAATAAATCATTGTAAGGTAAGGAAATAATTTCCATCGTTGAACTTAGAATATGTTTATCTAATCTTGGTGTCTTCTTGTAATGTTCTTAGTTTCCTTGAATATTGTCAACGGCGTGTTTCTATATTCCCTGTTCTACATAAGGAAATACGTCAGAAATGACATTGATACAAAATGTGCAAAAATCCCGACTTTTAGGGGGCGAAAAATCATCTAGTATCAATACAATTATTGTCAAAAATTGTTAATAATAGAATTTCTATAAATGCAAATATAAAGTAGTATGTCGTAGTAAACCATGGTTGAGATTCTGCATAAAAATTTGATAAATTATTTCTATAAATCCATCGTCACAAATGGTATCGATGAAAAAGCATAGAAAAGGAAGTTCCGACATATATGAGCTACAAAGGTACAACTATGGTTAATAATAGTAAAGAATAATTTATGTATTTCTATTAATATAAATGTTAACCGAGTACTGTATTATATCATGCTCGAAACACAATAATTTGTTTCCTTTGTCCTAAGCATTTTTTATCTGGTCTTAGTGTCTTGTTGTATAATGTTCTTCATTGCCTTGGTTATTGTAAGCTGTTCTAGATTCTGCATAAACAAACGCTGTTCTTAAATATTTCTACAAATCAACCGCCATAAATTGTAACGACGAAAAACCATAGAAAGTGACGTTTCGACAGACAGGTATGCAAAGGTCACTTAATATAAATGTAAGAATAATTTTTAAACTTTCAGGTATTAACCCATTTCAAAAAATATAAATTTTGAAGCAATTTTTTTTTATTTTAATCAATTAATAAGAATCGTAATTGAAATATATTGTTGCCTATGCCATTAAGCCTAGAAAAATGTTAATCTAGTTTTGGTATTAGTATTGTATTCTTTTATTGTGTTTTCGGTTGTTGCAAACTATCTTTCCTTGCCAACAAATTTCTAAATTCCGAATAAAAATTCTCTGTTCGATAGATTATGCCTTCAAATCCATCGTCACAAATGGCATCGATGAAAAAGCATAGAAAAGGAAGTTCCGACAGATAGGAGGTGCAAAAGTCATCTATACATTTACAAGTATTTACACATGTTATTTCTGATATCAAATAAAATTATGGTATCCAATGGACATACCGTAATCGACCACACATCTAGAATGATCTCTTACAGGTTTTTAGATTTACACATTTTTTCAATTCGCTATGTTTTACATATGTTTGAAAGAGTTTTTTGTTTATTTATACATCGTGTAAAACAATCTAAAACGTTATAAAAGTGTGTCGAAATCAACATAGGAATCTGGCAAAAATCTGTAAAAATCACCGATCACGTGTTTTTGTATTAATTAATTAAAATGATGACAAACACATTATTTGATGCATTTGGTTGCTACATCAAAAATTTTCTTGACGTTGATTAAAAATAAATCACATTTTATTTCCTTTATCAGGTGCACACCCCCACAACTAGATTGATAACATACGTTCTGATGCAGAGAGGACAAAAGGGAAAAACAAAATAATGTGCATGAGTTCATATTAAGTACAAAAACAGAATCAGTATGGTAGATCAATTGTCATTGCAAAATGTTTAATTCAGTAATTTGGTTAGATACGTCGATTAAAAAGCTATACTATATATGCAATAAAGGTTTTATTCTATTTCAAAACGAAAAACGATGATCTTTAAATTTATATATGCCTTGTTTTTGTATAAATTTTAAAAATATCTGCCTCCTAAAATTGTAAAATTCTTAAATTACTATGCTGATTTATCGTTTTAAGTATTTCCTAAGGAAGACTTTGATTTTCTATTTTTCTTTTAAACATCTTAAAAATATTGGATCCACAATTTTAACGTGAACATGATGAGAACTGTCTACTGATGCAAAATACCAACAGAATAGTAATAATTATTTAATTAGAAGCTTTATTGAACAGAAAATATAGTGCACGCCCGTCGAAATTGAACGGAACTCGAATTCAGCTACCTAGCGGTTCAGATACGAACAGCTGATGACAGAAAAGCTGGAATATGTACATTGTAAACGCTGTCACAAAGCTGTACCGAGGGTAGATGCCAACTCGACACATAACTTAGTTTAATGTAAACTTTAGATAGTCTGTAATGTATTTTGTCAATCTTCTATTTTATGTTTTGTTGTCAAATTATAATAAAACATGCAACTATTAACACAATGTAAGTCTCAAGGATGACGTAGTAATTATCCAAACCGAAATGCAAGGCCAAATAATTATTATGTATTTGTATCAGTGCAATCAACATATTTAATACATTAATAATGGGTGATGTAAAAAGGAAAGATTTTAGTTCCAAAGACGAAAAAGTCAATATTGTAAATATTATGAGCATATATTTTTAATAACTTTATCAATATTAATAATTCAAATACATTTTATATATAGGTATGATTAACCGTTTACATTCTAGAACCACGTAACGATAAGTGGGCACAATATTACAAATTGACGTATCGCCGGGCTTGGTCGCCTTCATGGTATCAAAGCAGCGCCACGGCAACTAATGACGTTTTAGTGTCAGTAACGTCATTAATATCACAATTCAGGCCGAGTTTTCATTCTTTTTGCGTGTAATTGAAGAAAGCTGGGTCGTTGTCGGGCATTGTGGGCGTGGCCGGGATCCGTCAATTATAGGTAGATCCAAAAAAGAATATAAGACAAACGGATATAAACGATTCAATTTCCATTACCTTTTGTGTAATGAATAAGGCTTTTTAAATAGAGATATACAGATTTACTGACTTCATATTTGGCCAAATAACTTTGCAGATACTTTACATTTAAATAAATGTTAAAGAGCGTCTAAAAGTCCTTAAAACCTACCACAAAAGTCCTTTTCGTCAACAAATCCTATGACCGTTAAAAGTAAAGTTTCACAATTAATAGTTCCTAATGTACCTATATACTATTTCTGAGACTAGCATGAATGTTTCAAGAACGTATTGCTTTGTTTATTTTTCTATGAAAATAAAATTCATATTTGTAAGAGAGAGAGAGAGAGAGAGAGAGATGTAGAGAAATGAAATTAGTTTTATTAGTTTGTTAAAGTTACAAAGCACATCTTCTAAACATTCACCATGATACATAAAGTTTTCAAGACAACCCGAGAGTTAATTTACTGGAGCAAGTTTGACTATGATATACATACAATGTGATGTCTTAATGAAGCTTGTTACTCGTAATATATCTGCTAGTTTAATCATACAAATTTTAAATTCTAGGCATCTAAAGAGAAATTCAAATAATAGATACGCCCGTGCTTCATTCTATCGACAACACAGCTGTTTTCCACATAAACGATCGAAGTGAGAACAGGATATAATCACCCAGACACATGCTACTGTACTTTATGAGGAATAACTTCCCCTGTTGTGTTCTTGGGCACAGCGGGTAAAAATCATCAGAAACGACCATTATGTTTCACGGAAACAGAAATACACATGTAGTGATGGGTTGAAAACAGAATGTAATGCTAAAACGAATTAAAAGGTTCATTAGAATTTTGATAACTCCTTCATACTTGTTCCAAACCCTTTCTGTGTATCTGTTTGATAAATTAGTGGCACGATGCCTGTTGTCTATGTAAAATCCGATTTTACAAAACAAATTAGCACCAAATTGAAATGTTGAGCTTATGTTCCATTCGCGGGTCTGGATTAAAATTAATTGTATAAAAGACTTAGATCTGATAAATCACCACAAAACATTTGACGATGAAGCTGTATTTTAACAGATCCTCTCAAATGTTAACGCTGATTTCCAGATAAGCATGACAAAACAATATTTTCTTAAATTACATAAGTATGTTTTAATTAAGTCTGTAAGACATTGAAAACAAATTACAACACTATACAGGAAATACGAGTGATGACAGGATGTATCTTCATATAACTGTGACCAGCACTGAAACGGATTCTTCTTCAACTTAAAAAAAAGAAAGAACTTACTTTTCTGTAAACTTACAAACTTTTGGTTGAAAGTAAAAAAGAAGTTAACAGACATAGTCGGCAAAAGCTCTGAAATTGATTCTTCTTCAACTTGAAAAAAAAGAAAAGATGAAAAAAAACGTTGGCAATCCTTGCTTTTTTGTAAAATGTTTCACTCTTGATTGAGACATAATAGAATAGAAATGTTATTGCAAGACAAAAATTCAGCATGAATACAAAAGCAGATAAAACAAAATGCATGTATTATACAAACATATTTGTAATATAAAAAATCGCGTTGATCTTTCTTATTACACAATTCTACCCTCGTTATGACATTGGCTTGTTAAGTACAAAACGTTTCAATAATGAATACTTCACCACCGGATGAAAAGGCTTTTTTGCCTTAGTGTTCTACTTGTTTAATTGGTTGAGTGGTCTGTGATGGTTATCTGAAATTTCGAACCAGTGACTAACACTAAAGATCGGGTGCAAAACTCGCACACAACTAAATTTAGAAAGGATTAATCGCCAGATTATATATTGAAAATACATATCTATCCGCAAATATATGAAAAACAAATTTATTGTAGTATTTCTTGGTCCAAAATTGTAAAACAATATTTTTCAAGAAGTTAAACTATATTGAGTAACCACTTAATTTTTCATAAGAAAATAGAAAGTATGCAATTGTAAATGCGTATCTGGCAATTAAACTTCAATTAATAAAGAAGATATATATTATAAAAAAAATAGAAATAAAAGCAATTATTTTTAAGAGCCCCTATAGCAAACAATAATGGCAAGGAAATATACTAGCTCATCCTTAGTGACAAATACAAATATTGTTTTGTTCATATCACTTCATATACGGAATTCAGCTTCAACTGTAAATAATTAATGAAACATAAGAAAAAGATTCTAAAACAGTTTCGTTTGATGGAACAGGACTATTTTTGATGATTTAAACCAAATAATGGCTACAAATTATCATCAATGTATCATAACCTTTATTTTTTCCGTCAAGTATTTCGGCAATTTTATAAAATAAACAAAATAAAATAAAAATAAAGAAGAAATAAAATATGAATGAAATACCTACGGAATATTTTTTATAAAAATCGCACTTAATTATAAAATTCATCAATTAATTAAGCAATGATTTAAAGTATTGCTTTAGGTAGATATGATAAATTTCTTTTTGGTTTTTCTAATTTTCTCATTTTAGCATTTTAAGAATATTTTGATTCCAGCAATGTTGCTGCAAGCACTATTAGTGAATGTTTAATAATAATTCTAAATTCTGAAAGTACCAGAGAATGACATTTTCATATTCAGATACTAAGTATAGAACGTGGATCATTGTGTTCTTATTCCAAACATATGTATCTTGTATCTAAATACTGTTTTATTTCTGTCCACCAAGTTTACTTGTACTCCCAAGGTTGTCCATGTTTACGTCAATACCAATTAAGGTCCAAAACTGATGAAGCACAAGTGTTTTGTTTTGTAGAGATGTTTGTTAGTTCCCAAACATTCTCTTGAGAAATCCGACGTTTAGAACAACTTTTATATTATCAGATGGATCTCAGCAACATATTTTCTATCTTATTTCATGCAGAATGACAGAGTGACGGTGTTTACCATTGAAAACTTATGTTTTGCAAGATACAAAGTCAGTACAAATTGTATCACTCTTCAACCTTTGTACACGTGCGCACGTAAAACTGGCTGAATACATATGTAATGCACACGCCGAACAAAATAGCAAGCCTACTCTATGTCGCTTATGATAACTCTATCTTTTAGATTTTCCATGACACTACCGAGGAAAGATGTATAAGCATGGGACTCGGTCAGAGAGCGGTTAGATAGATATGTATCCATAATTTTGAGCAGTATCATGGTTCTGTGTTTGGTGGCGATAACAAATGCCAAATTTGATCAGCAATTCCATAGATGAAAAGCAATTACACGTGCATATTTCTTATATTATACTGCGTGGTGGTTTACTGTTACACGCTGATTTCCATTCGCTGTTAAATGATTTACTGATATCAAACTATCTCTAACGTTATCTCAATGGCCATAAAGTTAGGCTGAGTGGTAAAATTATCATCAATTATAATATAGTTTTGATCTTAACCATTATCAGTTACTGGTGAAACATTAATATCTATAGATACTGCCCAATCAAGACTGTCAGAATCAAATTGTATTATTTATCCCCTCTCTTTTGTTCATACAGTTTGCCTACTTAGGTTTTTGCAAACGACTGTTTATATTGTTTATTACAGACTGTGTTTATACTGTAGTGCATAATCAAGTTAGAATACTGTTTGATGGACCAAATTATATATTCTAACATGACCTGCATTTCCCTTTTCTTCAGAGGGCAGCCAACATTGGTATAACAAACTACATACCCATCGTTATTTCGTTTTAATGACGTATTCCCTTGCTTATCCTATGACGTTATGCTTTGTTCCGCAAACGTTGGTTGTAACGTAATTTTCATTCATAAAATAATTTATTTCAATGGAGGTAATCTCAACAGCCGAAGTGTTTCAATGGACCTTTTTGCAAATAGAAAGTAAAATTACTTCCGAAGAAAGACTTCGCAATGTTTATTTCAATCTAGTTTATCTTATTCATGTTAGAGTGGAAAATGATCAACATTTACCCGTGGTATATCGTCGAATAATACATGGGCCGTCGTTAACATGCGGCGAATATATCACTTACAAGCCATACTCCGACCATAGTATTATTCAACGATATACCACGGGAAAATGTTGAAATTTAAATTAATATACCAGTTTTATTTTAACAGCACTAGACGACCGTTTCAGATTCAATTCCTCATCAGTTGTGCTTGGACCAACATTGTGAAACTTAATTTTTTGCAAGATGTTTTAAAGATACCAAAATGACTAAAATAAATTTTACCAAATGAGGATATACTTTTCATGAGGGGGTATACCTTAGATTTTGAGGAATTTCAAATTTTAACTAGCTGCACATTTAGACAAGAATATATTTCAAACCAACGGCTAGAATGTTAACGTAAAAGTGTTTCGAGATATATGGTTTTGTTTAAATGTTTAAATATGCAGATTTATATGTACCACTGAGTGTAACAAAAATGGGGTACATGTGGTAGTGGACCATCCAACAGCACTATAACCACACCACTGATCGATGGTTTAATCATCAGGTGACCCAATAATTCTTTTTAGTCTTGTTTTCCTTGGTGGTTACTACGATTAACTTGTATTGTTTTGTGCTTTAGGTTGCGTTTTATCAATGAACATCAAACCAGTCAAAAACAAACATACTAATCCATATAAAATAAAAAATATCAACTACTAGTATATGTACGCAAAATACCTTCAGAATACTCTTCAAAAGTTTGAAGTAAAAAAATTCTATTTGGACCAGAAATGACATTTTTATATTAAGATTCTGGTATATAGAATGGGGATCAGTGTGTTCTTATTCCTAACATATGTATTTTGTATCTAAATACTGTTTTATTTGTGTCCAGTAAGTCTACTTGTTCTCCCATGCTTACGTCAATACCAATTAGCGTCTAAAACTAAATAAGATAAAGTTTTTGGTTCATATTTTATTGCACGTTGTCCAAGCCCATTTGAGTCTAAATTTCACTTTTCTTTTTCATTTGTTAATATTTACTTCTATGTTTGAATGCAGTATGGTGTAAGTAAATCTGTACCCCGTCTTTAGGTGTGTAAGAGCTAATTATTCAGTCTGTTGAAAAATATTGGCTTATCACAATTGTTACTTATATTATATCTTTACTAAGTTCTTAATACACAGCCTCTTAATTTAACTTTTATTTGCCTTCACGAATTGACCTGTGGCCCATTTTACAGTCAGGTGTAACATACAAGTTACGATTGCGCACTGAATCTTCTTAAATGGTTGGTTTCTGTCTTGCCGACAGTTTGTTATATGGTTGAACCTTTTTTATTTTTTCCCTGATAATGCCGCTTGAAATACAATGTTATGAGGTTTAACACTCGCATACAGCCATTTTGAAATGAAAACATTTTCACAAAATGAGCATTGATTGCAAAACTTTAGACATTAGAGGGACAGCGAATACAATGAGAGAATGTACTACAATGATGTTGTTCAATGTTGAGTTTTAGTTTAGTTTAATTTATGTTGTCCAGTCTTCTTCAATCACATCTAATTGCAAGCGTACAGTGAAGCGGCCACAAGTGGACTACTGTTGATCGAACTCTACATAGTGTCTTTAGCGTGTATATTTTGGTCGTTAGGGTATTTCTGCAACATCTTGGTAAATTTAAATTAAAAAAAAGGAAATTGGTATCACAATTTTGGTCTAAGCACTACCAACGTTCGACAATGGCCGTCTAGTGCTTTAAAATTAAAACTGGTATATGTAATTCGAAGTACAATTTTACCTGATTCACACTACATGCTATACAAAAGTCCATGTTTCTGTTTTCATTAATACCTACTTATAATTACTAAAAGTATTTTTCATGTGTCCACATCAGATGGCAATAGATCACACGTCACGATAAAGGAAATGCATGCTACAACATTGTTTAAACCAAGTTCTCGGAAAATACAGTAGATATAGTTTGTTTTAAGTTATTGCGACCAGACGGTTTGCCAATGTGGACGCTGACTGTATTAGTTATATAGTAACGTTGCTTTAATTTTGATCTTTAACTAAGTGGACGTAGCTAGCTTACCCGTCCAAAACACCAGGTGTCACTTTCCTCGTGGAAGTACTCGTGTATATTTTAATTTACCCATTTGCAAAGTTTTTACATTGCTTTTAGGATTGTGTTTCGGATATGGACTTGTTTGTTTTTTATGACTAATATTATCTTACCCAAAAAGCAAATAGAATTAAACAAATTAAAATAGTTTTATTTAAATCAAAAACAAACATACTAGTCCATGTCCGAATCACAATCCAGAAGCAAAGTAAAAACTTTGGAACTGACAAGTTAGGTTAGACACGTGAACTTCCACCAGGGAAGTGAGGCCGGGTGCTCCGGAAGGGTAAGCACCTCCTGTTTAACTAGCTTCACCCGCCACGTGTGTAATCAGAATTGTGCGAAAGGAACATGGAACTATGAGACGTCAAATATATCCAGGGCAATTCTGGACACAGAGGCATCAAACTTATCAACAATACTGTGATGACGGCCATGAAACTTTTTAGGGCCTTGATAAGCCTAGGTTTGCAATATCCCTGAGTCAACAATTTATTTACAAGCGGCCTACTTCGTTGTACAAAGTCCCCGTAGTGGAACATGCTCTACCAAAGCATATTATTTTATAGTATTGTTTTGGTCGTTTACACCACTTGAGAAATGAAGAAATCCAAGGTAATAATAAAATAAAAAAATATTAATCCAATACCAATCCCAAAACAAGAGTAAAAATTGTGAAAATTAGGTCAAATACGTGTTCTTCCTTCAGGGAAGTAAGACAGAATGATTCGGCAAGATTAGCACCTCCTGTTTAGCTAGCTTCACCCGTTATGTGTTCAATCGCAATTGAGAAGGAGAGTAAAATTGAACTATTGTGATTTGACATATATAACGACAATATTTATGCATCCTGTTGGGAATTTATCAACATAACAAAATTGTTATATGTAAACATAGCTTATTAATGTTGGAAGAATCGTAAACAACTTTCAATCTCAAAAGTAGTTTCTTCAAAAGTTATAAATAATACCGGGCGCTTGTTCCACATTGCTTATTGCCATATTTTTCACTGCAAAAACGCATTCGTTAGATTGTTAAAGAGACATTTGAACTTTTTTCGGTTGGTGCTGGCTTTTTGATTCTTTGAAGACTTTTGAAACCTGATAGAATCTCATTCTAAATGTAAATAATTTAGATTATGTCTTGAACATTTATTTTCAGTTAAGTTGTGGATTTTTGTTTTTCTTTGTTCTCAGTAAAATTGTTAATGTTAATAACATTAATGCTTATAACTTCTGTTTTATGAATAGCATATTTATTAACACACTACAAGTAATTTTAACTTTTATTTTTAATAAATAATTTGAGTGTTAAAATGAATACAATGCTTGAAATGTGAAAATTGAATTAAAAATTTAAATAAAATCAGTACCAAATTCAAGAACACGAGTTTTACTTTCAAAGCGCTTTTTGTGCATTTAATTTGTCATTTGTAATTTTAGTCATAATACAACACAAGGCTTACATTTGTCGATAATTGACAAAGGTTGTTAAATTTAATTTAAAGAATATGACAATAGTAAGTCTGGTACTGTGGTTATCGAGAACTAAGCCACAATTCTTTCCTACAGCATCGAGTTATACTTGTAACTGTTTTAATTGTTAAGTTTACCGGCGTAAGGGACAAAACTCTTCTCAACACTGCTATCAGTATTTTAGTGAGGTAAATTCATGATAACTTCTCCACATACTTAGTAATTCTTAAAAAACATACACTAAATATTTTATGGTGGTTTTATGACTATCATATGTTCATGTACCTTTGTCTTTTTGAATTGGATTTTGTAAAATACATTGTGGTTCTTCTGTTTCTATCAATTCAACATCTTAAATATATTTGGTTTTCTACAATGTCGGTGTGATCACTACAGATCAGAAATTTATTTCTAAATGGCTGCCTAGGGCTGCAAAATTAAAACAGGTTTAATAATGAAATAATATAAATGCGGTGTGACATACTGTGTCTGTAAATAAAACAGAAAGTTGAAGGCCCCCATGAAGATTCAGTGCCCCTTTCGAACACTGGATGGCTAGATGGTTATAACAAATGCTCATTCTACATTATTCCACGTCTTTCGAAGAAAGAGGGACATTAAATTAGAATTTCCGCCTTGCGTCCGTCCGAAATTCATATCTGCGCCAATTCTCAAAAAGTATCAAGCACTATTTCATGACGTTTTTGCAGAGCATGAACATTGATAGCTGGTGAACATTCGGTTAACCCGTTCTGATTTGCTCATTTTCCTGGAAGCTAAAAATCCTAAAACAGATCGCAAGACTGGAGCCGATATCTGAATTGATATTTAGCTTCTCTTAAGTCTTTAACTAATAATTTATTCGTTTTGTGAAATTTGCTCGAAAAATGTTTACGCTTTTTTCGTTAAGTTTTGACAAATGCCCTTATAATGTATTGTCAACACAAAACTTGATTCAAAGCATCAGCATTGAGAAGAGATGCGCATATCATTTACCTGAATTGGTTTGTTATTTGTTCTTGGAGCTTTGTCCCTTTAAAAGAAAAATTTTAAATGGTAAAATTCCTTACACATAACTCAAGCCAAAATCTAATATGATATTTGACTGCTCTATAGTTTTAAACTTATAATTCAATCATTTCATGAAATTCAGGAAACTGTTTTATGCATAGTTTATTACATTTAAAAAAACAAAGAAAAGTACCCTAAAATTGATATGTCCATATACTTTCTAGTCCACAGTAATTCTCCAAATCAATATAGCTCTATTTAACGAAAAGTGATGCAAAGCATCAAAATAAAAAACAAACATACTAATCCATGTCCGAATCGAAATCCAGGAGCAAAGTAAAAAAAAGAACCTTTGAACTGACAGGTCCGATTGGACACGTAAACTGTAATCAGGGAAGTGAGGCCGGGTGATCCGGAAGGGTAAACACATCCAGTACACCCGCCAAGTGTGTATTCAAAATTGCGTAAAAGGAATATGAAACTATGGCACATCAAATATATCCAGGGCAATCCTAGACAAAGAGACATCAGGTATAAGTCTGAATAAGTCCAAATATGAAGCAGAACTTGAGGAATCAGTCGTATCTTTCATTTCTAGCTCACTAGAATAGATGACATTCACATAGTCTCCTAATTTAGGATTGTTAAGAGACAGAACGTCATATATATTCGTATATATATCGATGTATAAATTAGCCGTGTTGGAAACAAGCTCTACCATAGGGTATTAATTTTTAAAGAAAAAACATTATAAGCAGACGAAGCAGGTACATAGAAAAGAAAAATACAATAACAGAAAAATGAAGTCGTCATGATTGTCATAATCATTTAATTTCAAACGTAACCTAGACCTTGGGTATCGTAATTGAGGTATTAGTACAGATGAAAAACAGAATTTAAAAATAAAATCCGCCGTATGCTGTACATTGTATTTCCTGCTCACTAGAAAGGACGAAATTCACATACATATTCTTCAAGTTGGAATTATTGAGAGATAGAACGCCATCTATACAGTTGAATGATTTGGATGTATTCTTCTTTTACGATTTAACAAAGTTCTGCATTAATTCTGTTTGGCGTTAATCAACAATTAATGGATAATTGTCACCCATTGGTATACCGATGGACCGTTGGACAGTTATATTACCAAAAACGACAGATACGTTGTATATAAAAAACTCTAACATTTTGATGATGGTATCTTCGTTCATCAACGGCAAAAGAGGCACAACTCTCTCTGGTAAAATAAGTCTACTGGTATACTAGAACGCATGCATAAAATAATAGCAATAATAAGGAAACATAAATCTTACACATTCCAAAAGTTGAATAATAATAAATAGTGTTTGTTAGTTTGTTTATGGTATATGTTCTGATAGTTCCCTTTTTACAATAACACATGTACCGGTATACAATGTATATTCTGTGTAAAATAAACAAAGCAGTGAGAAACATTCAGATGTTTCTTCCTTGTATTAAAGTCATTCACAAATTGTCATGTAAAGTGACAATAAAAATAAAAAAAATCTATAGCTACAACATCGAATAAAAACACAAAATAGTCATCTGTTCCGAAAGACAAGAACCATGTGATGTGTATTTATACATTTACTATGTTTCATAAAAAAAGAATAATAAAATTGATATTACATAAAACAAGACGCACGCATAATGTTTATGTTAACATATAATATACACTAAGAACACTGTCGAACGGCTTTAGATCTTAATATTTTCAACGATGGGTTTTGCATTTTAGCAGTTGTTAAAATATTTTAGTTTTGTAGTGTACACAAAAAGATTTGACAGTATTTTGCACAAAAGGCATTTTTGAAACAACCTTGATTTTAAAGTATAGTTTTAGATCCCAATTGTCATTTTTCTATTTACAAATTTCCTATTACTCAACAATATGCAAATAAACAATGGCATGATTTTCTATTGCATCACAAACCAGAATGACGTACTCACACACACGGTGGTGGTAGCTTGCTGAAAAGGAGGTGCTCACTCTTTCGGAGCACCACTCCTCACTTCCCAGGTTGAAGTTTACTCGTTTAACTGGTACTAATCGATGTCCGAATCACTATCCAGGAGCAAACTAAAAACTTTGAAACTGACCATGACAAGTTAGGTTAACACCCAAACTTCCACCAGGTTTTTACTTTTTTTCAATGATCTGAACAAAGGCTGGTCTGTTTGTTTTTGACTTATTGTAAAGAATTAAAGTTGCTTTTTGGATTTTTTATTAATTTTAAAATTGGGAAGAATAACTAATATAATCATGAAATGTATTACAAACGTGTACGTCACCTTTATAGCATTGTTATATGCGATACTTGTGATGTCCTCACTCGCAAAACACGCTCATTAAAAGTTGATTTAGTTATAGTAAAAAAAAATACATCGGATGTGTGCCTTTAACAAAACACGAGGTTTTGTTTTCTTTAACTTTATGACATATCATTGTCATTTTGTTATATAGGGATATCGCCCACACTTAAACGATAGAAACGAGGTAAGAGGGGTAACTCCTGTGTTTGTTTAGTAAATATCATTATCTACAAATATAACTTGGACAATAATTTACACAATATTGTAGTTCGAAATTCTATTATAGTTTGCAAAATGAATGCATGTACTAAATAAAATATTGTAGCTGAGAAATAACTTTAGAAATATTTTTAAAAATTTACTGAAAAAAAGAAAATGAAGCTTTAATTATAAACCCAACAATGTTTCAATATAATTATTTTAAAACATTTATCAGAATAATGGAAAAAAACTCGTCATTTGTTTGTTTTTTTAATTCCTCAAAAACTAAAGTATACTCCCTGATGCAAAGTATTTCCCTAGCTGAAATTGGTAAGATATATTTTAGTCGTTTGGGTATCTTTTCAACATCTTGAAAATAATTGTGGTTTCATAATTTTAGCCCAAGCACCACCGATGAGGAATTTTATTCAGAAACGGCGGTCAAGTGCTGTAAAATTAAAACTGGTATAGTATTTAATTTAAAATTTTATAGTAACCGTTACAAATCCCTTATTTGATACCATTGGACTATCTAGTATAAAACCGTGTGCTGGTAATATCAGTTTGACACAATCGAAATGGAATGAAAGGGGCGCAATCTGGAAGAGCTTGTGCTATTATTTATCTTTCATTTCGATTACCTATCTTGACACATCACGTTGAGCAGCCAATAAGAGAATAATGTATGTTTGAGCTTACACAATGTATTTGCGATTTGTTTAAAGGGTCTTACTGATACACAGTGCGTGCAGGATTTAACACCCTTTCCTGGTGTGCATATTTTCAGATCATGGCTAGACCGTATAATTTTGCTAATTGGCCTCTACTATTAAAAAGGTACTGTGTGAAAGACAAAATGAAAATATTAAAGCATATTAGTTGTAGGTATTTAGATCCTTATTTGATCCCAAAAATTAATGAAAATTCAAATTTTGATTTCATTTCAAAAACGCATGTAAACTATGTTTTAATGTTTGATGATTCGTAACATCAAAATTGTATTACAAATTTGCTCTGATGGAACGTGTTACCAACGTTTTGTCAGTTGTTAAACCTGAGAGTATTGAGCATTTGATACAACCATTCTTCAATTTTAACCAATGTTACATACATATGATAAATATTATCGATTCGACCGTCATCACAATACAGTTGATAAGTATGATGTCTCTGAACGGGATATATTTTACGTTCCAGAGTTCCATGTTCTTTTTATTCTCAATTATGATTAACATGGGAGTGACCACCTATCCGGAGTTGCTTACCTATCCGGATTGCACGGTCTTGTTCATCTCTTGGTGTAAGTTCACGTTTTAACACAATTGGTCATTTTCGAAGTTTTTGTTTTGCTTTTAGGATTTTGATATGAACATGGACATGGACAATTTGTTTTTTGTGTTACAACCGACATCTATATCGTCTTTTGATAAACCGTTGGTTTAGGAAAACAACCCAAAATAACCCAAAAGTCCCGATTGCAAGGTAACACTTGACAGTTATAAAAAGTTATTATCTTTATGGTGTAGAAAATGTAAAACTACAATCATATGTTATGTAACATCATAAAATGATTTATATATTCTTTCCGAAGAGATGCCTGTGAGAGATTTATTTGTTTATTATTAAACGAAAATCATATTTATGTAAGATTAAAATAATCATGACACCAAACAGACAACAGCTGTTTATAAATATCTAGATATTATTTTGTATCTGTATAAGTTGTTTTTCTTTACTGGAAACAAGTATTATAGGGTCTCAGTTGCAAATGTTTAATGACCATTTTAAAAAATGAAATGAAAGCAAAAAGACATACTCAAATACAAACATACTAGTCCATGCCCTAATCACAATCCAAAAGGAAAGTTAAAACTTTGGAACTGACAAGTCAGGCTAGACAAGTTAACTTCAACCAGGGAAGTGAGACCGGGTGCTCCGGAAGTATCATCATACGGATTTATCTTTTTTTTGATATGTAACTGTACTACTTGACGATATTGCAAGCCTATTTTTATTCCCAAGGTCCTAAAACAGTTTTATGGCCGTTTTCAAATTTTTTGTATGAATATGATGTCTCTGTATCAAAATATCCTGGGTATATTTGACGTTCCGTAGTTACTTGTTCCTTTCATTCTCAATTGTATTTTAAAGGTAGCAGATGTTGCTAGCTAAACAGAAGGAGTTTACTCTTCTCATGTCCCTCGTGGAAGGTCACGTGTTAAACTGGTCGTTTTTACTTTTCTTTTGAATTATGATTAAGGAATGGATTCGTATGTTTTATTTTGATTCAATGTTAACATATTCGCCAATATTAAATATTCAATTTGGCTAAATACATTGGAAACCACAAATCGTTAACTCGAAATAATGACATAATTGTGCCCCTTATTTATTATGTACCTTTTGTTGGACCAAATCAAAAATAAACATATTGATCAATGTCCAAGAATCACATTCCAGAAGCAATGTGAAACTTTGGAACTGACAAGCTAAGTAAGACACGTGAACTTCCACCAGGGAAGTGAGACCGGGAGCTCCGGAAGGGTAAGCACCTCCTGGTTAGCTAGCTACACCCGCCACGTGTGTAATCAAAATTGTGTGAAAGGAACATGGAACTATGGGACGTCAAATATATCTAGGACACTCATGGACACAGAGACATAAAACTTTTGAACAATACTGTGGTGACGGCCATAAAATGTTATCTCTCGTTGTTTATATTTAGGCATAGAATCATATACTGGTAAAATCATTTTGAACACAAACTAAATGGATGAAGAAAAAGGAACCTTCGAGAGTTTGATCTATACATGTGCTTTTTTATATTTAAGTTGGATTATCTATCTTTATACAACATATTGGCCAGCCAATGACAGAACATACCGAATACAGAAGTATTTGAAAGAATTTTAATGAGGTACAATTCAACCATAACGAATATAGTAATATTCCATTTAAAGAGGTACAAACAATATGGTTCGCAGTAACTCAATTTGTAAGCTGCATATTACCAGATCTTAATTTTAGTGAAATTGTGCATCAAATATGAAAAAAAAAAAAAATAAAAATAAAAATAAAATGTATAAGAATATGTTTAACGAATCTTTTAATTGAAATAGTATTATAATACTAAGTCCTAAATTGTTTTAAATACATAAAATATATGCAAAATGTACCATTCTCTTTCAAAGTGTGTACATTATAAATTGGATTTTACGTTGGTGAAGGTCAAATATGGCCTTGTCTTATATACGTTATTTAAAATGTATATCAAAGTAACATAAAATGATAGAAAAGTTTGTTTCAGTTTTTATCTTTTCAATAACATCATTTTATGATCTTTTGTTTTAGAAAGCAACACATTTGCACCAAAACGTTCTAATTGCAAGATAATACTAGACATGCAATGCATCGGTTATAAAAACTAATTATCTTTATGGTGTAAAAATGTAAAACAACTACTAGCATGTTATGTAACATCATAAAATGATTTATAGATTCTTCGTAAAGAGAATTATCCCTGTGAGGGCTTTATTTGTTTATTTTCTTATTGAAAATTATGTTTATTTGTGTAAGATTAAAATATTCATGACACCAAACAGACAACAGCTGTCTATTAATAGCTAGGCATTAGTTCATACACTGGGCGAAATATCACCTTTTAATGTAGTCAAAAGGTTAATAAAAGACCATCTTTTATAAAGCTTTCATTGTCTTTTGATCACATATCCAACTTTTTGGAAAGGTGTCGAAAAATGATCTTTTGTATACCTTTTGTAATTTACAAATGGCTCACTTTTATCACATATTGTTCAATAAAATTTCACCTTTTTTGACATTTTAGCCTTCCAAAAGTTTATCTTTGTAGGCCTTTTTATATATTTTATACATCACATTTTGACCTTTTGTGGCATACCTACACCTTTTGATTTTCCAAATTTTACCTTTTGCTAACCTTTCAATAGATTTTATGCGACAAGAGTTGGACTTTTCTGATATATCCACATCTAATATATCTTTCTATACATTTTGTACAGCATAATATGGCCTTTTATGACATATCTACATCTTTGGACCTTCCAAAAGATGACCTTTTCTAGCCTTTCTAAACATTTTGCACAGCAAAATATGACCTTTTATGACATATCCAAATCTTTTGACCTTCCAAAAGATGACCTTTCCTAGCCTTTCTATATATTGTGTACTACAAAATATGACCTTTTATGACATATCCACATCTTTTGATCTTCCAAAAGATGACCTTTCCTAGCCTTTCTATATATTTTGTACTACAAAATATGACTTTTTATGACATATCCAAATCTTTTGACCTTTCAAAAGATGACCTTTCCTAGCCTTTCTATATATTTTGTACTACAAAATATGACCTTTTATGACATATCCACATCTTTTGACCTTCCAAAAGATGACCTTTCCTAGCCTTTCTATATATTTTGTACTACAAAATATGACCTTTTATGACATATCCACATCTTTTGACCTTCCAAAAGATGACATTTCCTAGCCTTTCTATATATTTTGTACTACAAAATATGACCTTTTATGACATATCCACATCTTTTGACCTTCCAAAATACGACCTTTCCTAGCCTTTCTATATATTTTGTACTACAAAATATGACCTTTTATGACATATCCAAATTTTTTAACCTTCCAAAAGATGACCTTTCCTAGCCTTTCTATATATTTTGTACTACAAAATATGACCTTTTATGACATATCCAAATCTTTTAACCTTCAAAAAGATGACCTTTCCTAGCCTTTCTATACATTTTGTACTACAAAATATGACCTTTTATGACATATCCAAATCTTTTAACCTTCCAAAAGATGACCTTTCCTAGCCTTTCTATATATTTTGTACTGCAAAATATGACCTTTTATGACGTATCCAAATCTTTTAACCTTCCAAAAGATGACCTTTTCTAGCCTTTCTATACATTTTGTACTGCAAAATATGACCTTTCGTGAGATGACCAAATCTTTTGACCTTCCAAAAAGATGACCTTTTGGAAGGCCTTTCTACACATTTTGTACAACAAAATATAACCTTTTATGACATATCCACATCTTTTGACCTTTCAAAAGATTACCTTTCCTAGCCTTTATATATATTTTGCTGTACAAAATACAACTTTTTTAACATATCCAAATCTTTTGACTTTCTAAAAAGATGACATTTTTTACGTTTTTAATAATAATCACATACATTTTGATGAATAATATTCCATTATAAAATTCAGTGTTTTGATATATCTATTGATGCATTATAATGTTACTACGAAAATCGAAAACACATGAAATTTTACGCCATTAACTCCAGTAAGCGCGCACACCATCTGATACTGAAAACCTGTTTATATATTAAATAATATTCAGGAAAGTACAATGTAGCCACACTTTCTTCACTTTGTATTATTCTTTCATGATCTTTTTGCACGATATCAATAGAATGATTACTTCACTATCTGTCATAGATTTGATGTCCGACATACATGTACTTGATTAGCGATGTGCGTTCTTTCCTCTCAAGAGTTAAAAGTGAACAAAATTGCCTGTTTAAATTAGATATAGAGATACAGAGGAAATGAGAACATTTGGTTAATGGCACATTACACAGTGGGGGTTGTTATTGACCATCAAATTGTAACTCCTTACTGTCACCAAATAATGTTTCTGTTTGTGATGATATAAGACTTATTTTCCGATCCTTACATAAATCTTTTTCTTTGTCTAGGTATGTAAGAATGATCAAATGTCTTCTTCCATATTATCATTATTATAAAGTTACTCTGTATTAATTTGCTATGAAAAACATGAGTTTCAATCCAAAATCTTTTATAAAATACATGTAGTAAAAACTGTTTATTAATTTTAATACATAATGTATTGTCACTGGCTTTAATTTATCAATTTGTAATAATTCCAATGATAATACAAAACATATGTACATTTTGTATGAACTATCGTTGATCTGCGAGGTTCTCCATTACATTCTGGACAAATTTTACTGATTTTCAATAATGTTACCTTCTTGTCTCTTAACATGCAAATAAAGGTTTATAACCGTCGTATTGAAATGTTAATGTAGTGTTCTATTGTGTAAGTCATATAATAATAATAATAATATAATAATAATAATAATAATAATAATAACTAAAGTCACAGAAATATCTAAGCAATTTGTATAAAATACATCACCCAGCCTTAAAAGACGTATGAGAAACTGTTAACATGTGATAAAAGATATAGACAAAGAATTATTAAATACCCGTAAAACAATAATATATTTTAACCTTAAAGAGTGTTCTAAGAAAATACCAACCTACCCACGAGCACATACCAGCCTATCTATTCAGACGCGGGTTGTTCATCGAATTTACTGACCCAACAAAAACAAAAGAACCATTGCGTAATGTTAAAAAAAAACCAATTCATTACCCGACATTAAAGGTAGTACATGTAGTATAAACCACTTAATTTTGTCATGCTGAGTTAGTGTAGAACTTTCTTATGAGCTAAACCTAATGAAGTTGTAGATTGATTAATCCTATAGTTTGAGTGAGCACTCACCTCAAACATGCTATATGTTATGATTCCGAATTTTTATGTATAAATTAGAAAATGATTTTTTATAAATGTCATTCTATTATAGATAGGTAAAGCTAGCTACTAGTAACTGGCTAATAGTAGAAGAAAAGTTAGCTACTAGTAGCTTTTCTAACAAGTATCTGACTTGTAGTAGCTAACTTTTCTCCCACAAGTAACTGGATACTAGCAGCTAACTTTTCTTCTACAAGTAGCCAGCTACTGGTAGCCAGTTACTAGTAGCTAACTTTACCTATTTTTCTATTATTTTTATTAAGTATAGATGGAAATTCGGAAAATTTGAATTGAGTCTTTCACTCCAAGGATGAATGCGATTTTGTGTGGTATTTTTCCTACTAGACAAAGTTGCGAACAATGTGGCAAATTTAATTTCAAAACACCAGTTTTTAAATTTTGATTTTTAATATTAAATTAGAAAATAGTGAAAATAGTCAAACTACATTTTTTAAAGAAATATTTCTTTGTATATAGACCATCTGAATTTAATGATAGAATTTATTAAATCTAATTGTATCAAAGCCTTATTTTCCGCTGTTCAGTTTGAAATAAAAGATGATGTATGAGTTTTAAGCACCATTTACATTCGAATAAATTTCGTAGGTGTAAAATACATATCTGATGGTTCTGAGCCAATGTATTTATCCACTGCACCTTTCGAACTAAATTATATATGTGCGCGCGTGTGTGTAACAGGGAAAAACACCAGAAAAATTACTTTCTCATCGAGTACCCTGCTTTAGGATCGAACCCGAACCTCCGAGTGAAAAGCGAGCGTTCTACCACAAGGCTAAAAGTTTCGTACCAGAACGGCTGGCAGTAAATCAGTCTATAGCTATTATGCGACTAGCTCAGTTCCGCTACATTCCTCGATTTCCTACCTTGGAAATCTCGCCCACAACACCACGGCTAGCTCAGTCCCGCTACACGCGCTTGTTCGAGTCACTGTCAATAAAACAAACTTTTATTTTCCTTATTTTTCCGAGAACCAAAATTGCAGTTTCAATATCTTTTGTACAAGGAGGTGGTGCTCGGAGTAGAACAAAGACAACAGCTCACCTGGACTGAAGGTCCAAGAAAGGTATAGCCGAACCAATATGAAAGAATGATCATTAATGTAAAATTTAAAAATAAGAGAAAAAACCTGGCTTATTCGAAATATTACGAAATTTGGAATCATAAATAAGCATGAATCTTCTTTACATTTGAGGATGCAATTAGTCTATCCCATTCCGTCCCACAATCGACAGAAACACAAGTCCGGTGTCAACATTCATCTATTTATTGCTGGTAATTAGTTTTTGCGGCTCAGAATTAAAGTCTTCCGAAATAGAGAATTCCATAAAGGAAAATTGTTGCAGACAATACGTCAATCTGATTTTTAGAACATAAAATGCATTAATTGAAATGTTAATAAGAAAAACGAGAAATAGCTTGGAATTCCTATTTTTATTAGTTAACCTCATAAGATACATTTCGATGTAATTTGTATTTATTTGATTTACAGTATATAAAAAATTATTTTATTTTATGCCCCGATGGTGTAGTAATAGACCGTATGCCTTGTAAGCGCGGGATGTTGTGCGTGTTTAAACTAAAAATGTTAAAATGTGCAGTTTTCTACTTCTCGCATGACGTTTTGCATTCAGTGAAATGAGGAAACGAATAACTTAATCACTGTCAGTAAAATGAACAGGAAGAACAGTATGATAATTTGAGACTATTCACGTAATAATGCATTAGTGGACGCTTGTCCTTAGGGAGCATAGAGTGCTCGCTCCATATGTGACAGGTCTTCAGTTTGAACCCTGACCGGGTCTACCAAGAGTTGAAAAAGTAGTTACTGTTCTTTTGTCAAGAACTTGGCATTAAAAATGAAAGTAGCGAGGTCATTCGGAAGAGACCTTAAAATCGATGTCCCGTACGCGTGTCACGACAGGCTTGGCACATTAAACACCCCTTCCTTTACATTGTTCTAAGCATACTGCGAAGGTAAAACTTTCTGCCTCCTCACCTATAGCTGGTGACGTCCCTACGAACTTGCGCAAATTATGTAAAACTGTATGATATTAGCCTTGCTTTCGTCTGCAATAGCTGAAAAATTGCATTCTCCACTACAACATCAAAAACATCACAAACTGATTTTGATATTAGCGAACTTCGTTCAAGACAGCATCATTGAATAAAACACAATCTATGACTTGTCAGAATTCTGAAATTTCACCATTCTGCTGATTTGTATACATTGGGATCTGATTGTAATAGTTTCCAACTGAATTGGAGTTTTTCATCAAAATGAAAACCTTTACACGTGCTGGTAAAGTATAGGCGATTGGGTATCAATTACATGTAGGTTACCGACCCGAAAAAAACAAAGATATATCCAGTAATAATATACATTATAACTTACACAATATATTAGTTTATAATGATATAATTGAATAGTGAATATTTAAAAAAAAACCAGCTAGTAGTCTTGAATGTAAAAAATGATAGAAATTGTACCTGAAACTACCCCCTCCCCCACAGATTGAATAAGCGAATATTTGCGTATGAAAGCTTTAAATTTTGAATATTTGGTATTAATCCGGGACACAGAATTGAATAAAGTTCTTCAAATTATTCTTGAATATTAAAAAATCTGCTTAAATAAGTGCCTATTGAAAATTTTAATGAAACCGACTTGATGAACAACTCAAATGAAACCGGAGATGACAAGATATTTCGCAATTCATATAGGTTTTAAGTGGTAGTTCTTATTCTTTAGCAATTTTCAAAGTTTTTTTCTATTTTATTTGTTATTGTCTAGCTATATACGCCTCTAACCCCCCTCCGAGAAGTCATCTGATCAAAGGTCTGCAAAGAGGTGCTACATTTTGATCATTTCGATTTTACAAAGATTACACATTTTAAAGACTGTTGATAGATACGCAAACTTCAATGTCCATCCCACGTCAAGTGTAACTTACACAAGAGCATGGATTCTTTGACTGAATGAATATTTTGCTTAAATCGAGACTTCGCCAGTTACATGCGAAGTTACAGAAAATTTGACTCTGCTAACGATATCGTAATATGAGGATTCTTTAACGTGCCACGTTAACCGCTGTACAGAACATCGGTTTTAAGGTCTTATCCGAAGGACCCTAATGACTTTTATTTCTAATAACATTTTTGAGGCTTGGTGGGACCCGGACAAGGTTAAACTCCCGCAATCTTCCACAATCGGAGCGTGCATTCTACCTTTTAGGTACCGACGGTCGTAGGTCGTGGGTTTAAACCAAAGTCTGACCATGATCGGAAATCAGAAAGTGGCGAATATACTGTCCGAGACAGAAAGTTGAATATTAATTACGATAAATAATTGATATTTAACCGATCGAAGATGAGGTCACCAATAAGAAACACGCAAAAATAACGACTTATAAATGTTCTCGTGCATGAACTTCATATAGACTTGCGCATAGCCATGTTTTGGCTGAAAACGACTGTTCACTATATCAGTAATTCAATCTGGTGAACGTTTTAGAATCTGTAGTCGCTAATGGGTACACGTAAAACACCGAGTCCAACAAGGTGGTGGGGTTACAGTCTTAAAATTACAAGGCAAGGACAAGAGACACCACAGTGCTTGTCATTATTATTCAATAGCTATCACGGAGATATTATCCATGTTGAAAATTATGATATTACCTGTTTTTCATTTTGCTACATTTGTGACCAACATTTAATACATTTTTGACAAATTTATTACATTTTGTTGTTCGTTACTGCATGTTTGGTATGATTTTGTTAAATTTGTGATAGGTTTTACATTTGTAAGTGTTACTTCATGTAGGGTCACACATAGCTTTTCTCTAACAAGTAACCGACTACTAATAGCTAACTTTTCTTCTGCAAGTAACTGACTACTAATAGCTAACTTTTCTTTTACAAGTAACCGACTACTAATAGCTAACTTTTCTTCTACAAGTAACTGACTACTGATAGCTAACTTTTCTTCTACAAGTAACCGACTACTAATAGCTAACTTTTCTTTTACAAGTAACTGCCTACTAATAGCTAACTGTTTTTCTACAAGTAACTGACTACTGGTAGCTAAATTTTCTTCTACAAGTAACTGACTACTAATAGCTAACTTTTCTTTTACAAGTAACTGCCTACTAATAGCTAACTGTTCTTCTACAAGTAACTGACTACTGGTAGCTAAATTTTCTTCTACAAGTAGCTGACTACTAATAGCTAACTTTTCTTTTACAAGTAACTGCCTACTAATAGCTAACTGTTCTTCTACAAGTAACTGACTACTGGTAGTTAAATTTTCTTCTACAAGTAACTGACTACTAATAGCTGACTTTTCTTTTACAAGTAACTGCCTACTAATAGCTAACTGTTCTTCTACAAGTAACTGACTACTAATAGCTAACTTTTCTTCTACAAGTAACTGACTACTAATAGCTAACTGTTCTTCTACAAGTAACTGACTACTAATAGCTAACTGTTCTTCTACAAGTAACTGACTACTGGTGGCTAACTTTTCTTCTACAAGTAACTGGCTACTGATAGCTAACTGTTCTTCTACAAGTAACCGACTACTAATAGCTAACTGTTCTTTTACAAGTAACCGACTACTAATAGCTAACTGTTCTTGTACAAGTAACTGACTACTGGTAGCTAACTTTTCTTCTACAATTAACTGACTACTTATAGCTAACTGTTCTTCTACAAGTAACTAACTACTAATAGTTAACTTTACTTCTACAAGTAACTGACTACTGGTGGCTAACTTTTCTTCTACAAGTAACTGACTACTAATAGCTAATTTTTCTTCCCAAGTAGCAAACTTTACCTATCTTACAACATGTTTGCTACATCAGTACAAGTTTATTCCAGCTTATTGAAATATAAATATCCCTGCCAAACAATTTAAACATTGGTCTGTATTGGGGTGTTGGACTGACACAAGTATATGGCCGGTGTTAATTCGTTAAAAGTGGATACGAACTTGGTCTTTGCATATTTTCACTATGCATATTTCCAGTTGTTTGTCATTTAACAATTCAAGTTGCACATCTTATGTTAAAAACACAAACTGATACTACCCTCAAACTATGTCGACACTTTAAGAAATAGTTAATTGAGTGGGTTTTATGTCTCATCAACAATTATTCAGTTATTCGTGAAAAAAACGAGTTTTTTATTAATCCCAACTATCCGATAGTTGGGATTAATAAAAAACTCGTTTTTTTCACGAATAACTGAATAATTGAATCTCAACACACATACATTCATGTGGTGCTGGGTTCGGCAAATGTTAAAATCTGCTTTGTACTAATGCACACTTACTGCGATTTTTGCCGTCGTTGGACATTTGGTCTGTAATTAATGTCAAAAACTGTGATCAGAGATCACTCAGTCTATATACTGGTACCAAACCCTCCCTGCACATTCCCCTGAACGGACTTCAAAGGTAAAAAATAATACTTTACCTATAGCAAGTGACCTCTCGATGTAATAGCTTTTCTTAACTGGGATGTAAAGCCCCATTCAATTAACCAATCAATCAATTGCCGATTCATTAATCATTATTTTGTTGGCTTAGTGTCAAACGTTCGACAGACCCGCACTGTACATTCAAATAGAATGCAACATAGATCATCATATACATAAGTACTTATATCAGGACCAAACCACTTATAATAGCTATCAAAGAAAAACAATAACTTGTAACTGCAGTAGCTTAGTTGGTAGAGTGCTCGCTCCGTCCATGAGTGGCAGGTCGTGGGTTCGAACACCGACCAGGTCTGGCCCAAGAATTGAAAGTGGTCAGTCACTGTTCTTTCGCCAAGCACTCGGCATTCCAAAATGAAAGTCATGTTTTTTTCAGATAAACAAGGTCCCGTGGCACGATAAAAACAAACTGCTGTATATTGCATCAGCGCAACGTACAGGCAAAATTTCTGCACAATGACCTATAGTTGGCGTTGTCTTGATATAAGTGAAATATTCTTCACTGGGACGTTAAACACCATTACTCGGATCAACTCAAAGAAAAATAAATATAAAATAATTTGTTATAATCGCTAATTTGCCTAAATTATATTAGTAAACGGCAACAGTAAATAATTAAATCATTATACTGTTTTTGAAATAATCGATAGCTCTGGTCCCAGTTTCACAATCATTCCTTAGCTAAGATATTCTTTATCTTAAATTAAGCAAATTTTGGTAATTTCTTTTTAGAACTTTTGATAAAAAAAATCAAAACTAATGCAAATGTTTCAGTCTAGAATTGATCTTAAAAACGGCACCTTAAACTCCTGAATATCTAGGAAATTAATATAATTATAAAGATTTGCGATTTTGCAAAAAATTAAGTTAAGAAAATTTTTAGCCGAGAAATGATTGTGAAACCGGGACCTGGCCTCTTCAACCAGTAAACAAATATGTAGTACCAAATTCATTTTTAATTTTTTAAATATATTTTTATGAATGATTTTGTGTTTCGTTAATATTTTATTGAACTGATCTACAAATGAGTTTTTTTTCTTGTGTTGTTAAAGTTAGCACAGAAACGACCACCGCAAATATATCCTACTAGATGTGTAATACCTCATAGTAACAAGGCTAAATACTATTATTATTAACAAGGCTAGGAAGGGGGTAGGGCTATAGCTAAACACTAAAATTTCTTATGTCATCTAACCAAATTATACCACACTCTCAAAGTGACCCTACTGGAGTTAATACCATTTAACTACCTGTTCATTCAAATAAGCCATCTGTTGAATAAAAAGACAGGAAATTGATTTTATTTTTATTGTTGGTAGTATGCATTAAATTGTAATGCAATTTGAAAAAAAACACTTGTATAGTGTATATCGTATTAACTAAAATTTGAAATCTCCCTGTTTTTTTACCAATTTAATACTGTCCTAGAATTTTAATATTGCACCTAACGCACAGCAAACAGATATGGTGAATTGCACATTGTCAAAATGTCTTCAAACCCATGTACAATACTTATATCTCACATGAAATAGCTCCAGTTCCACATTCTGTAACTTGAAAGTTAACAAATTTCGACATTTTTTTTTGTATTTATGGCTAAAAGCGAATAAAAATGTTATAGGCTTAAAGTGATCCTCAATATGATACCTTATCTTTCCGAAAATTAACAAAATCATAAAGATGCAAAATTAACAAAATACAAGTTAAGGAAAATCTTAGTTAAGGATTGCTTTTGAAACTGGAGCTTGGGTTACTTCCCTGACATTGCAACGAATTTATTTTTAACGTTTTTAACGTTGCTGCACCCAATTTTGTAACAATATTTACCTGAATGTCTATCTGCATGTCCCTCTGTCTGAACATATATATAAGACTCGAGATTTTTCATTTATCCAAATGTTTTGTGATATTTAGAACCTGTTGTTCTTAAATTGATTTAAATTTTATCATCATCGAACAAATAAAAAGCGATCTAAATATTGTAGACTCAATGAGAGAACAATGGGAAAATGATTGTGTGGCAGACTCGAAAAAATTGGATTGATATTTAAAAACTAAATGAGCCAATTGTCCCCTTAAAAAGTAATAAGATAAAAATAAGAATATTATCAGAATAAATCAGAAGAACATCTCTATAGATCAAACTTAAAAACTTTACGCGGTGTGTAAATGTGAATGTGTGTTTGCTGTCTGCTTTCATTTGAGCACTAATGGTGCTAGTTCGTTGATATAGAATATCTCGATTTTACATTACAGAGCCATGTTACGCCACATAGCGGTGTTGCCGCATAAACGCGCCCGACACGTTTATGCGGGGAATTTCAACGCATAAAGATGTTGGCCACGTTTATGCGGGGGCGTTCAACGCATAAAGATGTGTTGCTTATATGCGGCGCAAGGCTGCCTTTTTGACGCATAAAGAGGACTAATTTTAACGACTCGGTATGAATTTTAAAAAACTTTAAAAGAACGGTGGTGGAGCCTTTAATGATAACGACGACGGTGACAATTGAGAATTTAAGTTTTTGTTGATACTGGTAATAGTAATTGTAAGGAGGAGGTGGAGGATCGATGATGACAGGGACGGTATGAGCCCAACAACGATGTAACCGTCGTCGTGCCGACGGCGGTGGCGATGGTAACTGTTATTTTGATGGTCGTTAAATTGTGATTTTGGCAGAATTTCGACTTTTGCTTTTAATAATAATAATAATTATTATTACTATTTTTATTATATAATGACGACGATCATCACGATGATAGTATGGTGGTGGTGTTTTAGTGAATGTGGTAATCATGATGGAAGTGTAGGTGATGATAGTAATTGTTTTCTTTATGCGGCGGAATGTAGCCTTTCTGCCGCATAAAAGTGTCAATTTTATGCGTTGAAATTCTCCGCATAGACGTGTTGGAACACGTTTATGCGGCAACACCGCTATGTGGCGTAACAGAGCCATCGGTAAACCAGTAAGAAACAATCACATCTAGTCTGACAGGGGATCGAACCCACAACCCACAATAGTAACAGAATTTAACTTGTAGACTGGTGTTTTAACCACACACCGCGGCCCCCGTATAAAATATATCAAATGTCGCAATTCTCGTTGAAATAAAAGAGAGAAAGATGTAAAAAAAAAATAAAAAATAAAAAAAAAAAAAAAAATAACGTTTTTGATGTGCAAGGTTAAAAACACGTCAAATTATGAAAATCTGATACATGACGATTAAGTTGATTTTAAACAGATGACACTTTGTGTTGTATCACAGATATAACAATTCGAAGTGTCGAAATATGACATTTTGTGTTGTATGAAAGGTATGCAAATGTGTCGAAATATGATATTGTATGTTGTATGAAAGGTATGCATAGGTGTCGAAATATGATATTTTGTGTTGTATGAAAGATGTCGAAAAATGACATTTTATGTTGTATGAAAGATGTCGAAATATGACATTTTATGTTGTATGAAAGGTATGCAAAGATGTCGAAATATGATATTTTGTGTTGTATGAAAGATGTCGAAATATGACATTTTATGTTGTATGAAAGATGTCGAATATGACATTTTATGTTGTATGAAAGGTATGCAAAGATGTCGAATATGATATTTTGTGTTGTATGAAAGATGTCGAAATATGACATTTTGTGTTGTATGAAAGGTATGCAAAGGTGTCGATATATGGTATTTTGTGTTGTATGAAAGATGTCGAAATATGACATTTTGTGTTGTATGAAAGATGTCGAAATATGACATTTTATGTTGTATGAAAGGTATGCAAAGATGTCGAAATATGATATTTTGTGTTGTATGAAAGATGTCGAAATATGACATTTTGTGTTGTATGAAAGATGTCGAAATATGACATTTTATGTTGTATGAAAGGTATGCATAGGTGTCGCAATATGATATTTTGTGTTGTATGAAAGATGTCGAAATATGACATTTTATGTTGTATGAAAGGTATGCATAGGTGTCGCAATATGATATTTTGTGTTGTATGAAAGATGTCGAAATATGACATTTTATGTTGTATGAAAGGTATGCAAAGATGTCGAATATGATATTTTGTGTTGTATGAAAGATGTCGAAATATGACATTTTGTGTTGTATGAAAGGTATGCAAAGGTGTCGATATATGGTATTTTGTGTTGTATGAAAGATGTCGAAATATGACATTTTGTGTTGTATGAAAGATGTCGAAATATGACATTTTGTGTTGTATGAAAGATGTCGAAATATGACATTTTATGTTGTATGAAAGGTATGCAAAGATGTCGAAATATGATATTTTGTGTTGTATGAAAGATGTCGAAATATGACATTTTGTGTTGTATGAAAGGTATGCATAGGTGTCGCAATATGATATTTTGTGTTGTATGAAAGATGTCGAAATATGACATTTTATGTTGTATGAAAGGTATGCATAGGTGTCGAAATATGATATTTTGTGTTGTATGAAAGGTATGCATAGGTGTCGAAATATGATATTTTGAGTTGTATGAAAGGTATGCAAAGGTGTCGATATATGATAGTTTGTGTTGTATGAAAGATGTCGAAATATGACATTTTGCGTTGTATGAAATGTATGCATAGGTGTCGAAATATGATATTTTCTGTTGTATGAAAGGTATGCAAAGGGGTCGATATATGATATTTTGTGTTGTATGAAAGATGTCGAAATATGACATTTTGTGTTGTATGAAAGGTATGCAAAGATGTCGAATATGACATTTTGTGTTGTATGAAAGGTATGAGAGATGTCGAAATATGACATTTTGTGTTGTATAGAACACAGAAAAGGATGGAAATATGACAATTTCATGTGAATCAAAATATATAAAAGGTTTTCCATTGAAGTTTAAACAAAAGTTGGAAAAAAGAAAATGTTATATTTTGACACTATCCGAAAGATAATGAAATATTACCTTTTGACTATGACCAAAAGATGAAACATTACCTTTTGAATCTTTCGTGCAATTCAAAATATGAAAGGTAACCTTTTGACAAACAAAAGGTATATAAAAGATTGTCTTGATGAAGGGCTGAACTTTTATATACCTGTTGGCAATAACAAAAGGTGTCTAAAAGGTGTTATTTCGCCCAGTGATATCTGTAAAAGATGATTTAAATAATTTGAAAACAGGTATCACAGTTTATAAATCGCTAATGTTGAAGTACCATTCAAAGTAAAAAAAAAAGAAAGTTAAAAACAATTTATTATCAGAGTTTTATCTATTTTTAAATGCTAACATTAACACTTGGCGAAATTGTAAGACCAAGCTTAAGACCAAGGGTAAGACCCTCAACAATGGTATGGCCTCCATCACAATATTGTTGAAAAGAAATGTCTCTCTGTATCCAAAATAAGCATGTGTAGATTTGACGTTCCATGTTTCCATTTCCTTTGATTTCCTTTGATTCTCAATTTCACGCGTGGCGAATGAACCTAGCTTAAAAGTAGATGTTGAGCTGGAGCACAAGACTTCACTTTCATGTCGGAAGGTCACATTAACGTTTGAACTTCATTCGAAAGTTCTAAACCTTTGCGATTGTGATTCGGACATAGGTTGATATGTTTGGATTTGATTCCATGTTAATACATTCGTCAAAATTGAATATTGAATCTGGATAGATACATTTGAAATTGTTGGGTTAATTATAAAAACAAATGTACTAGTCCCTGTTTAAATCGCAATCCCACTGAAGCAAAGTAAAAACTTTGAAACTGACAAATGAAATGAAACACGTTAAGCTTCACTAGGGAAGATAGACGGAGTGTTACGGAAGGGTAAGTGCCTCCTAATGAGATAATGTTTCATCAAAATAGAGAATGGAGGGAACTTTAGGATGTCAAATATATCCATGTGATTCTATGTAAATGCATTTAAATTTGTTATGTTTAAGATCAAAATATACATGTTATTTTAAAAAAACAAATGCATTTCTAGTAACATAAATGCAATTTAGAGAACAAATAAATCTACAAATGGTTTAATTATTGCTAAACCTGTTTTGATTTTGCAACACAAGACCATTGTCTTGTAATTACATAATATATAGTTTACTTTATGTTCTTCGCTATCAACATGATGATATGTACTTTCATACTGTTTTGTACTTGTTCTATAGTACAAAATAAAAGAACTGGAAATAATTATATATGAATATTAATATCAATTAATTGATAAACATGCAGATATAACCAATGTTCCTAGTACACTTTTATATGGTTTATTACTTTCATTTGTACAGATATAAATGAATAGAAACCGTTACTATTGCCAACAAAATAATGCAATACATACTGGTACTGGATGAGATCATCTTTACAAAAACTATTGTAAAACTGAATAAAGTATGTTATTAAAGCAAGGCCTGCCGTCTTACTTAAAATGTCATTAAACGTTCCTTGTGGAAGTTTACGTGTTTAATTTGCCGGCTTCAAAGTCTCTACTTTATTCCTATGACAATACAAGTTGCCAAAACAACAAGAACGAAAGCCAGCAAACATTCTGCTCATCAAACTTGATAAAAGGGGTGGGACTTAAACCGAAAAGCTTGGATTGCAATATATGGGTGTTTGAGAATATATTATGATTAACACATTGTGACATGGCATCAAGACGGCAAATACTTTTTGGTAGAAGTAGATATGTCTGAATAAAACCACAGAAACCAGCAACAAATTTTAAAACATATTAGCCCAGGAAACCTGCTGTTTTACAAACGTAACAAACGGTAAACAACATTTACATTTCATGATAAAAATGTATTTAAAAGCTACAGTCATTACTGGTATTTTCTTTTTATAAAATAAACAAATATATTTAAATGCGCACAGTTTAGATTTCTTTTGCATCTGTTTTCAGAATTATTTGGGATTGCACATAGAATGCAATGTAATCACGCATGTTGTAAGTGCATTATTTTTTAAACATTTTTATCAAGTTTATTTAAGTGGTAATTTATTTAAACATTTGGCAATAATGGATAAAATAATTACGAATTAATACTCATGCTTTTATATTTAAATTACCCTAATATAAAATGCACTATTCAGTACATACCTGTCGTGCTGTAGGAAAAATGGGGTTTTAAACACATTTTCTATAATTGATTAGGATCTTGATTAGGATTGTTGTTTATTTTGCTTTTATTAGGCACATCCTGTAATTTACTTTAGATGTCCTATGACTGTTAGAAAGTTTTTTCAAAGTTTTTACAAAGATTCTACGTTGGTTGAACTGAAATTATGGTGGACGTTTCATAAATTATCTTTTATTCGGTGTAAATTTGTATAAAACTTTTATTTGCTTTTCTTATGAGGATTTGTCCCTATACATTTTTCTTCTACACATTTCGATATTGCGTTGGAAATTAATTTTTTATTTGGTATATGTGGAATAGTTTATAAATTTGTATCATTGATATTTATGTTAAGAGGCATTTTATTATACAATTAATGTTTTATTTTCAATGCAAAACAATATGCACATAAATCAATGAAGTAATTACACTACAGTTGATTATCTTTATATTTTATTATCATAGTTTCCGAAAATCATAATTATACTGAATTGATATATAATTGATAAGTGTTCGTTTATGCTTGCTCTAATGTATTGACAGACTTATATTAGTATATAGGTGACACTGTACAAGGTATGGGCACTTTATGACTACACTGCATGTTTTGTTTTTCTTTTATTAATTTTGAACCCTCTGTATTTTTTCCTTTACTCTTTTAACATACCCTTAATAACTTTTAAAATTTAGAATTGAGGTTATTTTTTTTCTTGGAGTTCTAAAAACATAAACCTTATACATTAGATGCCATTGATTTATTTCTTATTTAAAACTTCGTAATTTGAAAAAAGATAAATAGGCTGTAGTATTGTTAACAATATTTGTTATGCATACGCCAGTGATTCCATAGCGTACAAAACTTCAATTCCATAATAGTATCATGTGCTGCTGCATTACATTTATTTCTACTCTTAGGTATATTTAATATAGGTCTCTATGCATATGCTAGATGTAAGTTTAATTTGTAAGTTTAAACAACGACGCAAGCAGCTTGCAAATAAAGTGTTGGTAAACAAGAATTATCAGAACCCTCAAAGTATTACTGCCACCATCACAGTATTGTCGATTCGTTTTCTCTGTTATCAGGATTTCCCTGGATATGTTTGACGATCTATAGTTAAATATTTCAGTCACTCTTAATTTTGATATTGCACGTTTTAGAAGTGACTGTTCAGACAGAAGACTTACTTTTTTTAAGAACCAAGCCTCAATTTCTTGAAAACACTTCGCGTGTTTAACTAAATTTGTCAGTTAATAGTTTTTTATTTGTTTTTGGTTTTTTTTTTTTTTGGGGGGGGAGGTGAATGAAATGGACATTGGAATTTGTTTTTATTAGGCATTATATGTTTTCCTAACCTGGAATTATAGATATTAATTAATACATATCTGTTTTTGCTAAAAGCATATTGTTACAAATAGATACCTTGGTTCGTCTCTATATGAAGATGGTGATCGTATGGTTCTTAATCGATATACTCCGTCTTTATGTATACACTAAACAAACTTTCCTTGAGGATTAAATAGATATAAAACTACATGATCAATAGTCATAATTTGATGTAGGTACATACTTGACACAAACACTGTTTATGGTGAACATTTTTATGTTCCTGTAAATAAACAAACACATAAAATATCAATAAACATATACATCTTGTGTATTTAAGCAGAAATAAATTATTAATTTTATTACATAATAAATTGAAAGTAGTTGTTTCAACATCCTTACAGTAATCAGTTTTCTTTACCAACATGCCGACATGGAGTCTCGTCCCGACATAAAAATAAATATCTAAGAACATGTTATATACTATAAAATTAATGTTATGTTTGGTAATAATTATACATAAATATCAGGTAATGGTAAAAATAAGGTTTTATCTTTTACGATAGCTTCAAGCGAGAAATATGGTTGAGATATGGCGTTACAACAGTGATATTACATATATGCAACACTCAAAGTAAAAAGTGGATTATGAATTCTAATAATTTCAATGCAATTTTATTTCAGCTCAAAAGTTCATAAGGATGTATCCATAAAGTGTTCAATGAAAATCAAAGGTAAAATAAACTTTGTTCACAATCAAAGTGTCTAAAGCTGGATGCAACAAAATGTAGCAATGTAAATCAGGTAGATATATTCTTCCAATAAAATTGATTTTAGATTTCGAATTGTTTGAATAGTCACTGATTCCAACTGTTTCTATCTTGTGTGAAGTCGACGTTCAATATTCACTCGCCACAGAAGGTTTAATGTGTTATTTTGGTTACTTATTTGTAGTGTTTGTCTGGAAATTATGAAACGGAAGTGTTCATAATAGCTGAAAGGCATGTATCATCATTATATATACATAACTGTTCTACTCTGCTACTAAGGTCTAGATGGCAGTCATGGAGTGTACACGTGTTCGTTGAAAATTTGATCGTGACAGACAAATGCAAAGACAAGCATACTAATGTTCTTTTTTAAACACCTTTATTTGTAGTTCTGGTCCATCAATCATTCATTATTATATTATATTGAAAAACGTTTAAACATCAGTAATCAATGTTTAAAAACATATCTGAATCGTATCTTAAGATTTAACATCAGCTACGATAGGAAATACTAGTTTGTTATGTTTATGGGATTAGATCTTTAGAGTTTCTTATAATAATATCTTGATATCAGAATTACAATAAAAGAAAATACGTTGCATTTACAATTGCAAACTTTCTTAATTTTGGTTGCAAAGCTCCTACAGCTTGCTGTATTACCATCTACATTCCCTAATTTCGCAAACCTGTTTCTTTTCACTCCAGAAATATATTTAAAACCTCTGAATCGTTATAAGAAACATTATAACTCACTCATAATGAAAATTTTTCAAAAACATCAAAAAACTTATTAATTATTAGGTATTGCTCCTGTTATCAGAACATGGTGTCTCACATTCTGCTTTTATGCTGATTTTGTTATCAAACCTCGTAAAATTATCAAAACCCAAATTGCTCATGCATTCTATGGAAAACTTGAATCATGTTACTTGGATATACACAGGAAGTATGTAAATATTATAAGACATAGTCTACTTATAATCAAAAACAAACATACTAATCCATTTCCGAATTACAATCCAGAAGCAAAGTAAAAACTTTGGAACTGACAAGTTAGGTTAGACACGTGAACTTCCACCAGGGAAGTGAGGCAGGGTGCACCGGAAGGGTAAGCACCTCCTGTTTAGCTAGCTACACCCGCCTCGTGTATAATCAAAATTGTGTGAAAGGAACATGGAACTATGAGACGTCTAATATATATACAAGACAATCCAGGACACAGAGACATCTAACTTATCAACAATAATGTGATGACGGCCATAAAACTTTTTGAGGGCCTTGATAAGCCTAGGCTTCCAATATCCCTGAGTCAACAATTTATTTGCAAGCAGCCTACTTCATTGTACAAAGTATAAATGATGAAACCCAAACAGCATCCCGTCTTAGTAGCCTGTTTCTTTGCGTTTGGAGGAAAGTAATGGTGGACCCACCTTTGGTTCAATGGAGACTTGTGATTCTTGAAACTACATTCTGTATTAATCTGTCAGACTTTTTCGCATAATGTTTATTAATAAGTCTCTTTTATGTAAATCTTTGAGGTATATTATCATATAGAATGTAATAATCACTTAACAATATTTACTTGTCTGTTATCAATTTAATGCCCTTCAATATCTTTACAAACTCGCTGGTCGCCATATACTCCATAATCTTTTTCACGGCTTTAATACAAACGCCGCCGTGGATTAATGGCTAAACCTCTTTGTTACATCAAAATCTATTTGAACAAATGATGACGATGAATCTATGTTGTACTGTACTTGTATAATGTATAATGCATTGTGACACTACAATACTTAAATATGAAATTGTAAGAGTCCTACAATAACTTGTTTACCAATCACAAGGTACAATCAGACAAAGTACATTGTCCGTAGTGGAACATTCTCATTACTAGCCTCAATGTTTTATTTCAATTCCAATTTAATTCTTAATACGTCATAGCATTTTGTGGTGATTACAATTGACAGTATATTCCACAGTACAGTGCTGTCGACAATAAACACTAAACTAACGAATTATTGCTGACTCGGCAGCTTATTTTATCTCTACTTAGCTATTGATCGCCAAGTGTCACTATCTATTCTCTATAGCTTTTTGGTCACCAGTTTGGCAGGCGAACATAGAACTTTTTCCGTTAGCTCAGTATTTAATTTAAGATTGACCTTCACTTTGTATTTGTGTTCACACTTATATACAATGTACTGTAACATGAGGTGTCTGAAAGGCAATTTTATTAATTAACTTACAAATTACATATCACTTTGTGTTAAAGATAAACTATTTCATTGTTACATATTCAAGATAATTTCATTATTAGCATCGGAGCTATTATAGTTATGTATATAAATTGTTTTAAACACAAATTAAGAGAAACATTAAAGTACATTCCGCAATTGCGCATTTGGTATAATAGTAATGTCACCACGATATTTCTAAAAAATATAGTTTCATTCTTTTATAGTACAGCACAATACTTCTGGTAATATCAGATGTAAGATAATGACTATAATGTTAATATTTCTTAAGATTTGCCTTTTCCTATCTTGTTTCTTTGGCTGTTATATATTCAACAAAACAGTTGGGGACAGATGTTGGATTTAAAATAACAATCAAAGAACTGAATGAAATATATAACTCCATCTGCATTTTGTTCTCGTTCTCTTGTTTCAAATAATGTAATGAATAAAAGGTTTTGTGCATGAAATCAAAACTCATTTAAACAATTACCAGTGCGGAGATAAGAAGACATGATTTACGTTCTACTTAATTAAAAAATGTTTTTGATGTGGTCCTTAACTTGTTTTGCTGTTGAGTATATTTTGTTGTGTTCTCAGTGTCGTAGGTGTTGCCTCTTTGACAATTGATGGTTACATTTTGTCGCTGCGAATTTCTTTCTTTAAGTTTTATAGTTCGAAAGTATTTGCCTCATCACTGCTTATCCATACTACTTATGGAAATTTGCCTCATTTAAATAAATATAGTATAGGACCAAGATCAGATATCAATAAGCGATCGCAAAAATCATGTGGAAAACTTTGTTACAATATTCGTAGAATATTTAGCCTTGGATGTTTAAAAAAAACTCACGAAACATCATGAAAACTTATAAACAAGCAAAATTGCCAAGAGATGTTACGATAAAGTACATGTCCTTGACTATAACTACTTAAGATTTAAGATATTGTTAAAAAAGTAGATGTAAATGTAATTTTTTTTCTTTGAAATACATACATTAGTGAAAAAATAACATTTATGGTTGTTAGAGCACAATAGCAACGTCAACTTTCATCACTTATCGCTAATTGACAAATTTCGAAATGCCAAAAAGCAATAAATATATCAACGTACGTTTTTGTGTGCGATAGTTAATATATTATATAATTTGACTACGAAATTAATATAAATATAATTATATAACTGACAAGGTTGCACAATAAACTATTAACAAGGTCCTAATTACATGTAAAATAGCAGAAAAAAATCTGACATATGCATAAATCAATGCTACCTCTGACAAACAATTAGGAACTATTTTTGTTTTACAAGTGAACAATATCGTCTGGTATGAAAGTCTTAATATCATCAAATCTTATTTCATACGTGACAGGCCTCATTTTAATGGTAGAAATTCACGTGTTTTACTTAATTTGCCAGTTTTTTTTTTATAATTTTTACTTTGCTTCTCGGATTGAGATTTGGACATGGATTGGTATATTTTTTGATTAGGAACAATGCCTGACAAACTTGTACCATATAATGCATTTTGTGTTATATGTCGCTGAATACGCATAAAACAATCAAAACACTTGTTATGACAGGGGAGTCTTGGTAACCGAGTTGCTTTAATGGGCCGACCTAGGAATCTCAGTACCGCTCATGTTTAAATTCGATTCACTTGGATGAAAATTTGAGAAAGTTTTCCATTTTCACTAACTAAATTGGTGGTTTTACTGTTTTTCTTATTATGTGAGATTATTAGCCGTATTCACTTGTATGTGATAACATAGTCTGGATGTTCTTTTTATTTTTTTTACCACACTTTTATGTAATATACCTGAAACATCTGTTGTCTGTAAAGGGATTTTATTTATTAACTTACAAATTAAATATCACTTTGTGTTAAAGATAAACTACTTGTATATTATTTCACATATTTAACATACATTTCCTTATTGGCTGTTATGTATACAAAATTTTTGTAAACATCGCTTGAAGAAATATAAAAGTGCATTTAGCGATTCCGTATTTGGGATAACAGTAATGTCATCACGATTTTTCCGAAGACATCGTTATACACCTTTGCAGTAAAACAATACATCTGGTGGTATCAGGTGTAACATAAGGTTCATAATCATAAAGTTTTGTCTTTTCCTATGCTGTTTTTTTTGGCTGTTATATAATTCAGTTGTATTCTCTAGTGTTCTCAATGTCTTCGGTGTTGCCTCTTTGACGGGTAAATTTCTCTATATTTTAAAGTTTCTTAATTATTTGCCTCGTCACTACTCATCCATTCTTCTTATGGAAAAATGAATCATTTAAGTGAATATAGTATTTAACCAAGATCAGATATTAATAAGCGATCGCAGAAATCGTGTGGCAAACTTTGTTAAAATATTCGTGGAAATTTCACCCTTGGACGTCCGAAAAACATTCTTCAAGGAAACATCAAGAAAACCTAAAAATAAGCAAAATTTCCAAGATACATTATGACAAAGTACATGTCCTTGACTATAACTAGTTAAGATTTAACTAAGATATAATTCAGTTGTATTCTCTAGTGTTCTCAATGTCTTCGGTGTTGCCTCTTTGACGGGTACATTTTGCCGTTGTCAATTTCTCTATATTGAAAAGTTTCTTTATTTTTTGCTTCGTCACTACTCATCCATATTTCTTCTTATAGAGAATGAATCATTTAAATGAATATAGTATATAAGCAAAATCAGATACTAAGCGATCGCAGAAATCGTGTGGCAAACTTTGTTAAAATATTCGTGGAAAATTCAGCCTTGGACGTCTGAAGAAAATTCTTCAAGGAAACATCAAGAAAACTTAAAAATAAGCAAAATTTTCAAGATATATTACGGCAAAGTACATGTCCTTGACTATAACTAGTTAAGATTTAAGATATTGTTGAAAAAAGTAAATGTCAATGTCATTTCTTCACTTTAACATGTGTACACTCGTGAATAAAAGAATAAAATTTATGGTTATTAATGCACAAAAGTAACATTAACTTCCATCACTTATCGCTAATTGACAATTTTAAAAATACCAAAAGAGCAATAAATATATCAACACAACCTGTTTGTGTACAAAAGTTAAACTGTTGTATCATTTGACTACGAAATTAATTCTTATATAATTACATAACTGACAGAATTGTACAATAAACTATTAATGAGGCCCCTAATTACAGGTTAAATTGCAGAAATACATCCTACATATCCATAAATCAATGCTACCTCTGACAATTAGAAACTATTTTCAGATCCACTTGTCTGTTTCACAAGTGAAACATTTTGTCTGATATGATTATCCTCAATTTCGATTTCATACGTAACAAATGTAGCTAGCTTTATAGAAAACAGGATCTGTTTACTCTAACGAGCCCTGGCTTCATTAATCAAGTGCAAGTTCACATGTAAAATTTATTTTTCTAGTTTTCAAAGTTTTTACTTCGCTTTTGGGGTTGTGATTTGGTCTTGGATCGGTATGTTTGTATTTCATATGCAGTTTTTCAAAGACACATGCAACACATGTTACATTCAGTGTTAGGTATAAAACAATATTAAGCACTTTCCATGACAGTATAACCTCGATGACCGGGTGCTCAAAATCTAGATAGGGATCCGCAGTACCTCTAACCCCTGACATTGAATCCCAATAAGACAAATCCTATTTTGAGAAATTTATTAGCAAATTTACTCATAGTTAATAGATTTCTATGCATACTCCGGTAACCTCCATCATCCATGAACTTATCGCTGCGATCTTAATCATTTGTGACTTGATGTTGCAAGCTAATTTTATGTTGGTGGTTTCAACTATCTATGTTTTTGACCACACTATTACAAAATTTACCTTAAACATATGTTGTCTGGGAAGGAATTTTATTAATTAACTTGCAAATTACATATCACTATGAGTAAAGAATTAACTATATCATTGTACATACTTTAGATATATTTCATTGTTGGCTTCAGATTTGTTATTGTTATGTGTACAAAGTGTTTGTAAACATTGATGGAAGCATTATAAATATGCAATCAGCAATTGCGTATTTAGAATAAGGGAAATTTCATCACGCCTTTACTTAGTTAAACACCGTTTTATACTTCTACCGTCAAAAAAGATGTTTCGATAATAGTATACATGTTGCTATTATAAAGGCGATAATAATCATTATCTTTATAGATAAAAGTTTGATGGCAGTCATCATAGTTTTGCTGTAAATGTTCCGTTCCAAATGTCTTTTTTTGTTACGATCGAAGACTATGTACCTCGAAACTTCCTATGCATATCTCCTATGAAAAATGTTACCTTAAAGTTAATATGACCGTATGTACATAGAATCCTTAGATAGAAAATTAATATTTCCTTTGTTTGCTATATTTTGAAGGTTCCAACACTAGGTTTTTCAAAAACAATAATAAAAGATTAATCAACCCAATAGTTGTGGATGAATTGTAAAAACATACATAATGTTTAAATTTATTTTATTTATTTGCTGTTTTTATACATTATAATCGTATTGTTTCAAGGCGAATTTTCGCTAACTGAATATCATATATTATATTTATAATCTGAAAACAAAAATTGTATTTGAACTGAAAAACAGACAGTTGAAAAAGATTCAATATGTTGCCGCAAAAATAATAGGTAGTTATATCGCTTAAAATAGGTAATTTTGTATTAAAAATAAAATTTATGAGCATTAGTGCAGAAAATTAACATTAACTTTCATGACTAATCGCTTATTGACAAATTTACTTTTAGCAGAGTAATTTCGAATTGCCACAAAGCAATAAATACATCAACATACCCCGCTTGTATAAGTTTGGTAATCTATTTTATCATAAGACAGAGAAATTAATTCTAAAATAATTGCATTACTGGCAAGACAGTGGAATAAAATATTTACAAGGTTCTTTTTATAGGTAACAGTAGAAATAAATCCTACATATCCATCAATCAAATGATACCTCTGACAATCAATTAGAATTTTTTTGTTTGACAAAAGTTCAAATTTTTGTCTAGTGTGCAAATTTTATTAGTAACTTTTATCAGACATACATGCAACCCATTCTACGTTTTTGTCTCGAGATACACATACAACACATCTTATAATAGTGTGGCCGCGGTAACCTAGTGCTTTAAAGCCCCGGCTAACGGATCACATTACCTCTAAAAGACTAGCTCCCACCTGAGCAATTGTCAGTTTTTTCTCTACGGTCGGTTTTTTGTTCGTGCAATCTAATTAACTTCATTTTTCTTTAACAGTACAAAAAACTTGACAGGGCGAAAACCACCTTATTGCACGCCAGTCTCTAGCACTAACTTCAGAACACATCGTTATACCATAAATGGTCGTTGGATGAACATTATTCCAGAAATAGGGTGTGAGTTTTTAGAAAGAAGTCTGCTGATGTCATTTATCAAATGTATACTCGAAATATTTGAAATAAAATTCTTTTTAAAGCAATTATTATGATAATAATATATAATGATAAATATTATCATAAAACTTTAATCAAATGCTTATTGAATCAATACATGAACATTAAGTATTTGTGAACCAGTTTTATTGCAGTCCTGATGTTTATTAAAGATTTATTATATAATCTACTCAATAATCCATGTAATACGGTCATACAATAAAAATCGTATTGAATGAGTATGACGTCATAAAAGCATAAAAGTCATTCCAGAGTGACGTCAAATAATTGACCTAGTTCACAATTGTTTGTTTCATTTCACACTGTTTGTTGATTCTAATTAAGCTGATACTTTTCTTCTAAAAAGAAGATACATTGTATTTAAATTGAAAATGTTTGTTTTGTTTTTGTATCTTGCGGACAGACTATTGTTTACTTTTAATACTTTAGCAGGATTACTTTTGGCGCATGTACACAGTTACGTGAACTTGTTGTGTTTCGGTCAATCAGCTGTTTTCTTATAATGTGAAGACAAGTTTTAAATCTACGAAAAACCCGTTTTTAATGGATTATATAATAAATAGAATCTTGCATTCGTGTTTATGCAATATTGAATTCATTAAACTCGTTGAATAATGTTTTATGCAACCCGCCAAGGCTCGTTGCATAAAAAATTATTCAACTCGTTTAATAAATTCAAGATTACATAAACACTCATGCAAGATCCTCTATATATGATATGCATCACTCAAAGCTATATTCATAAGCCTGGTCAAACAGAATTGATTCTTCAAATTAGTGTTTTTCTTTTGATTTATAATGATTCCTAGAGATGAACATTGCATAATTCATTGAATCTGATAATTTATGTTGTGTACACAGTATTACTACATTAGAAAGAATAATTGCAACACAAGTTCAAAATGTTGTTATGTTGAAAACATGATATTTGTCTTTAAGCATAAAGAATATAATTTCATGGTGATGCTTTTTATGTTATCAATATTTTTATTTTACCTGTGAAGAACTTGATTTAACTTTTTTCCATGCAACAAAATAATTAAGATTCACGACTGTTAAGACGTTCTCATCAATAACATAGAAACTGATGGATTTTGAGCACTTGACATACAGCTGTGAAGATTTTTAATTATATTGGTTTTTTATTTCGTTCTACCTTTTCAAAATATCTCGTAAATCTAACAACCAGATACATCTCGATCTTGAGCATCTGATTGAAGGTAACAGAACTCAATAACACTCTTACTTTCTTTCAATGAAATAGTATTACATAACCAGTGATGTGCTTATACTTGAAACTTTACCTATTTGTTTTGACGCCAAAACATTCACAAAGCTCAAGTATCGTGCAATGTTGATTAAAGCATAACCGGAAATCGTCTGCGATATAGTTTCTATGTTTATTGATGTTTTGTAATTAAGCCAATTTTCCCAACAATCCTTAAGTTCTTAATTGGTGATAATTTGGTGCATCCATTCATAAAACCCTTAAAACAGCAATGTACACGGGCGTTTGTTACAATAGTACTATAATTACAAAAGATTCCTTTCAGTGTGTTAATTATAATCCCTCATGAACATCTAAGAAGTTAATATCGTGTAAGAGTGTTTGCGGTGGGAACACCTAAAACACGTTTAATTAATTAATACGCTCTAGGGATGGAACAATGAATTTACTTGAGTGTTATATGTACTCTTAAGAGTGTTGTCCAAGAGTAATTAAGTAATAATGGTGTTAAACGTCCCAGTAAAAAATAATTCACCTATATCTAGACATTACCAGATATATGGAAAGGTGCATAAATTTTGTCTGTGCGTTGCGCTTATGGCATTATACAGCAGAGTTCTTTATCGTGCCAAGCCTAGCGTGACACGGGACTTCGTTTATTTTAAGTTTCCATTCGAAAGACCGTTAACTTTCATTCCGCAATGCCGAGTGCCTGGCGAAAGAACAGTCACTACACACTTTCAAGTCTTGAGTCAGACCCGGTCGAGGTTCGAACCCACGACCTTCCACTTCCAGAGCGAACACTCTATCAACTGAGCTACCACAGTGGCGGTGTCCAAGAGCACATCATTATCACCATTACATCGATTATGAAAAGATCTGTTGCCTGACAGATACTTATGATATCAAAAAAAGATATAAGTTTATAACTAAACAAGTCAAAGCAAGAATATGGATAGAGATTTTTAAATTTTCCACATTTGGGGAAATGACCAGTAGTGTAGTTGTTCGATACTTTCTGATCATCCCCAACTACCCCTCTTGTCCCTGTGGTCCAGAAATATGCACATTTAAGTAAAACTATTTTTATCTAGTCATAATCAACCAAAAATATCAAATAATGAATCATTCCATGGCTCAGGAAACAAAACAGTTTTCAACCTTATGAGTCCACAGGTCTTATCCACAAAAACTACCTAGTAATTTGAATTAAAGTCAGTGTGAAAGGTAACCTATTGATATATGCACAAATTTGTGGCATTATGTTAAAAACAAGTTTTACGTTCCTAACTTTAATTCTTTTTTGATTAGTTTTTAATCCTTTAATCTTAAACTACTAAAACAAGTGCAATGCGTCGGGAGATATCAAGGTGAACAGATCAAAATATGATCTATTTTAGCCATTGTGGCATTATAATTAGTGAATTGTTGATTTGTTTTATTTATTACTGAAATAATTTGTTTTTCACAAATTTGTCCTAGTACTCCTGATGAGAAATTTCATTCCGAAACGGCCGTCTAGTAGTGCAAGATTAAAACAGGTTCATTACTACTTGAAATCAAATTTATTGAAAGTAAATGGAAAGACAATTGTGCGGGTTTTATCGAAAAAATCATTCTGAAATAAGTAGCAGAATATGCATAATGTATCTAACAAATAACAATTATTTGTAAATTCTTTTGTGCAATTACTCAGCAAACTTGAGCCTACCATACCTTTTTTAAGATGCGACTAGTGCTTTAAACGCTCAAAGCAAAGCTCCCGCCCTCACATCTGCAACGGATTTACATTGGTTTTTGATTAGTGGTACGAACATTGGCTGCTGTGTTTGTTTTTATGATTGATATAATAATGAACACAAGCGATATATGTTATCTATATTATATTTCCAAGTATTTCGACCACATGTAAATTTAATATTAGTATAAACCGAATTCATAAAAACTGAGCCTAATTAATATTTCTTTTTTCCATATATTTGTAATGTTATTTAATCTCAAATCTGTGTCAAACCTGTTGATAAAAATATCTACAAGAGATTTAACATGTATATTGCCTTATGGTGTCTCTGATAGCAATCAAAAATCCGATAAAAACGCTTCCAGAGTAAACAAAAATTACATAAATATTTCAGACAGTTCAGCAACGCAGGTACGATTTCATTAAAAGATTAAATTGGTTCTTATAATAGCAACTATTTCCTTTTCCTTGTTATTTATGGTTGATAAAAAATTAAATGCATCATGATAAACCGGAAGCGGGTAATAGATAGAGTAAATAATTATTGTGAGGATAGATTAATGATGCAATTGTACTATTATAGCAGTCTTGTTTCATCTACACGTGGTGTTTGTCTAAGAAAAAGTTTGAAGCTTTTGAATCGACATACACTGTCGGTGCACTTTTGTGTTTAAACCTTATTAACAGAACATCCTCTTACAGCTGGGTTTACACAACCAAAACCATTCATACAAGCCATCGGTCAAAGTAATCATAGGAAAGCTTTGTGGATCATTCAAGATTTTCGTCTAAACGTACATAGAATATCTGGAATAACTTATATAAAATTAGAATTAATTTAGATTTACTGAGCTGATATTTTTTATAAATTTGCTTTACGTATCGTTTCCATTTGGGTAGATAATCCATTAAACATTTATATATTCCCCGCAAACTTGAAGGCTTGGCTTAGTTGTATCCGAGTCGTGAGTTGTTGAGTCCCCTAAACTTTGATAAAGCTCTAAGACAAAATAGGAAGCAGTTCTATTCACAACTATAGTCAAAATTTTTGATCAAACTATTTGATAGTCTAAAAAGGCTTGGAAGTGACTTTGCTTAAAAGTTTTGGTGGTTTTTTCTTCGAATTTCAAAATTATCGTAAGTTGGTTCTTTGCTTTTTACAATCTCAAAATATGACTGTAAATAGCAAAACATCAAAGAGCACGAAACAAATAATCAAAACAGCATAACATTTATGAAGAGGAAAAGAAATACAATACAAAACGTCAAAAACACTTAAAAATATTTGAATTTAAAAAAAAATTCAAATAAGCACACGACCTATTTTAATAATGAATAATATTTTGGTAAAATAAATTACATTGATGAAACAATCAACAAAATAGCAATGAGGAAACAATTCACAACTGAGACTCATTTGAAGCGTAGAATTCGTTACATATCTCAATGGAAAGTTTCAGCGTACTTAATCTCAGCACAAAATTCCATTGTGAACATATACTAGGATGCTTACATTTTTTAATCAATTAGGATAAAATATACGAGATGTTTTATTACCACATGAAGGTATCATGAACCCAGAGCAACATCATTTTGATTTTCTTATAACTAATTATAATCCGGTAACTGTACGTAATTGGTTACCAATCTTGATAGTACAAGGTAGTTTGCCGCGGTTAGAACTGATTTACCTGCCAGACTATCACCTGTTTATCGGCTTATTTTACCTTGATTTGCGATGTTTTTTCGTGAAGATATGAATAAAAAGTAATTTATGCTGCCGTTTTCCGCTCTTTTGACATAAGAATGTCAGATTCAATCTGACCTATTTTTATGAAATCAGACTGATCTGACCTCTATAGCGCCTAATGAGATATATTTTTGATATCAACAACATAAAGATATAATTATTATTTTAAGTAGTTTCTTCTACACATTCTGGCCTGAGTTTGCTTATAGATGTCAAATCTGTATCCATAAAAACAACTGTGTTATATTTTACGGTATTGAATATCAGGTATTCTTTCTGGCTAGATTACTTAGATAAACTAACCAAATGAAATTTAAATCGCCACACTGAAGTCAGGCAAAGTACCAATATTATACGGCTCATTCGATTTATTTTGACTGATGTTATTTCCAGCAATAATATCGAGAAAAACATATCTGTTGATAATATTACATTCCTATTGTGTGTGACCAAGATAATATTTATGTACTTATTCGAGCTATTTTAAGAAGTAGAGATGTGAAGGACCTTCAAACTGAAATAAACAAATAAGAAATGTTTTAAGTCTATTTCGAATCTTGTCGATTACAAGTATTTAGAGTGCAAATTAGTCCGATTGTTGAACAGTTACAATGATTTTGTTTTATGTATTATAAAACAGATCAAGGAAATGATTAAACGGAATTTACACAATCCTCAATTCTAGGAGACTATATCTTTCCATACTTTCTGATAAACTTTTAGGGAATCAATAATGGAAGGTAGTGGGTTCAAATTATCATCTCCTCCGTGTGTTTCGGTCGGACATCAAACAATTTCCTTTACCTGAATTTCTTAATGGTTCGATCATCTGTGTTGTATATTATCTGACTTTCTGCAATACTAAAATTAAAATAAAAAAAAGTTTCATTTGTCGTATGGATAATATAGATAATCGCTGGCACTTATTACCAAAATCGAATTAATTAGCTACGAATAACAGGGGCATTAAGGGGGCTATTAACGTGTCTTTGTCAAATGTTTTCTCTTAACAACTCTGAAGGTTAAGTTGAAATTGGTTTTAAGTTAATATAAACATGATAAAGTTGTATTCACATATTTTTTTAGAAACAGGTGACTTATAAACCCCCAAAAAACTAGTTCTTAAAGATAAAAACCTAAAAACCTAAATAGAAATTGAAAGTGTGATAACATAAACCAACTTTGATATAATACGCCAAATATATCTTTGAAACCCTTATAAATAACCTCAAATAGATGCCGAAAATGAATTTTATTTTTATTTTAAAACAATTTTTATCTCAATTCTTAAAAATAAATCAGGGATATTAGGTAAAATATAAATAGGAAAACACATTTAAAAATTGGTTTGGTAAACAAGGCTTTCAAAAACTGAAATTTGACAGGTATCGTTTAATTCCTGATGTTGACTTTTCCAATAGATCACAATCTAAATATAACATGCTATATAGGAATTTTATCAGTAATGAACCGTACTTAAAAACGTCAATAAAAATCGTTTCTCACATTCTTAAGATGAAACGGAATTATATTTATTCTAAAACCTTTTATTTTCAATGGCAAATTTTATTGTTTTCAGGAACATAAAAGATTATAGCACACTTGTTGAAATTATAAAGTTACGTGCATGCAGATTTTATGGTAATAAAATGTATTTTGTTTCAAAGTAGGATATTTATACATTATTTAATTGCTTTTTTTCTGATAGACAAATATGTAATAATGTTTTTATTATTTTTGTTATTTTTTTAGTGTCAATCAATCGTATCTCATCTATAAAAACAGTGTCTAATGTCAAACATAAACATCAATATAAACCATAAAAATGAAATGCATTCAAACTCCTTACAAGACAATCACTTGTAGGAATGGATATTGATTGTAGGTGCCTTTTTCATTTTCGGTCCGTTTTGATGGCGTTTACTTGCTGTACCTGATTAGCATTGTAATTTAAACATAGCCATGGTATGTGTGAAACCATACTTCATGTTTTTATATGCAAGTTGACATATACAAAATGCGCTAATTCCTATAATGTGTACAATTATGCATTGGTCTGTTTCCACTGTGTTTTTTTGTTTTCTGTATCATTGTATTAACAGTTAATAAATGTTCGTAGATTATTAAACTACAATGGTTTATGGCATGGCTCAGACCCGTCTTTATTAAAACAGAAGAAAGAAAGCAATAATTTGCAACTCAAGAATATTTTCCTTGCAAAATCCGATGCAAAAAAGAACACTCAACAATACAATTGAATGACAAAACAGGCAAACCAAGACTAGAAGATGCACATATTGATATTATTGATTATTAAACCCCTCTCTGTAGACAGTTTCTAGAATAATGTTCAGTAGTACGATTATGCATATGCTTAAGACATATCATTGGTCCATCGATACACATATTTAGCAAGCAATTGTAACCAAACAATGAACAATATATTCATTTAAAAAAACAACATCTCTCAAGATTGTTTGACTAGAATTATAACAAACACATTTGACTTTATAGATATAAACTCGTTTTTTATATCAATTTATATTTAAAACATCTACCTGCTTATTCATGACAGATTCATTTAAGAGTTTGTTGACAGGAATAATTGTATTTCCCGATTAAGTTCAAGTATTTAGCTAATTTGCCATTTTTCAGTTTGTTATGTGTCTGGATTTTCAGAAGGAAAAAAATGTCTATTGCGTTCAATGTCGAATTGAAAAATCCAGGATTATCTTTTGATGATAAAGTTAATGAACCATGAATGATAAAGGACTTTGTTTATGTAGGTCTGTCATTTAAATGAATGAATTAATCTATGATTTTGGTCTCTGTAATCTTTATTTCCTTTAGCACAATATACATATTTTAGGTCTTAATGTCCCTACACTATTACGTTTAAAGGGTATTTTAATTCATAACATATCTGTTTTAACAATCTAGGTAACAGAAATATGCAAGAATTTAAAAGTATACAGTTGCCAAAAGCAAACGTATTTAAACATGCCAATCTGTGTCCAAATTAAAATCCAAAAGTACAGTTAACACCTTGGTTTGATTGATTGAATTAATTGGGTTTTACGTCCAAGTAATGACTATTTCACTTATATTTAGACGTCACATAGGCAAGGTGGTATTTTTTACCTTTACAGTGCTCTTAGAGTTATGTGCAGAAATAATTCATTAATGTGTCATTCTGTCGTGACACGAAACAAAGGATTTTAAGGTCTCTTGCGAAAAACCCCGTGACTCACGCCAAATGCTTGGCGTAAGAGCAGTCAATTCTTAATCATACCCGACCAGGGTTAAAACCTACAACTTCCTACATACACAGCCAGCATTTTACCAACTGAGCAACCATAGTTGTGTGAAACTTTGATACTGTAACGTTAAGTCAAACACGCGAAATCATCATGGTCGGGTACTCGGGACAGAATACGAAACAAAGCAATTCAATGAAAAACAGGAAATGTAAGACCGAAAGAGGCAATAGGATCACTGATTAAAAATTCCTTATTCTTGACAGGTACTTGAGTAAATGTCATTAGTATAAATAATGTAAATGTATGTAATTACATATTATACCAGTTTTAATTTTACAGCACTAAGACGGCTGTTTCGGAATCTTATGTGATTGACTGACAGAAATTAACACAAAACACATTGATTTGGCTATATAGGAATAAACTTAATATTTATAACAATTAAGAGGTACGTGTTAAATTTTGATATATTGATGAGGAGTTATATTTAAACCAATTATTGTTTATTTATGATAGATAGATCTATAATTTGGTCAAGGGATATAATTTTTTGTCTGGATAAAAATTCATGTGTTTAACTAATTTTAAACTTTTTTCTGACACGTTTGGTTTGTGATTTAAACAATGCCTTTTATTATTGTTCTTTCTTGTAGTATGCATCTTAAAAAAAGAAACAGAAATAACGTTCTATGCTCAAACATACGTATTTAAAACAAATCTAAGAATTAAAAACAAACAAATTGGTCCGAATCCAATCACAATGTAAAAATGTGCACCGTGTTGTCGGTGTGTTTTGACATTTCGATAATATCGCTACATATGACACAAATAATCCATCATTAACATTTCGATTCATGATCGCATTGCAATCAGAAAACCAAAGAATCACATCTACCATGGAAGTGAGGAGGGATTTTTTTTTATTTTACAAGAATCATATACTGTACCTTTATTCTATTATTCGCTTATGTATAGACATTTATTATGCTTCCATCATTTAGTTTTCTACATTGTAGATAATTCGTGAAGTAATAGCACTGATACTACTTGCTTTGAAGTCAACTTTACATTCATTACCTCATCAAAGTATATGTGAATGGGTATTTACATGCTTATTTTTTACGTGCTCTAAATTCTTTTAAAAAATTTTCATTTGGGAATGAGCCAGTTCCCATGCAATACACGTGTACGTCTGAAGAGTTATCAAGTGGTGTTATTGCCTCCCCTTATTAATGACATAATAACACTTTTCTGCCCCAGTGCATTCTGATTGATCTAAAATTAACTGCATGCTATCAAGTACTGGTTCATTATAAACCTGGATGTTTTGTCGAGTTCTGAAGTGTTTCAAAGATAACACGCAGAAACTTACAATAATAATGAAATAGATTGGCATATTATCATTAATCAAATATTTACATTTTCGTAATTGAAAACGTTATTTTACGTTAATTAATTCCAAATGTCTATCCTTGAATAATTTAAAAATAAATTATAAACATAAACAATGCCCAACAATGAATTAGTGATTGGCAATAAAACAAAGTTTTCTGTGCCAGAAAAATAAACATCACTTAAAATAATCATTAGTTGTGAATTATTTTTATTTATGAAATGTGACTAAAATTCTTAATTTATTTAATTTGTCGGTCAATCCAATATGGCTTTATTTTTGTTTTCTATTTATATATATTAAATGTGCATTGATATTTTTATTTCCGTCTGGAACTTTAATATTAACCGTGTGTGAAATGATGTTCAGTTGTAATACAAAACGTTGCACCGTAGAACATTTATTCGACAGTAGTTTGAGTCACTTAGGACACATCAGAACAAAACAGGAAAGATAACGTGTATTAGGCAACTATTTATAATTCCGAAATCCCAGTTCTGACTTTCGATCAGAATTATCAAAAAATAATACCAATATGGCTATTTTTGAATTAATGATATTTCATTGCCTCTGCATATGTCTCTTTCAAATGGATACTCTTTTCAATCGCACATATATAGCTGTTGAATATGAAGCTTATTAAACTTAAGTGCTTGCATGTGGAGGGCCTGGCCTTGTTTGTCTATTTAAAATTCATCTGTTTTACTTACTTTTGCGTTTGGATCGAGATTTGTTAGTTTTCAATGTTTGGCTTTGCTTTTGGAAGTGCTATTTGTAGAGTGATCGGCATATTTGCTATTGATAATATCTAACAAACAATACGAGTATGATTTAGGGGCTTAGGCTAACAGTAACTTTAACCCTTACCCTAGGATGACATGATGTTTAAGGTATCTAAAGACAAAAATCTGTTATTTTCATTCAATATACAATGTATCGAGTGCTTGTCGAAACAAGTCACTAAATGTTTTCAAGTCTTGTTAGTTTCCCGACCGGGGTCAGACCCTCAACCGCCTTCATACGAAACGATACTTGTATCAATTGTCATTCATATATGTATTATACAAAAAAAAAACATTTTGATGGTATTTCCGTTGTAACTATGTAATTGAATTTATCGTTATTTATTCGTTTAGGTAATTATCTTTAATTCTTTCACCCTTAGTACCCAATGTCTTCTAAAACTTTTAATTAGAGAAATGCATGTAGTTTTTTTGTCATTCAAAATGTTACAAAAGTTGTTTCTTTTCCAAAAATCCCACCGGTGATTGATACTTCTCGTATGGTGAAGATAAGTTATGGTATGTTAAAGTCGGTAATTATGATAATTGAAGAAGATCTTTGAAGGGCAAGATGGCAGAAACAGATTGGGGGAACTCTTATACGAATGAGGTGCTAAAGTTACATAAATGTCTTCACAAGTGCAAGGAATTCCGGCATAATGAAGGTCAGAGCAATTCTGATAGAGGAATCCCAGCAGTATAAATATTTATCGTGCACTTATTAGCTGGTACTTTCATTAATGACTATCATTGACAACCCAAAGTTTGTAATTTGGACTCAATTACCGGTGAAAAGAATTCCACAAAGGTAATCACTGGTACTGGTTATTCTGAAACACAAGTGTGTTGTTGTGTCTGCTACTACATATTTCATTCATATTTATAATTAACCCCACTTGTACTTTCTACCATAACATCAGTAAATAGGTTAATAAATAAGAATTTTTCTTGCCACGTGAATGAGTCTAATTATTTTATATCCCAATAAACAGGAATACATGCTTGAGATACCAGGAATCACGCAACTAATATATATTTTAATTCAATTATCCTTTCTTTAATCGCCTCACCGATGCTATTTTCATACGACCGTTATAGAAGATAGACGTTTTATGATAAAGCGTTGTCCGTTCGTCCATATGTCCCTCTGTATGTCTGTCAACCTAAATAGTTTGACCAGTCTGGTCATCCAACAGAGTTGAATACATTTTTATAACCTTGCAATACATAATAACTAGGATATGACATTGTGTTTCAAGATGAAGGCGTAACACTATGAAAAAGCTAGGAGTTTTGTGCCTGAAATTGTTTGAAATTTTAATCATATTTTTGCTGTTTTTATTGCCTTAATGGAAACGGGCGTTTGTTGTTCCATTTAGGCGGTATTGCTTTGCTAAAGTTGTACGATGATTTGTATTTTTGTAGTTTTGCAAGAACGACTACTGATTAAAGATAAAAACAAAAATGTAATCGTTTACCATTTTCTCTCTTAAACAAAAAAGAACATACTAAAACAAACAACTTATCCCAATATAAAATATAGGCCTCAAGTATTTCCCGAATAACTTCAAGGTCGTTTGTTATTTACCATTAATTAGCTAGGCCATTCGGTAATTATGTTATAATTATAGAGGGTTTCCATCAAATGTATAAATACGCAATCTTTAGCCCTGTTTCAAAACAATAACATAACTTTCACATGAAACAATTACTTTTATGCTCAAATACATTCCGTCATGCGGTTTTATTGTTTGCTTTATGTTACCATAACTAAGTATTTTAAAGAGAGAATGTTATATTTTTGGTACTCGACCAAGCATTTTTAGAACATACCTCCTTGTCTGTAGGTCACTAATATAAATTCGTTTGTAACAACAAAATTCTTATTTCCTCTTGCTGTTTTTTTAACAACACGGATTGAAAATCTAGCATTCATGTCATTGATATAGAAATATCAATATAATAAAGAAGAAACATACATATTCATGTCCAATGGCGTTTCAAAATATTTGTTAGTTATCAACAAGCAACACAAAAATGTTCTGAAAAATGAACTTATTACCCATATTGTAGATTTGCATCAACTAAGTTATTAAGAAACCTTTAAATATTTTTAATTTTTAGTAAAAAAAACTTTAAAATCCAATTATAGGCCATAGTGGTATTATAAATCAGAAATGTTAGATCTTTTCTGAAAACTTCAATGTAGTAAAGCACTGGCAAGAGAACAACCATAGAGACCATTGCATTGCAATATTTGACATACAACTAGTCATAAATGGTTATCAGTGCAAGTTGTTTTATGGACTTTACATTGAAAACTTGCAGACGAATACTGTAGTTTAAACCTTAATAGGCAGTTGCTTTAAGCATACAAAAAAAAACAATTGTCAGAGTTAAATTCACTTGAAATTACCCTAGGGAAACAATGTTTACTGCTTGCTCTTACAAAGCATTAACTGTCTGTGTTTTGGGATCACTAGCTCTGTATCTATACCCTCCAACATTTGTTGATGTACAGAGGAATCGTAAATGATATGTGGTTTCAATATTTGTCTGTCGTGTCCTTTATCTGGCTAAATTTTGCGATGTTTATGAGATGCTATTTTATGTAGGATCTAGATCATTTAGTTGATCGATACAAATTTAGTGTTTATTTTGTATTCATCAACATTTTATTTAACAACGTATACGTGATCATCGTTATGTAATTGAGACAATTCTTATTTTTTCATGAACGAGAGTAACCTTGTATCAGAACATCCAACTTTGATTCACCGATGAAACATCCGAAATTACATTTAGTATCTAAATACAATTGTGATGTTGAGATTTAAGTAATATGCACCTGTCTTTCACTCTGATAAGTTACTATGAAAGTTAAATTAATTAAAAGAAAGCATTAAGTGCAGATCACTACGAATACCTATCCACGTACCTAGTGTAAAGGGTATTTCAAAGTCATGTCGGATATTGATTTCAGCTGCAAAATTGTGGAATTGCATCTGAAAAAGTAGACCTGTAAGAACTGTTCCTCGCTGTTACAAAATAAAACGTAACGAAAAGGCCAAATTTATTGTTTTCAGGACAAAATGCTTGGTTAGAAAAACTTGTATGCATGTTGGAATTAGCATTATTTGATATTGATTTCAGTTGTAACAGTGTGAATATTAAGAATTGTATACAAAAGGTCAGTTGAAGGACAAAATGAATTTCGCTTTTACAAAACAAAACGCAAATAAATGTCAAGGTTTAAAGTTATATTTATTGCTATCAGCATCAAAATGAATTGATAAAGAAACTTGTCTTCATTTCAAGTCAAGAATAATGTGGAAATAACATTATTTGATATAGATTTCATTTAAAACAGTGTGAATATAGAACTGTATCTAAAAGGTCAATTGTACATCTAAATGTTCACATTGTTACAAAACAAAAAGTAAAAAATTATTTATTTCTCAAAGATAATAGTTATTGTTTTCAACATCAGAATGAATAAATAAAGAAAAAACGCCTTTAGTGTATCATGGAAATAACATTATTTATTTTGGCTTTAACCAATTCTAGAACTTTCAAATCCACATATTGCATATTACAATGGTCTAGATAATGGTTCCAAGGTTATGCCCTTGACCATCACTTAAACATATGCTAATGCATATTTTGTGGAAGTATTATCGACAAAACAATTCATATTTAATCATCAGTGGTCTCAATATACGTTTGTGTTGTTCTTTTTAATTTTAAAGCAAGCTTCTATGAATCTAGCAGATGTTGCCAGTTATCAATTAATAAAACTAAAATTTCTAAAAGCCTTCATTTTATGAAATGAAACGACATGTTTTATTCGATAAAATACATGTGTGTTCACAGCATCAATTGATATTACATGTATGAGCATTAGCGAATGAGATATTTTGTGATAGGTATGCTAATTGAAGTGCATGTTATATCTATTCTTAATCTTAAAAGCATTTTTATCATTGGAATATTTACTTCTTAAAAATTCTTTTAACTACAAGCCTAATTGTTGAAATTGTTAAATGTAGATTACGTATGAACTGTTAACATCTAAAGCTTTTAGCTGCAAAATTATGTAATTTAAAATAATTTGCCAAATTCCCTTCATTATCAAACCTTACTACATTTATAAACTTACTTTACATTTAAAAATGTACATATTTCGGATGTTTTTTACATTTAAACAACTAACGTATTTAATACAAATTTGATGTTAACGGCTAAAACAAACATTTAAAAATGCGTTAGGTCAACAGATAGTTTTAGACATGAGCTTTTGCAATTAATTGTGTTACAACACCAAGACAACAGCTAGGGGCTAACTAAAATATATATAGATGTATACGCATTGCATTATAGCATTAAATAGTGATAGCATGCTTTAGATAAATTTTAGCAATAATAAAGATATCTTGTCATATGTTGTTTCTTTAATTGAAATCTTAAAAGCGTCTTTATCAGTTAAAATATACTGTCGAATATATATATATATATATTACTTTCACGCGAAACTTGAAGGTTTGTTAAGTAAAACACATACATACAAAAAACGATATAGAACAAAGGTACACAGGACGGTATAACGTTTCTATTAATTGATTGCATTTAAAAAGTTTCTGTATTCGGAATCATGTGTGTTATAGTGATACCGAAAAACAATGAATCAAACTTAGGACTTTGTATTCTTGGTATAAAATAAATAAATGCAGAAAGACAACTTCTTCGTGTTTTTAATAACCATACCGAAACTGCACAGGTGTGTTATGTGTTTCTCTATAAGTATTTGCATTTATTTTTTTTAATTAAGTTTCTATTTCCCTTTTTAAGACATACAGAAATATGAGGTATTGATTTGAGGATATTTTAAAAAGTTTTATGGCAGTAATCAGGTTATTGTTGATACGTATGATGTCTCTATGGTCAGGACATGGGTTAGTGTGTTTGTTTTTGATTAGTTATTTTCTAAATTCCTCATATACCTAAACATTAAGCCTAAATATCGTCTCTCGCAGCCGAAATTTGTTTTTAATGAAAACAGTCACAAAATAATGATTGTGAGAAAAGCAACACGCACACAGAGGTGTTGACAAATACTCGTTTATTTTCCATTTCGGGTTCGATCACTCGACAAACTTGTTTATAGATTATTAACCGGAAACATTATAACATCATAACATCTTTTGGCTATATATCATAATATATATCATAAGGCTTTCTTCTCAGTTATGTGTTTCTAAGACAGTTGTTTGGCAAACAAAAATATTTCTAGAATACTTCTGCTGATTACTAAATGTCTTTCACATTAATGTCGGTTCAAATCAATCGGCAATGGACTGGCTGTAAAAATCAACAACAGAATGCTGCTAACCGATGTTAAAGGCTGGAATGTGGATGAAAACAATAGTTTTCTCGCTCGTTACAATGCAATAAACTATGAAAATGCGTATGTGAAGTCTCTAAAAAATTTAAAGATAAATGATTTGTGTCAAATGTACTTTTAAACGCAAGTAAACAAGTTTTTTTTGTAACATTAACATTACAATGACAACACATTATAATTAATATTGATGTGATTTCATAAATGTCCTTAAAATTCCAAATTAAGAAATCAATTTCTTCCAAATAATGCGCATGAATCAAAATTTTAATACACAAAGAAACGTCTATTCCTCTCAAAGAATGTCCCTGTTATTCCTTATATACTTTTTCGAGAAAAGTGTCGAACAAAATGTCGGCGGTTGCAATGAAGTAAACACTTTACGTCCCAATATTTTGTTAGGACCATTATAAGAAGAAAGAGGTGTGAAAGTAGATTGATTTTATCTATTATAATGAGTAGTCACTTTAACTACTAGTATATGAAAAAATACCCTGAATTGAAATCACTACGAATAGTGTCCACTATGCAAATGCGAACTCTTTAACGATGGGATGATTCCAATTAATCTGCAATGGTCTGTCTGTAAACGCAAATACAGAATATTGTTTACGGATTTTTAAGACTGGGATGTGGATGAAAACAAATGTATTCTCGCTCGTTACAAAATATTAAGCTAGTAAAATGCGTAAGAAAAGTCCCTAAAAATTTTAAGATAAATAATTTGTATCAAATGTTCTTTAAAACGCAAATAAACAAGTAAATATTGAAAGGTAAAGAATTACAATGACAACAAGTTATAATTAAATGGGATGCAATTTCACAAATAATTCCCTAACGGATATGGCAACTTGGAAATCCATATTTTCCTTATATTTTCCTTACTTTGAACATGATCACAATATGAATGCCCAATGACACATATACTCGTCTTTAAGATTGTTGCTTCTTTCATAAAAGTTCCTTAAACAATTTTCGGTACGAGTTTAGTAGAAACACAATGTATTCTTAAATGTTGTTTGATGAATATTATTTATAGTAACTGATACAGTGCATGAATTTCTTAATTCCTATCTATTAAATGAGAGGTCACACCAACCGCCTGAAAAAAGTCTTAATGGCATGACGTGAAATCGTTCGCTAATTGTGTCCACTACACATATGCCCACGTTATGAAAACATAAGGTGTCGGTTCAAATCAATCGGCAGTGAACTAGCTGTAAAACTTAACTACAAAATGCAGCTAATGGATATTAAAGATTAGAATATGGTTGAAAACAATAGTGACCTAGCTCTTTAGAAAGTAATAAACAATGAAAATACGTAAGTAAAGTCACTATTAAAAACTAAGATTAATGTTTGTGTCAAATGTACCTTCACACACAAATAAACAAGTAATTTTGTGTCAGTACAAAGACAGCAAGTGATTACCTAAATTGGTGCAATTTTATAAATGTCCCAAAAAGGCCAATTAAAAAACTATTTCTTCCAAGCAATGTCTATGGATCAAAATACTTATACCAAATGATACGCCTAATCGTCTCAGACTGTCCCTGTTATTCCTTATATACATTTTCGAGAAAATATGTCAGCGGCAGAAATGAAAAATAAACACTATATGTCTCAATATTATGTTAGGGAACATTGTGAACGTAACTGATACAGTAGCTAGATTAATTCCAATCGCCAATGAACTTGCTGGATACTTTACTACTGATACTGCTGACAAATGTTGAAGACTTAAAAATATAGATAAAAACCATATTTTTCATGTTAATTACAAAATCATATACTCTGAAAATACACAATTGCGGATGCAAAGTCAGAAACTAAAATCGTTTATAAGTTTATATAGCCTTTTTATATTCTTATTCACAAATAAGAAAATGTCCCTTTTAATTATAATCTCAATGTCATACGGCGAATCTAGCTAAACAGGAGATGCTTGTCCATCCAGAGCACCCAACCACGTGTCCCTGTTGGAAATTAACGTCTTAAACTGAATCTGTCAGTTTCAAAGATTTTACTTGAATTTGGACATAGTTAGGGGTTTGCATTAGTTCTATTATATACACCACTGTAGATTCCTCTCCTTTTCGGCAATGTCCGACGTATTTAATCAGTAGTCTTAATGAGTTTTGTGTGTGTTTGTGCCTGCATTTATTTTTATTTACCAACATTTTTAATTTGTATTACTTACTAATATGGAATCGTTCATACTGTCCTTTTAAATAACATAAAGCTGTATGTATTTTGCAATGATTTTCCGAAATGGGGTTCAACAGTAATCCACGTGATACCACATTATGTTCGTACAATGGAAACGTAGCCGGTATGCAAAAACAGGATATTGAGAAAAAAAATTAACAATCTATCATCAATTCCGTTTCCGTTTTTTATTGATAGTTAAATTTCTATTTTGTATTTTAATTTTTTAGCTTTTTCAACTTTAATTATATAACTTCTGAAAATGATTCTTAAAGACAGATTGCCATTAAATTAAGTAATTCCCTAGTCTTTATTAGTTTTATATTACATAAGCATGATTGATGAAGACCGGGTGATAAGACACTTACAGGATATTATGTCGCTTCTTGAAATACTTTACATATCTAGACGGTGTTAATTGCGCAGTACATTGATTATTTTTAGAGGTGTTCGTGGAATCGCACCAAATATTTTCTATTTTTGATATCAGATGTTACTTTATAAATAGTTCATAAACACTGAGACCTAGAAGTTTGGTAAACCATTCTATTTTTCTGAATTTTTTACATCTCATTTTTTGCTGTAATTGAAATAGAGCAGTCACTATGTAAATAACTTTTATTTCTTTTGACAGACATGTAGTACAGACTTGTCGAATGTTTAAGGAGACTGGAGTGAAATCAATTGTTGAAGTGAGTCGCTAAAAAGGAGTTAAAGCTTGGCTGCCGATTTATGGATAGTCAGTCACCTAGAAAGTATCGATATGAGAGATAAATAAATTACAGTCGTCGAGAAACTGTCAATATATAGATAACGAGGTATCAGGTACAGAAAAGGAACTAAAGTATGAGAGTTAACTTTTGACAGGACTGCACTGTATATATTTAACACGTGTAATTCTTATATTGAAATCAAGTAATCAACCACACACAATAATAATAAACAGAGCCATCAAAATAGACTGAGACGTTACCTTCATCAGATCAAAGGAATAGGAGTAGTATATATCAGAAACAATTACAGACTGCATGAAAGAAGGTTATGTATATATTACGCAACAGAGAAAATCACAATCATAATGAATTAAAAGAAATGCATATTAACATTAACAATACCAAAAACATGAAAAACGTTCTTACCCTTACGAAGCACCTAACCCCACTTCGCTTAGGAATTTCATGTTTGAATTTTCCAGTTATCAAAGTTTTTACTTAGCTATTTGGCTTGTAAATTGGCTATGGATCGGTATGTTTGTGTTCGAATTATGTAAAAAAAAATAATCAAATCGTAAATAAATATGTAGCTGTAATATGTTTAATGAACAGCTTAACATAATTATATGTTTCTATAAAATGATTTGTGTACATATACAGTAAGTGTACACAAGACAAAATCAAAATAATGTTTCCAACTAATAAAAAGTTCCGGACGAGAACTTGGCTCCTTCCAATTTAGTTGCCGACAAATATTTTGCAGCCACGAAATGTGACAAATAGGACATTAGGCGTTGTATTGATATATTTAATATGTAATGGGGTGTTTATTAATACATAAGGAAGGAGAATCAATGAAGTAAATTCTAGGATCTGCTGTTCATATGGTATATCTATTCAATTACCACACTGAAAATCATAATGTATTGATGGTGGCAAAAATGTCCTTTTTTGTTAAACCGCGATTTCAACGACAAGTGTCGTTATCTCAATGACTTCACACATATCAGGCCTTGCAAACTAATGTAATGTTAAATGATTGGCAAGGAAAATAACCAAGATTTTTCGTAGAGGACGTAATCATATATTAAAAAATATATTTCCAGTTTCGGCAGAGATAACGTAGAATTAGATACGAAATTAAAATATTTTTTTAAATATTGCAGAAGGTACTTAAATCTTTTCACAACTTTTTCTTTAGTAAATAAATAGACTTAAAGACAACCGGTTTTTTTCGAGAGAATGGCTTTTCCATTATTGATATCCATTCAGCAATAACGATGTGCTATTATTGAATACGATGTGTGTTCACACGCTTTTTGATAAATCTTATCAGTATTTGATCACGCTGATAGAGAAATGAAAAAAAAAAACCAAACATATGTATTCACGTTAAAGCAAAACAAATCTTTGAAAATGGCATATTGAGTTAAACATGTTAACTTTTACCAGGAAAGTGAGACCGGATGCTTCGGAAGGGTATGTACGTATTAATTAGCTACACCTGTCACGTGAGAAATCAAAATTGACAACGAAAGGAACATGGTACTCTCGGACTTCAAATATACCCAGGGTAATTTTAGATAGAGAGCCACAATACTTATCAACAATAATGCGAAGATAATTCTTTTTAAAACAATTAAGTGATGTAGCTAGTTGAACAGAATGTGTCTTCCTTCCGGTGCATCCGGTCTGAATTCCTTGGTGGAAGGTCAGCTTTTTACTTTGCTTAAGGATTGACATATGGACATGGACAGGTATATTTATTTTGATTATCTAGTGTATTATAATAAAATTGTGTAACTTTAATGTAGAATATATAACGAATGAATAATATTATGTTAATTTACTTGTTTTCCATAAGTATGAAATTTCTTACAAATTATTTGCTCATTTAGTAATTATTTACGAATATGTTATGATAATATGATAGAAATACACGAAATATTTCTATTTTTGATAATTTCTTTCTGGGTTTGATTGACAAGTAACAAAAGATAAGTCTAAAAGATATATGAAAGAAATACATTTTTCTGTTTCTCTCATTGCATAGTTATAAATCTTAACAAATTGCATAAGAAAAACTGGTAGAAGATGTTACGCTTCAGGATGTCCTTGTGTATAAAAAATGGATGTACTGATAAAGCGTTTGGCATAAAGTAACATATTTGCCTCTATGACAAGTTGGATGTCTTGTGCAGTTGCATTACCGATCTATCATAGACATGTCTTACACATTGAATTAACAGAGTTTTTAAATAGGTCACAGTTATGTTCCCTGTTAGCTTGTAACCTACAAGGAAGATCCTACCAACTCATAATGTCAAGTTTGATAGCCTTTGATAACAATTCCTAATACAGTTCGGTCAGGAGTTGACAATTTTGAACGCCTAATAAAGTCCAAAGATTCATGCTCCAGAGAAGAAGTAAAAAACAGTCGTTCAACTTTGAAAATAATTTTATCTTGTAATAACAAAACGACTACTCGTCTGGCGCCTCAATCTTCGGACTTTATTAGGCGTCGAAAGTGCCAACGTCTAGAGAAGTCTGGCGTTGGACTTAATCAGTTAACATTTTAAATATCTTTTAGCCAATACAAAAACTGTTTAAAAAAAGAACAAATGTAAAATTCTTTTCAAGACAAGAACTCGCTGCAAATAGCATGACAACCATGATATTTGGTAAGTGCATGAAGAGACCGTTTTAAAGCAAACAAGTTTATTATCGACATTTTAAGTCAATATCAGGCAGCAGTTTAAACGTTATGAAAACCCTGTCATTTTCAAATGCGTATTGTCAGAAAATAAAACAATTTTACGGGCGATTTAGCTGTATAAATCCGTATAAATATGTATGTATACGTACTGGCGTTTGTGAATTTGAGCCCTTTTGATTCTGATCAATGATTGGAACTTCGGCAGCCACGTTATTATAAGCATAGATAAGAATTCCACGGTAGATTCTGCTGCAAGTTAGCTAGATTGTCAAAATCTTGTGGTTGTCTCTACCAAACCTAGCTGACTGTATCGATTAAAGTAAAATGCTAATGCACTTAGCACCTTTACTGCATAGCGGACTTGGATCAAATTCTTGGTCTGGAGCACCCGTCCCCAGTTTTCTAGGGGAATTGGACGTGTTCAACCGATATGTTTAGTTTTGGTTTTTTATGTTTTAATTTGTATCGTCAGTTATAAATTGTTTTGGTCGTGCTATTTAGAGTTTACCGTTTGTCTTGTATTCGTCAAACAGTTTGTGATGTACTCTTTGTACAAACCTTTGAATTAAAATTAGGAATTCTGCTCGAAATTTTTTTCATCTTTCTTTGGCATTTGTTCAGATGTTAATCAATCACTATACAGTAAAACGTCGTTGTAATGTCCCTCGAAAACGTTATCACCTTACCCCTAAATCAATTTCATCTTCTTTGTAAAGCTCACTCAATTTATCAACACCCCCTGGTTAACAACAAAATCTAAATGAACATCAGGTGCCGATGAAATCTAGATTTTACTGTATTTGATTAAATTTCAAAAACTGAAGAAAGAAAAAAAACAAAGAATGGGTTTTTACGTCCCAGTCAAGACTATTTTACTTATATAGAGATATTTCACCAGCTATAGGTGAGTGGCGGAAATTTTGACCTTTGCAATGCCCTTACGGCTAGGTGTAGGGAGGGATCTTTAGCGTGCCAAGCCTGCCGTGACATAAGACATTGGTTTTAAGGGTCTTTTCTGAAGGACTCCGTGACTTTTATTTCTAAATGCCGAGCGTTTGACGAAAGAACAGTCACTTCATATTTTCAAGCCCAGGCCAGGGTTAAAATCTAAGACCCCTTCAGACTAAGCGAGCACTTTACCACTGAGCTACCGTAGTGGTTTTAGATTTTAAGGCGGCTTATTATGGAACATTGCATGAATAAACCCAACCGACTTGTAAATAGTAGTGTTTATTCATTATTCTTTTGTTAAGGTACCTTCAACAATTAGAAGGATCTGTCACAACATTTTATCATACTTCCCATATACATAGCTTAAAACAAGTCTTCATCTGATATGTAGAAAGACCTCCATGCATACAACGTGATTGTATTTTAGTTTAAAAGCTTCAGAAATGTTGAGTTTTCAAAACATTTCACCTAAACTTCCTTGTAGTAAACTGATTATGATAACACCTGAATGATTATCTAGATATTTTGGCATAGAGCTGTTTAAAGTGTATCTTATGTTATCAGAACAGAATTCCAGAAGTATTTTCGTCCAATGACACCTTTAGATATAGGCCATGCTTCTAAGTGAAATAGGATTATAAACATTTTAACAGCCGTCAAAATAAAGTTCCAGAACCTGATGATTAACATACAACATACATTTAAACACTAAAATACTATGTTATTCCATGCAGCTCTTGATACACTGTATTTCAATACAACGGTTTTTTTCAAGATGGTCCAGTGTTATGTTTGATCCAAAATGCATAATTATGACATCTCTGTATACAACATTATTCTGGATATATTTGGCGTCCCATATATACTTCAATATTCTCATCCTCAATTTTGATAAACACGTGGCAGATGGAGGTCCTTGCTGTTCAAGACACACAGCCTCACCTCACGGGTGGATATTAGCGTGTTAAAATTTATTTTCCAGGTTTAAAACGTTTGACTTTGGGATTGAGATTTGGACAAGTACCTCGACATTTTAGTTTTGTTTAATTGAATTGGATGGTTTATATTGGATTATTCTAAAGAAGAAATTCAGTCCAGAGAAAATAACGTTTCTTAATAATAAATATCTGATGGTCTATTTCTAATACGAAACATTACGTCTGTTTTTGTTTACATCTTCGAGTTCGAAATTTATCATCACTAGATCAGCGAGTCAAATACCTTTTAAACCGATGATTAAAGAGAAATATTCTGGTGTTTCAGTTATGTAACTATTTCGGTATTTTATTCCATAGACTCCTTATAATGCATATTCGTAAAATTACTTTAAATAGCTAAATATTTATCATATAAAAAATATAAGCATCAGTTTTCACTTTAATATTCTCTCTAATGACGTTGAAATATGGTCAAGGGCATGACCAAGTTTTAAAACCGTTGCTATTTTGATTATTTTTGAAAATATTTCAACATTTAATGTTAGTGTGAAGTTTTTTAAAGCATACCAATGGTTAAAAGGTTAATAGCATCATTTATTAAAGAAATAAGCTTTTTAAAATAGCTATACCTCAACCATATGTGTCATATTGAATGTAACACTATTTTTGCAATAGTGACAATGAGGTGATATATAGACAGTAACTGGTCTTTGCTAAATGTACCAAACTCAATCGCATAAACCCTTCTTTATAATTATCTCTTAGTAATTTACAATATCTATATCTTGCGTATTTTCCGAGATGGTTTCATCAAAACAACTAGTATTCAGTATACACCACTGCAGTTTTAATATTATCTGATACCATATCGACAAATCTAGCACTTGAAATGATCATAAAATTCATCATAGATCTAAAAAATTATTCCAACATCCTTATAAGAAATAGTTACAAATTATGTTACCATCAAGCAATTTAGTTTTGATTATTTTTATTTGCTTCTTAGTAGCATAATTGAGGAAAAATAGTCCCTTTGAGATTTTAAGAGTCTTTACGAGTCTTTTAAGTTAGATAGTCATGTATAAATACCTCGTATATTCCAATGAATGTGCCAATGACCTTTTACTTTCCTATCTGTAAAAAATTGCCAATTCCTCCCCATCCTTTTATTTGACGACTCATCAACAATTAAATTAAAGAGCAGTGTATTTCCGTAAATGTAACGTTTCCTGTAAATGCTGATGCTATGTTTTATTTTAGTAAAATCGATCCAAATCTTAATTCTTTTTTTTTTTTGGAATTTTTTTTTTCAATGAGTTACTAATCCACCTGAATGTGTTGGATAACGAAACCTGACGCCAGCTATGTATTAAACTTTAAGCAGAAAACGAGTTGCATTTAATGTAATTATTTGAAAAACGCAACTATCGTGCATGACGCCAACTATGGTTTTAAACTTTAAACAGAAGGTTTTGCATTTGATATAGCGTGTTTAAAACACAGCAAATGTCAGTCTCTCTCACTTAATAACGTATCATATCATTTACTACTGTGATTTTTAAAGATTCTATGAAATACCTTTATGCTGACCTATAGACCCGTTTGCAATTTGGTGTAGGGGAGATTTCTCACTTGGATTTAGAGATTGGGTCACTAGACACTATAAATCAGTGAGGTACTTTTCTGTCAACAATTTCTAGTCATGTTATTAAACACTGACATTCAATCTTTATATCAGTGTCAGCTTCTTGTAGTGAATATAATACCAGAATAATAGTTGTTATATGAGGATACGGAAATGGTTATTGATGTAGCAAAATGGTCTGACGTTGTCTTAAGAAGGTCAATATGACCCTTAACGGTCAAAACAACACCAGAAATAATTTCTACGCACCCAAATTAGTAGACTTAGAGGTATTACACGACCATCTACTAAAATCAGTTAAAAAAGTTAGATTTTAATCATGGACGACGGCAGACATATTTGATTTGGCCATAGCGGCATACGTGGCGTGGTGGCAGAAAAGCACCTCGGTGATTTATAGTGTCCAGTGACCAATAACTGAATCCAAATGAGAACCCCCTCACCACCAAATTGCAAACGGGTCTATAGGCCAGGTACAGGACTATGAGGTGTTAAACGTTTTAAAATCTGGTCACAGAACGAAACAGATCGTTCCTAATATAATTCCAAATGAGACACAATAAAATATATAGGTGAAAATGTATGTATGACAAATTCTTGTTGATTCCTTGGTTTAATAATTCTAAATATTTGAGTTAATTAGTTTAAAAAGAACAACGGTCTCACAAGGACATTTAGTTAAAATATCGACTGTTTATTACCACAAAGTTATTATCAAGGTAATATAGTTCATTGAAAAGTGTTGAAATATTTGAAATGCTTAACAGGATGATGAAGCCCATTAAACTTTTCTTTCGACATAGCGCTGATAACGTTTAAATTTACGAGCAGCATAAAAAAATTTCAGATTGCATAATACGAATTTCTTTTATAATACGAAAGCATTTTGTTGTTTCTCCACATCAACAAATAGATAAATAGTAAAACTAAAATAACGTGGAGTCTGGGATAATAAGTCTCATAAATGCATCATAAGAAAAACCACATGGTTCAAAATGTCATTGATGTAAATATTCACTAAACTAATAATGAACATTTATTTCGATGGCTCATTAACAATTTAATTATTTATGAGGCCAGTGAATTTGAAGTGTAAAGTTTACTGTTTATATTGAATCATTAATTTTCACTTAATCGTTCCAAATCTCAATTTATTTTTGGCAATGTTTTTTTTTATTATTATAGTTTTCTGTTAAATGAGTTACAAATCCACTTAATGTATGCAGAAAACGGGTTGCATTCATAAAAAAACAGCTCGTGTGTCTTACGAACTTATTATGCTTGATATGAACTTCTGTGATTTTTAACTTTCCTGTGAATAATTATTATTCGATTGTTTTTATTGATACATTTGGTTTGGTTACAAAAGAGATAAATCTGTGTTTTCTCCATGGTATAGAAAACAAAGCTGTGTTCAAGAAATCAACCCGATCGTTCCTTATAATATTATTATGAGACAATAAAATATATAGGTTGATATATCATATGTAGGACAAATTCTTGTTGATGCTATAGTTTATTATTTCTAAATGTTCAAGTAAATAAGTGTAAAATGGACAACGGTTTAACAAACCATTTAGTTAATATATCGGGTGAATGTTAAAATTTTAGTTTTCCATTAGATCACTGGAATAGTAAAATATTTTCATATCAGGTGTTAAAATTTTTGAATTATAAATAGTTTGATGCAGCCCATTACACTTCTTTTCGACATCACGTTGATAACATTTACATTTACCAGCCGCATCAGAAAGTTTCAGATTGCATAATATGAGTTTATTTTGTAATACAAAAGATTTTTGTTGTTTTTCCACATCAACAAACAGATAAGTACTTAAATTAATATAATATGAATTCTGAGATAATATTCTCATGAATGCATCATAAAAATTGAAGGGTTCCAGAACATAAATGATAAAAATAATATTATATCTCATTTTTCATTGCTCATTTTGCTAAATGATGAGGCAAAATTGTGCAAGATTTCTTCGTTTATCTACTGTGTCGTTCACCATCTTGAACAAAATACACAGAAATGGTATATAATAAACATTTAGATGTTAGTGTTGTTTCGAAACTGTAGACTTCTGGGTACAAGAACAACCGGTGTGATTAGAATCCTCATTAAATGACTTTATGCAACAATTTACTTTTTGACATAACAGACCTAAATGATTGTTTTTTTTCACGTCAAATGGGAAGGGTGTTCAAAATCAAAGACGTTAGACATGATTTACAGTTTTCGAAAAATGAATTTAAGTTTGTAGCTTAAGAAGAAATTAAGGCAAAATTCAAGAAATGAGATTTCTAGAGAATGTTGTTGTTTTCTTTTCTTGCAAGTGCGCAGATGTCAATATTTATTACATCATCAGATATTTAAGAGGTTTTCAGGTTACATAACATATAAAGTTGCTATATTTATGGAATCATAAACGCATTGTTATGTCACAATTCATACGAGATGTTTTGATATGCCAGAAAGGAAAGGTAGTAAATCTTGTAAGTTAGATATGTCGACTTTCTTTGGCAACTATTTTTCTTGTGACAATACGTTTATAAAGAAAATGGTAAACATTCTACAAATGTTTCTTAGATTGCTTGTTTGTTTTTCTTCAAACAAAACTGGCATATGCATATGAAAGTACCTGACTATATTCCTAAACAAAAAGGTACAGTCATTATCTTAACAAGTGTATAATAAAAAAAATCCGCCTCATTGCCTTATGCTAAAATATTCCGGGGGTTGGTTTAATTTCCTTTAACCCTTTCCATTCAATCCACTACAATTATTAGAATCATTGCGTTATTCGCGATGGAAATTACTGTAGAGGGGGCACAGATTTAAGCACTATATCCAAAATGTGTTCCTCTAGTTTGTTTTCAAGTGAAACTGCAACTGTCAACGCAACCAGGAACAAGAAACAATACTAATAAATGATAAAACAGCAAAACAGGACCAGGCGATAAAAGACATTAAAGTTCTAATTTTGGACTACAAAATTCATAATTATATAAACTATCCTAGAAATAATAGATACGACTGATCCTGCAAGTTATTTTTCATATGTGGACTAATAATTCAATTATGACACTCATTTTTATGGTTTAGCAATTATAATCAAGTGTTAAGCACCGGTATTTGTCTATCAAAACATGTTCATAGCTTTAATTTTGTCTTTCAAATTCAGAATTGAATTAGGTATTTCATAATAGTGTAAACCTAAATTTATATAGAGTTACGTAGATATTTAAAGGTCATTGCTCCCTGAATACAAATATATGTTTGTTCAAAGTTAGTCCTGATAAATAAATTAAGCAATATGTGTTTTTCTTTTTTTCAAACTAAAAATGAACGTGCAATTACATGACGGTTATTGAAAATAATTCAGAAAATACAATGTGGTTTATATTTTAGTGTATATTTATAATTGTATTTATGCCAGTAAAATAAAGTAACGACCTGTCTAAAGTTTAACATTACCTAATGAATATTTGACAAATCAGCGGTTTATCTTGCCCCTCTTAAGCTAAATCTAACATTTTTATTTGCTAAACCACTCGTCATCCGAGCTGCAAATTCTTTTTGTAAACTAAGTGTAATACTTTCGCCTGTATATACTGTAATACTTCTTGCAAATTACTATTGGTGGACAGGAACAGAGACCAAGTCAAAATATATTGGTGAAGTTTCATTTTTGCCTGCTGTGCCAACGATAAAGAAACTAATATAGTTTTTTCCAATGTTTATGTGCGTCATAAACAAGAAAAACAAATCGAAATACAATAATAGTGAAAACAAAATATATATAATGTATAATCCATTTCTCCCATACAGTACACGCTTATCGAAAATTAAACAATGAGATATCAAATAAGTATCTATTCGGCAGCTTATTGTGACCTCTCATTAGCTAGAATTTGACATCTTTTCGACAAGTTTTACTGGTAACTTTTGACCACTTAACATGCTAACGGCTAGCTATCAATATCTTTGTCACTGAGGAACCGAGCTCCGACTCATTTTTCGCAAGCTAACTGTTAATCTTTCGATAGGTCGGAACTGTACAAACAAATTTAACTTGTTTTGCATTCTTTATTTGCGTCATAAAACAGGAAAACAAATCTATAGCTAACTCTAAGAGAAAAAGCACATCTTCATCAACAAATGATAATGAAAAAACAAACAAAATATTTATGATGTATATTTCATTACACATCTCCTCTTTTCAAAAGGTGAAGGTTAATGAAAATATCTGCCTTGGTCACAATAACTCGGTCAGTAGGGTAGGTAAACTGCTAAAACACGTGTAAACTCTATACTATAACATTTACATGTGTTTTTATAGTAAGTTACTTATGTCCGGATTGCTATAACTGACGCTGTATCGTTTTCGGTTTGACTTATATGACCACCCTTATCGCAATGATGTTTATTAGTTTAGAAACCTCGACAACAATATTTATCAAAACCGACGATCTATGTTTCAGGTAGGTATAACACATTGATTGTCACTATCATATACTAACATCTTTTTTGTTTTAATGCAAAATACAGACAGTGAAACTAGTTGAATAGAGGCGTAGTATTATCGTTAGCACTATTTGTGGGTGAAAATATAGGATATATTTTAATTATTCGAAAACCAAAATCAAAATTGGGATCGGAAACCTCAAATACGTTACCTAGTAAACATCCCAGTGTTTAATATTAAAAAAATTTACTTATTCAGCATATGGATTCCTTTTCGTTTCACATCTTCCACATCTCGCAAAAAGATTTTGTATCACATTTCACAAAACAATTAGTCATTGTTAATACATTCATTGTCTAACAAGGTCGCAACAAAGTCAAAATGGCTTAGAGCTCATCGGCTTAAAGCAGCACAATCTAAGCGCATTTCAGTACAGAGTATTTTTCGTATATGTGGAATGTAACGAGTTAGTGCCTAGTGAAGGTTTCACTGTGCGAAAAATTTGGAAGTAACATTTTGCTATCTCGATTTTGATATATAGATGACGTTTTGTTTCTAAACAATTGTCTCCAAAATTTTGAGACTATGAGAAAGTCAACTATCCTAGTGAGCTTGCAATAAAAGATACGACTCATTCTCCAAGTTGTGCTTCATATTTATACTTAAAACTGAATTATGGCGCCCATGAAAGGAAACATTTGAAACTTTATTACAAACTTGATTAATTCAATTTTTCTATTGTCAACTGCTTATCCTGCTTATGGTGTATGTGCTTACCTTTCCGGAGTACCCAGCCTCGTTTCCCTGGTAGAAGTTCACGTGTCTTACCTAACATGTCAGTTACAAAGTTTTTTTTTGCTTCTTGATTGTGACCCGGACATGGATTATTATGTTTACTTCTTATTATCGATCTATAGGGAATATCACTATCAAGTATGGTTACTCTGAGTGCCTTCGAACACATTGGCTTCCTGATTGTCGATAGTCTTTTCCAGGAACTCTCCAATTCAATTTGTTTCAGAAATCAGTGTTACATAAAATAATTAATTTGTTTCTTCGAAGGTTTCTTTTCTAATACATGTACATATTTCCGTAAAAGTAAAGGTAAAGTTTTAATAAATTTGAAAAGATAAGCAAAACAAAAAGATATTTACCCTTCTGAAGCGCCCAGTCTCATTTAAATTTTGAGATTTTTACATATATTGGTATGTTGTTTTTTATCATGTATATATTTGAGAATATTATATATCGTCTTATTTATAGAAAAAAGGCAAAATAGACAACATACGAATGGCTACTAGTAGCTATTTATATTTTAGTCCCAAAAATATCACGTGAACTTCAATTAAGACCACCTCGTGGATAATGTCTTAATATTTAGAGCATTTCACCAACAAATCACTTTCATATCGTTTATATAACACAGCTATAACTGTAGAACTTTACGTAATTTTTATCATTACGAATCTTTTATATCATCAGCAGTTACAAAAAATGTTTATTTTCTTAACACATTTGAACTAAGATCAAAAGACTAGATGCAAAGTGTATTCACCTGTCATCAAATAGACTGGCACGGACATATTTATGTAAACACTTATCGCTCTAATATCGTTCATTTGTTGTAATCAAACATTTTTCTTTTCCCACTCTTTAGGGAATGAATTAGTTAGGGCATCCCGTTACATAATAAGATGATTTTTTATTTACACAGCACACCTCGTCAACATTGTTGGCATTCTAGCGGTTTAATGAGTGCTTGTAATGCGATTAAACCATCCAGGAGAGGCCTGGATCATCAATAAACAGGAATAAGAGAAATGTCATAGAAGAACCATACAACGGTGGCATGAATACGGTCGCACAGAAATGACATCAAATTACGTGTACATGTAATAGCCTATTACCTAATACATGCGTAAGTAATAGTTACAACTATGCAGGCGCAAAAATAACAACTAATGTATGCGTATATATTACACGGACCCCTACAGTACAGACCTTTCGAAAGAAAATTTAAAAAAAAAAAATTTAGTGTCGATTCGGCTCATCTTTGATCTGTGTCTGTTATATATCGTCGGGAGCAGCTAGCTATTTTTCGACAGAATTTCAGACACATATTGTTAATTTCTAGGCAATGAGGCAGCCGAGATGCTACTACTTTTCGTTTGCTCATTGTCCGACAAGTGTGAACTACATTAGTTACTACAAGAACAAGGAATAACCAATACGTAATACATACGCACAAAATTTAAAAATATGAAATGTCGCTTCTCGGCCACCGTACTATGCCTTTCATTATAATGTTTCTACAACTGTTAATATTTTCTGCAATTATCTTATGTATGCAATGTTTATGTAAATGCTCATTAAGAACAATAAACATTATAACAAAACATGCAATTGCATCGTTGTATTTTGAGTTTTGTTGTGTATTCAAAACATTTTCCGACTAAGATAATAAATGTTTCAGTTTTTAATAAGATTGAAAAGAAGCAATCAAAAAATTAGGTAATTCGTTCAAAATATCATGCTTTTTCCCAAAAATAAATTTAAAAATGTTTATTTATCATGCAACAGCATAAAATAGAAATGCAGTCAAACTTCCTCATAAAGTTCATGTGAGTAGTATGTGCAACAACGACCTGAATACAAATCAGATTCAATTTTTAAGTAAAATGCAGTGTCTGCCATAACAATAAGGTTTATTTACAAACCGTAAAAATTTAAGAATTTGGTATTACTGTTATTATTTTTGGCTGTTAACAGAATAAACGAGATGATCGTAGAAATTATCGCGGTCCTTTTGACTTTTCTAATTGTTATGTGTTGTGTCTAGGTATGGTGGTTATAGTGCCGCGTTCTTATTGGTTTTGAGCTGTTGATTTGGTTATTACTTAGCAAATACCCATTGAAAATCAGATCAATGTTTGAATAAAAACATACTAATGACATGCTATGTATGTATATTGATGTGGTGTAGGACTTTCTGCCTTTTGACTTTCCCAATTGCTTTGTGTTGTGTTTGTGCCGGGTTCTCATTGTTTTTGAGTTGTTGATTTGACTGTTATTAACACATTCAGAGTGAAAATCAAATAAATGTTTGAATAAAAGGATACGATGTGCGAATTATTTATTTAATGTGTTTTGCCGTTGGCCTGTATGTTTTTGGTGACTTCGGTTGCTGTTTATTGCATGCCATTAATTAAACTAGATATTACCAATGTATTCAGAATTTATAAGATTGCATCTAACTTCAGCAGATATAAATAAATATATATATCATATTTAATTGATAGAAGCAACATTATGGAGCAGGAAACATATTTTCTAACAGTACATAGACAATTTCCCGAATTTTATGTCGTTGTGAAGCATCATTTAAAGGTGTTTTCTCCCAAGAGATACCTTCGAATTGGTAAAGATACACACTATCATACAAATATGACATTTTATTACCACTTTGGTAAAATACTTACAATCTGATTGGTTAAAACCTTATTTATACAATCCCATATATTTAATTTTCCAAGGCAATACGGTCGCCTGAACGGGTAATACGGATACCACGTGATCGGGTAATACGGAGCTTCAAACCGGTCGGGTTATGGCCGCCCCCATGGTCCGCTTCAAGTATTGCAGTATATTTTTAACCTGTTGGTTTTCAAAAAAGTATTAAAAGTAACATACGATTTTTAATTTTATAAAGTACAGAATATTTTAAAATTAAAATTTTGTGTCTAACGTTTAAAAATAAGATTCAAAATTCGAGAGTTAAAAGTTCGTATCTGCGGCTAAAGGGGAACAACTCGCATAGAACGTCGTTTGCAAAATGCAGATAGATCAGTGATGACGATTTAGGGAAATTATATTCTAGCATTCACATGAATCTAAATACGCCCACGGGACTGTTTAATAAAGTACGTTTTGAATAACGTTAATATTTCTGTCGTCGGGGTGGTGAAAACATTCTTGAAATGTCGAAATCTACTTTTTCTGTGGCTACAGATCCCTCTACAGGGGCCAAATTTGTGAAGAAAACTGTAGGGTTAACAAAAAATCGTCGCGAAAATGAAAAGGAGAGATACACAGGAATAATGCCTGCTGACAACACGCCAATGACAATGTGTCCTGTAGCTTCCTACGAAAAGTATATGCCCGTTTACTCTGCTGGAGAGAAAGGAACAACGCTAATATTTTAAAGATTTGAATGAAACAGTTAAAAATCAATTAATCATTTACTTACATAAGGCGAGTCGTTACTAACAATCCTAATTTCGATCTAGTCCATACATTATAACTCCTTTAATACACCAAAGCGTATTTTGGATGGGTGTTTACAATGGTAAACATTTTGACAAAATGGCGGTGTCTTTCGTGTGACGTAATGATGACGGAAGAATTTATTCTTTGTGCACAAGGGGTACAATGAAGGGTAGCTCCAGTTTGAAGAGTTATAATTTTTAATAGGATAAATGACATTTTTTAAAACTTACTTATCTCAGAAATGTTTATTAAATTTAATATTTCCGTATTTTCAATTAATTACAATTTGATAGAAAAGATTAACTTGTTGAGTTGTTCCAATTTAATTATCTTATACTAATATTTTAAACCACATTACAATATTCCAGTAAATGCAGCATAAGCTTAAATTTTCAAATATTGATCGAGATCAGACCAAAGTGGTAATAAATTACGGGATGGTATGACCGTCTTGGGTTTAGTATTACCCCGGGAAAATCTCGAATAACTAATAGTATTTTTTTCACTTTGACTTAAATCAAAAGAAAGGAGAGAAATATACCTCATGTGCTTTGAAATATACAGCTGTAGATAAAATTATATAAGACGAGTGTGTTTTTCGTAATAATGACATTGCTTAAAATGACGATGCGTTTTTCATTATGGTTTGTTATGATTTTAAATGTTCTTCTTGGCTTTAGTTATTTAGTTCATTCCATTAAACATAGATACATTTTATAAATAACTATGTATTATAAATACATTCATAATTTACACCTAACTACTATACAGATGATATAATTATTAATATATTTTTCATGTATATATAGACGAACCCATCTAGAGCAGAAAACAGCTTTGACGAGAGTACATAGCCAATTTCACGGAAACATGAAGTTATGAAGCATCATTTAAGTCTCGGAAACATTGCGTGTTGGTGCTCCATTTAACAAAATTACTTTCTAACTGAAATTTCTTCAACAAATTGGCAGAGTTACGCAATATAATAAATATATTCTTTGGCTCATATGACATTGTGGATTTTTTTTTTTTTTAACTTTTTCTTGCATCAAATAAAAGGGAGACATATACCTCATGTTCGGTCTGATTTATTGATAAATAGACAGATGTATTTTTCGTTATAACATCATTGCTCTAAGGCTTTTTGAGCATGTTATTGATTTTTGTCTGAGACACAATAGAATTTATCAAACAATAAGTATCACGCAATGCTAGTTGTCTTTTTATTCCTTGATATTTAAAGGATGTGTAACAATATCCGCAATAGAAACAAAGTAAATAATAAGGACATGTACAAAATAACAAATGTCTGATGACTATTGATTGCATATTGTTTAATATTACATCAGCGTTTTAGTTATGTGATAAATCATTGATTGCTTGTGTCTTTGAAATTATTATGTGCAAGATCAAACAATTGCTTACAGAAATTTGTAGTTTAATAGTGGTTCGTACGTAAAACGAAAAGTTGTGATTGCCACAGATCGACATTCTGCCAACCACAAAAATACAAGTTGTGCTTTTTGTGTGTTTTGGTTAGTTGCTTGTTAAAAAATATATCATTCCATAACACTTCTAGGCCACCTTACTATGCTTATCATTAAAATGTTTCTACAACTGTTAATATTTTCTGTAGTTTAACATATGTAATACTTATGTAAATACACATTAAGTGCAATAAACATTATTACAAAACCTGTAATTGTATCATTGTATTTTGAGTTCCGTTGTGTATTCAAAACATATTACCCGACTAAGATAATAAATATTTCTATTTTTAATTAAATTGCAAAGAAACAATAAGAAATATTAGGTAATTCGTTCAAAAAATGTCATGCTTCTCCCAAAAATAATCTAAAAATGTTTATCATGCAACAGCATGAAATAGAAAACAGTACAAACTTGCCCCAATATCCTAACGGCGTGTATCAAAATAGAAAAATGGAGTGAAAAATGAGAATTTTGGTATTTCCAAAATTATTTTTGGTCGTACGGTGAATAAACGAGATGATTGTTGAAATTATCGCGGACCTTTTGACTTTGCCACTTAATTGTTTTGTGTTGAGTCTAGGCATGATCTATTTTTATGCCATGTTCTTATTGTTTTTCAGATCAGAATTTGATTGATTTATGCACTTCCTAAATGAAAATCAGATAAAGGTTGAAATAAAAAGATACGAGGAGCAATTTGTATTTTGACGTACTATAGGACTGTGTGATCTTGGTGACTTTGGTTGTTGTATGCCATTAATTAAACTAGATATAATTACCAATATATTCACAATTTATAAGTTTACATCTAACTGCGGCTGAGATAAATTAATATATTAATTTATAGAGGCAACATTCTGGAGCAGAAAACACATTTGCCAGAAGAACATAGGCAATTTCACGGAATTATGACGTTATGAAGCATCATTTAAAGGTGTATTCTCCCAACAGAGATACCTTCGAATTGGCAAAGATACACACTATCATAAATATATTCTTTATCTAATATGACATTGTATTTTTTTTACTTTGACTAATATCAAAAGAAAGGGGAGAAACATACCTCATGTGCTTTGAAATATACAGCTGTAGATAGAATTGTATAAGACGGATGTGTCTAATAATAATATTGCTTAAAACGACGATGCGTTTTTCATTGTGGTTTGTTATGACTTCGAATGTTCTTAGTCTTTATTATTTCAGAGCATTTCATTAAACTATAAATACATTTTGATGAATCTCTATAGATTACATATCATACCAGCCTAAATATTATAGCACTAGACGGCCGTTTCGGAATATAATTCCTAATGAATAGTGTTTGGACCAAAGTTGTGAAACCAAAAGCATTTACATATATAATAAATACATTCATAATTTATAAGTTTGAACCTAACTACTAATAATGTCTATACAGGTGATTTAATTATTAATATATTTTTCATATTGTATTTAAAGGCGAATCCATCTAGAGCAGGAAACAGCTTTGTCGTGGGTACATAGCCAATTTCACGGAAACATGAACTTATGAAGCATCATTTGACTAACGGAAACATCGAGTTATGAGGTATAATTTAACTTCGTATCCTCCAATTGTTAACAGAATCACCTTCAAATTGGCGAAGATACTCAATATCATAAAAAATTTTTTTCTCTCATATGCCATATTTTCCCCCTTTTTTGTATCACGGGTAAATCGAGACATATACCTTATGTTTTTTCGTAACAACATTATTGTTTAAATGTCTTTTTGCATGTCATTTATATATCTCTGAAAAACGGTATTATTTATAAAATAACAGTAATCACGCGATACTAATTGTCTTTTTTATTCCTTGGTGTTTATGGAGGTGAAAAGACATTCACAATAGAAAGGCAGTACAAAATCAGAACATGTACAAATAAACCAGTTGCCTGATGATTATTGATTGCATGTTGTTTATGATTACATCAGAGTTTTAGCTATATGATACAAGATTGATTGTTTGTGCCTTTAAAAATATTGTGTGCAAAATAAAACAATTACTTACAGAAAGTTAAATTCGGAGTTTAATAGTTGTACGTATGTAAAACGAGGAGTTGTGATTGCCACAGATGCTCTGCCAACCATAAAAATACGGCGGCTGTGGTTTGTTGATTGATCTTGGTCACTCTAATTGTTGCCTAATATTGTTTCATTTAATAAGGACATATCTTTTTATAAATATTTATATTAATAGTAAATTCACAATTTATAAGTATGCACCTAATAACAAATGCTATTAATTTATATATCTTTAATATTTTATTTATTAACCCAACATCTAGGGCAGGAAACAGCTTTGTGGAGAGAACATTACCAATTTCACGGTAACATTGAATTATGAAACATCATTTATTAGTGTATCCGCCAACATAAATACCTTCGAATTGGCAAAGTTGCACAATATCATAAATATATTCTTTATCTAATATGACGTTGTGTTTTTCTCTTTTGTTTATATCAAAAGAAAATGGAGACATATACTCCATGTCTTCTCAGATAGAAATAAAATGATATAAGACAAATGTGTTTTTTGTCCCACTATTATTGCTAAAATGTCTTATCCATATGTTATTTATTTTTGTCTAAAAAACAACAATATTTATATACAATAATGTTCATGCTACGTTAATTATTTCTATTCATTTCTTGATATTTTAAGGTGTTGAAAATACATCCACAATGTAAACAAAAGATACGATCAGAACAAGTGCGAATTAAATATATGTCTGCTGATAGTTTTCTGCATGTTGTTTTACATCACTATTTTTCAGTTATTGAAAATATGATTGTTTGATTGCACAATAGGAATAAAAAAATAACAGTTTATGTGAAACAGAGTAAAATGCGTTTTCATAGTACTATAAGTGTAACGAAATGTTGACACATTGTTCTTGCCAGATGCTCTGTCAACCAGAAGAATATGACGATGTGTGTTTACGTGTTTTTGGTTCCTCTGGTTGTTGCTTAGCGTATTTATTAAAAAAAAGTTAAATTTTATGTTGATATATGATACTAATATACTGTAGAATGCTTATATTTCGACGTGGTTTTAGTTTTCCTATATTCGAGATCGAGTGTATTCCCGAAAAATTAAAAACCGCAGCGAAAGTACATGGGTATTACCAGCCTATTACCGTTGCTAGAGTTTTCCTTTACTCAGGCAAAACCGCGAAAGTATGACACTGCAAATATGCTAGTCGCCGTCAAACCGCAAAAATTTGACACCGTGAAAAAATAAATACTGTATTCACAATATGTACGTTAGCACTTACCTAGAGCTGATATAAATTAATATATGCTTCATATTTCATTGAAATATGCAACAACAAACGGCAACAGGAACATAACACCTTGTCGAAAGTACACAGACACTTTTACGGACATATTGCAATATGAAGCGGAAACATTGTGAAGCACCATTTCACAAAGTTTCTGCCAACGGAATTACCTTCGAATATGCCATTTTTATATTAACTGCACTAGACGGCCGTTTCGGAATACAATTCCTCATTAGTAATGCTTGGACCAAAATTATGAAACCAAAATTGTTATCAAATTGTTGAAAAGATGCCCAAAGGATCAAAATACATTTCATCAAATAAATGTTTCTTTATCTAATATGACATCGTATTTTATCACCTTTACGTATATCAAAGAAAGAAAGAGACATATACCTCATGAACACTCAATTAAAAAACACAATTATATAAGACGGATGTGTTTTTCGTAAAAATAATAATGCTGTAATGTCTTTTCTGCATGTTATTTATCTTTGTGGTTTGGACATAGATTGGAATGTTTATTTTTGATTTTGTTTACTTTGGCTTAAAAACAATACATATTTTATAATACAATTCTGTTCATGCATTGGTAATTGTCTTTTTTGTCATTCCTTGATATTTTAAGTTGGTGAAAATACATCCACGATAAAACAACATACATAATCCGAACATGTACAAATTACTCATGTCTCTTGTTAGTTATGTGCAATGTGTATTATTTTACATCAGCGTTTTCAGCTGTTTTAGACGCGACTAGTTGACATTTTGAGGTAATTTATGACACATCAATTATATAAAGATTTGAAAGCTAGTTTCCGGCTTCATTTCGCAAATAAACCTGTACATAGTGCGGCCGAGTATAGACAATCGTACAAATATATGCCCAAATCACAATGCCAAAGCAAAGTAAAAACTTTGGAAACTGGAAAAATAAGTCAAACGCGTTATATAAAGAATGAAGATTCCGTTGTGGAAACAAGGTCAACAATAGCATCAGCGAAACGAATACATCATAAGCAGATTCACTGCTCCATAAAAGTATAAGAAGTCGTAAAGTCAAATTGATTAAAGTTGTAAGAAAAATCAAACATACTAGGTCATGTCATTTAAGCGTCTTTTATATATACTTGCAACGAAATAGCAGTACATAACAAAATAGAAAGATATTACTAAACTTTACCACTGGCTTTTTAGCACTTTCCTGGCATTTCGACAGATGCAATATATAATGCATAAGCAGGAGAAATCAGTTAACTGCTCCATACTAGCTCATGTCATTTAAGCGCCTTTTGTATATACATGCAATGTAATAGTTGTACATAACATTATAGGAAGATGCTATTATACTATACCATTGGCTTTTTAGCACTTCCCTGGCATTTCGACAGATGCAATATATAAGTTTGTTATCAAAATATTATTAAAAGCCAAAAATCGACAGAAAAACTGAAATAACGAAGTGTGTTGGTCACCCGCTGTTGTTCTCTGTAATCATAGAAAACATTTTGGAACAAACAAAAAATATTGGCATAACGCAAGATAAACATATTGCTATGAGACCAGATCTACGGCCTAATTGGATTGATCTGTATACCAGGTATAAAGAATCAAATCTATCAGACAGTCAATGACTTCTTAATTATATCAAGGTCAAGACATTCAAGTTTTATTTTTGGTCCTTTGATGTATTCCAGACGTTACAAACATTCTTAAGCTCTTAAATAAATATATTTTATACTTTCTTTCTATAAAGTATTTTCAAGATGAGATTGCATAATTGATTATGTTTTTTATATATATATTTCTAATTTAAGCTTAAAAACATATACAGGCTTCGAAAATATAATACACAAGGAAAAGGCATACTCATTAATTTAATCAAATAATTTTATTCAAATAATTTAACTCAATAGATACACAGTATATTGGTGTGGTTAATATAAACTGAAAGTACTTACCCTTCCGATTAAAACTTCTAATTTTAAAGTCAGGTCTAGAATACGTGTCCTTTCTAAACCTAATTTGCATAACCCCCTTAAAATACAACAGATACTCATGACTTCAATAAGTGAGCATTTATTGTCTATAATAATTGGCCAGTATTTACTGCCTTTATTTTTTTACAAGGAAAATAACAAATGTTAGTTTAGGATTTGAGCTAGATAACAAATGAAAATGCATGTTTGGTAAGAACGCGGCGCCCAAGAAATTTCAAAGATAAACCCTATGGAAAAAATCTCTGTAAAACCCGTGTCCATTCACGGGCTTTCTAAGTACAGGACGTTGACTTCGTTCTATGAAAATCCATTATGTTATAGCAAAAACCAAAGTTGATGTAAACAATGCTAGAGTTCACAAGAAACTGATTATTCCATTAATACCACTGCTTAGCCACATGACAAACATTCTACTGTTGCTTGGATAACTTATCATGTGCAATTCACGCGCAGCAAAGACCAATTTTTCCCGCTATACTGACGAAACGCAGGAAAGGATAAAAATCGAAGATTGTCAGCTTTTCTGTATACAGCGACATCAGTGATTCTGATTAATCAAAGATGGTATTACTCTTCTTTTACATGCTGTTCACAACCATGGTTCAGGTAAATAATGTGATAAAAATTACTTGTTCTCAGAAATTTCTGTCTCCTGAAAATCGTTTTGTTAATTAATACTGTCACTGATCCTTAATTATGTTTGTAATGTCTGTCTCAATATCCGCAAAAAGTAATGTAAAATGTAACTTGTTATGAATTCATCCTAAATAAAGATAAAAATATGTTGATTGGCGTTTGACTTTGGAACCAATTTACTGTTAAAATGTAATTTTCAACAATTAGACCATAAATAGAATCAGATTGCATTGCATACTAAAACAGGTGCTTACACTTTTTCCAGATGGAATTTGATGTATTAAACTTTATTTGAAATTTTTTAAATTCTTTATAAACTTTCTTTTGGAATTGTGTTTTGGACATGATCCTGTATATTTATGTTTGATTCAAACGAGTTTTTGTTTTTAGTTTTAAAAATATGTGTGCATTATCTTTATCTTTATCTTGTTAAAATGAAAGGTATTTATAACGCACAATTACAATTTAATCTCTCTATCAATTTGCAAATTGTCTTGGTTTTACACAATTTCTTCTCACGGCAAGTTGTTCTGTTTTGGCTGTAACTATGCATAGTTGTGCAGAAATACATTGAGACGGTATAAATATTTACCAAAGTACAATACACGTCATCCCCAGCCCTGGATAGGGTTACGATCTTGTGCAAAAGGGGTAAAGATTTCGTGCAAAATATGTTCGCTAACAAAGCATTCCATGTTCAAAGTCTCGTATTAAAGTTGTCTTAGACCTTAATATTCTCACAAAGCACAGTAATGATAAGTTTAAGAAACAATGAGGGAGTGTTTGAGTATTCCAAGCTAAACGTTTCTTTTAAAACACCCTGTTGTCGCCGTTCCCTCACTGTGTTGAATGGAACACATAAGATTTTAGATATTGTCAGGTTTTCAATATAAAATTGAGAAGAGCCTACTTCTTACACTTCCAAATCCGTATCTAGTCCGTGTAAATCTTTACAAACAGTGCTTGACTGTGAACGATGATACGACTTTACTTTCAAAACGTGTGCGCATCTTATTGCTCTCCTAGTTTCTAAAAAGGCAAATCTAAAATCGAAAAACATTGAGACACGTGCTATTTTTTGGGTGTCTGTTTATTTGTTTATTATTTTATTTTCAGGAAAATATTTGGCTAGTAAACACGAACTTTTGTTTTCAAATGAAAATTATTCCAGATACAAATCTTCATATTTTCAACCGCTGGTACATGTATGTTTCTGTTTCTGATGCATATCACAATAATATTACATAACTTTTATTACATGTATATTTTTAGGTTTATGGTCTGTATATGTCTGTGTTATGGGACTATTTTGAGATAAGCATGATTATAAAGATTCATTATGGATTTTATAGACTAAAAAGTGAAAAATTGATTCATTTTATGATTTTTAAAGTAGAAGTTCTTAGTGTAGAAACCACGAATAAAGATTGATACAACTGATATAGGGTTTAAGTGAGCACCCTTACATTAAACAGCGTCAGGTATTATTTTCTGGATTGAATCTAAAATTATGTAATATATGTCAAGGAATATTTTTATAATACAAGCTTATGTTTGTGAGGAAAATCCAAGCTAATGTTCAAATAACAATTCCTTCCTAGAGCAAACTTTGAATCTGGCAATTAAGTTAAACACATGAATGTCCATCAAGTAACCGAGGCCGACTAGTTAACATGAAAGTTTTCAAGGAAATGCTTGTAGAACAAAATATGTACAAGTCAACGATTTGATTGAAGACGTCCGTCTTGACACTTATTAGGTATTATTAATGCATCTTCATAGAATTCATAAATGTCATAGAATCGTTACTGTCAATATTATTGAAAATGTTTTTGTAAAAAAAATATTAAATTAAAAATCGATTTGTAACATTACATTTATCATGTACATCATAGATGCTCTACATTTATACCAAAATAGAGAAACAAATTTTCAAATAACCCAGAAGATTGACTGACCACTTCTATAAAATCTGAAAGTAGGCGAGAAGATTACTTTTCATTGAAATTTATTTATCTATTAGTCAATAAATGTTTCCTCAGAACTTTTTAATACATACATATTAATCAAACATTGTGTCTGTGAAAGTGAAATACTCTCCATATCCATATAAAATCAAATAAATTTGAATTAAGATTAATATTTGTCACTTATTTGTACCAAGTCGTAACAGGAAATCTGTATGCGCATCCGCGATTGGCCCAGAATATATCTGCACAGGGTAAAACGTTGCCGTAATGGGGATTTAACATGTTGAAAAACCAGGAAAATGGCGGATTTTGTTGCGCATATGACGTAAAACGTCACCAAGGACATCACTTCCGGTGTAAACTTTGCCATTTTCGCCATGTAAAATCCCCATAGCGCCAACTTTTTTTTTCTTCATAAATACTTTATGATAATCGCGGATGCGCTTACAGATGTTACGACTAGGTACAAGTAAGTGAAAAATATCAATCTTTATACAAATTTATTTGATTTTCTATGGGTATGAAGAGTATTTCCTGCAATAGTTATTTTTCAAACGTGACTGTTTCGAATAATTTAATTAATAATATAATCTTTGAAATACCTACAGGTAAGGCATATTATTATGTATCAAAGTTGATCTTATATAATCTAAAGTGAATCAAAAGTGAATCAAAATTGAGACTGAATTATCTTACAATAAGATTTATATTTCTAAAATAGTGTATGGAAATATAACATCAAATTTTATCATTCAGCAAAATTTATTGTTACCCCCAGCGTTTTGTGATTGAAAACGTATTTGAAAATTATTTAAGAGGTGACAAGACATTACTTTGGTCAAGATATATCGCGACTCAATGGAACAAATGTAATAATTCAACACACTACCAATCTTTCAAATATATTTTGTTATCTTCACCTTTCAAATATATTTCGTTTCATTTGAACTTTCAACTATATTGAGTTACCTTTGAACTTCCAAATAATACCTTTGACCTTTTAAATAGATTTCGTTGTTTTTTTTAACTTTTAAACATATTCCGTTACCTTTTTACATGAACAGTCATTTATTGAATTTCCCCGAAAGAGAAATGCACTGTCTAAATTTATGACCGAAATATATCATTAATTCGGTAATGCAGATAGCTGCGTAAAATGTACCCTGTTCGGTTTTAATTGTATATATCGCAATTTCAAAAACAAAAACATCATTGAATTTCTATCACATTTATTTAAGTTATATCCGTTGCACACTCCTGCAGTGCATCAAGAATCAATAAAAGTTATATATATATATATAATGCATTTGGCGATGAAATGTTAAAAAAGGTGATATAATGCACATTGCCTTCCTTTATGTCAAGTGCTGCTACTTTAAAACAGATCCAACACTCAAAATAAGATCGGCGGATTTGTAAAAATTGGGAACAATTTGTAAATAATTCAAATCATTTAATTATGCTCAGAACGAGGTTCAGATTATGATTGCGGTGTAACAGAGTCTCAACCAACTTTTCTTCCTTTTTTGAAAATATTGTTGACAAATATGATATCGATGTAGCCAAAATTATCCTGGATATGTTTAACATTCCATAGTCCTTCTTTCTTTTTATTTTCGATTTTGACTAAACATGTGTTGTGTGTAGCTAGATAAGCAGGAGCTTTTTTCGGAGCTCCTAGTCTAACATCCCTGATGAAGATTTCACGAGTTTAATTTAAATTGCCAAGTTTCAGTTACTGTTACTTTACTTTAAGATTGTGATTTGGACATAGATTAGTATGTTTGTTGTTTTTTTATTACTGGTTTTTATTATCAGTGATATAACAAAGTTTATGAGATATTTGACGGTTTTTCTATGAATCTGTTGAAGATACGTGTACACGTTTCTCTGAATTAAGAGTTAATACTTCCATTTGAGTTTTAACATGGCTGACATTTATTGGTATCACTACACGCACTTACTTCACATTTTAGAATAGAATGGTTCGGCGTTAGACACATGACCTCATACATTTTGTATCTGGTTTTTCGTACTGCATACTCAAATTGTTTGCGTTGTTCGTCTTCGATGCATTTAGGAATGGTGTATACATATGTAGGTAGTCAATGGTTGTATCGTTCTGGACATCCGAGTGCTTTCTAGGCTTAATCAAAACAAATACATCAACCCGTGTCCCGGCAACAAACTCAAAGCAGAGTAAAAACTAAAAAGCTGGTAATTTTACTTAAACACGTGAACTTCCACAAGGGAAGTGAGGACGGGCGATCCGGAAGGGTAAGCACCTTCTTTATTAATTCTATCCTTTGTTAGATATAACCTTGACCTTCTGTCGGTCACCAAGTTTTATTAATCAAATTTTATTTCCATACATGACTAAGTTCCCCTATGTTCCAAACACATAACTGACTATTGACATAAGGGTTGAAAATCCTCAATCCTTGACTTTGCCTGTAAATAAATCAAAAACAAACATACTGATCTATGCTCGAATTACAATCCAGAAGCAAAGAAAAATTGGAAACTGACAAGCTAGCTGAAACACGTGAACTGTCACCAGAAATGTTAGGCCGGGTGCTCCGGAAGAGTAAACACCTCCTGCTTAGCTAACTACAACCGCCAAGTGTGTAATAAAAATTGAGTGGAAAAAAACATGGAACTATAGGACGTCAAATATATCCTGGGCAATCCAGGACATGGAGACATCATACTTATCAACAATACTGTGATGACGCTCAATAAACTTTAATAATGGCCCGATAAGCCTTGGCATGCAAACAAACAGACACGAAAACATCAATGTCTTAATAAGTAATTTGTTTTTAACTGTTATTTTAAAGACCAAAAACACCAGGGAATATTATCTAAATTTTATTTAAGCATGTCTGTTGCATCTGTCTTCTTGAGATACGTTGTTTATATAATTATATTGCAAATGCTATCTAACTGAAAGTAAAATAATAATTCTATTTCTAAATGTCAAATTTACGAGTTCAAGCTTAAAACGTATAAAATTTTAAAAATTAAGATAAAGAAGTTTATGTGTGTTTGTTCATAACATAGGTATTTCTGTTATTTGTACGAAAAGGTCGGAATATATGTCAAAAGCATTTTTAGGTTTTTCGTTTTGTCAATACTAGTATAAGGCACGAACTATGCCTATATGCGACCAATCGACCTAGAAAAAGGCTTACAATAAATACAAGTTAATCAACAGACATGCTCATATTAGATTTATACTTAAGACTATACTGATTACAATATATTATACCAGTTTTAATTTTACAATACTAGACGGTCGTTTCGGAATACAATTCCTTATCAGTAGTGCTTGGACCAAAATTGTGACACCACACTTTGTTACAAAGTTTGTTGCGTTTAGCTTTTGTTTGGTGGCTCGACTTGAAACTTGCATATAGTACACGTGCACGCCAGTAGTTAAACTACGATACATGCCAATAGTGAAATGGTGTAATGTCTTGATGACCATTATTGTTAGCGAGTATTTATTAAATGATACAGCTGATGCGGAGAAATGAGAATTTCTCAGAAGCATACGTTTTAGAAAACTCGCACAGAGCTTGTTAATGATTTTATTATCAATTAAGATATGACAAAACACATAAGACCTATCTGACTGGTTTGCTAAGAATTCTGATGTACTGATACATATACACGTGTTTCTGTGAGTGAACTACGATCTCAGACAAGTTTACAACTAAGCTTCAATTTTGCTGACAGTAATTAACATCACTGCTTACTCATACATAAGTTAAATGTTATAGAAATGCGGGGTCAAATATGTGACCTTAACATGATAGTGCCTTTCCTTTTTATGTACTTACTCTTATATTATGTGCTTTTCAAATATTTATACCCCCCCCCGAACCGCCCCCCCCCCCCAAAAAAAAATAAAAAAAAGTTATGGGTATGCGTGAAATACCATGTCGGTATATCTTGTTGTCTGTCTTAGTATCGTGTCAGCTCAATATCTCTCATGTCTATAGATTAATTTCTATCAAACTTTTAGATGGAACTTAGGATGTAGGAATTAAGTGCATAACGTTATTAAAAAGTGATGACCATATCTAGCGTTTTTGAGCGTTCCATCGTCCGATACGTCATTCTCCGCCTCCGAAAGATTTTAAAACTGTGAAGTAGTCTCAAACCTGTTAAAAATTATTACTAGCCAGATTGAAACATTCAGCAACTGGTTTTAAAGAAAGAAGTTATACAAATGATTTTTTCGCGATAAATGTGGTTTGAAAATGTAAAAACAAACACACACACACTAAAGGAAGAGGCAATCTTCATTGGTTATATATATGAAATATGTAAATTTTTAAGCAACAGTTTGGTTTTGCACATACGTGAGTGTTTATTCTGCTTGTTGTTGTTTTTTATTTCTCTTGTTGATGCCTCATATTTAAATATATAAATTCCTACATATGATATGATATTAATTCGATTACCTTCAGGTGAAAGATATAGGTCAGATACATCTGTGAGTTATAGATATAGGAGATCATAATATACAACGTATTAACTACAAGATAGAAAGGCACATGTGTTAGCCGATAAATTAGTGTTGGAATGTCTGTGCAGATTCTGCATTCTCTGATACTTAGACTATGTACGATTTCTTTCCAATAGCTTAAGAGTAGGTACGAATTTTCAATAAAAAAAACCCTTAAATCTTGTAATTTAAGGTATATTACATTCACACATTTGCCATGTGCTATCTTTTATTTTTTTATGAGAAAGAGTATTAAAAAATTGACACATGTATATATCTAACATTGTATTCCAGTATGAATTGCTAAAATTTTTTACGATTGAAATAAAAAATTTGTGTGATTGATATTTTTTTTAAATTTTTGATTTTTTTTTTTTATTTAATTTTGTTATTGATTTTATTTTTCAGGAAATATCTCCCATTGTTTTTTCGTCCAGTAATGCACGCACAAAATTGAGTGCACATGTACTCAATATTAACTCGGTGACGAATTTGTAGCATGTTCCTGATAAGATGGAACTAGATCATTTCCGTCAAAACATTACTAAAACATCTTATCTATTTATTTGGATTCTTTCGTCGGATTAGCCAATCCTAAATTTGTAAATGTGTTATTTGTGTCGATTTGTGTGTTGTTTCTTCATCCTTCAAACATCCACTGAAATTAATACTTTCATGAAAGAAAATTACGTCACGATACAAAGTGGCGTAACGTGCAAAAGAAAATCGACGCATAGTATATTTACACTGGAAAGACATAAAACAGTGGACCGTCAACATTATCGTTTATTAAAACATAATTTGGTGGATTGAAGAAAATCAAGTTGAGTTGAGTAATGGGGTTTAATGTCCCAGTCAATAATATTTCACTTATATCGAGGCGTCGCCAGCTATAGACGAAGGTGCAGAATTTTGTCTGTTCTTTGCGCAGGTGGCATAATACAGCAGAGTTCTTTATCGTGCCAAGTCTACCGAAACACAGGGCCTCGTTTTTTAGTTCCCATCCGAAAGAACCGTGACTTTCATATCGTAATGTCGAGCGCTTGGCGAAAGATCAGTCACTACACACTTTAAAGTCTTGTGCCCAACCCAGTCTGGATTCGAAACCACGACATCCCACTTACGGAGTAACCGCTTCATACGTCCTTAAGACTATGGATTGTTGTTTCATTGGTAAAATAAGACTTTAAGATTCTTTCAGGCTAAATAAATGGTTGTAGAATTGCTGAAATGATTGAGTCTCCTACTTTGATACTATAACCATAACTAAAAATGTGATTTTTTTATTAAATTCATAAGAACGCGCCGGCCGAGCATATTAAGACTTTAAAAAGTTTAGATACTGCTACCCTCGCCTGGCGTTTGGTATTTAGAAGACAGAGTATCTACTGGTTTACCCTTTGTCGGTATCATGTGAGTAACATGCATGTATTTTACTAAGCACCTTAAAACTAACTTGCATTCCTCACTCGTACACGAACCTGTTCTTCGTTAAATCCTAAATGAACATGGTCACGTCACGAAATGCTAAAAATGCTGATGGCACGTTAAACAACATTACAACAACGATAACATTTCCCGTCAACATCCATGAATCCTTGATTGCAGGTTGTTTGTCTGGGCACTGTACGGCATAAATTGCTTACCTATTGCATATTGTAATACAAACGCGGGGATGTACGTTAGTATTCATAACCGATGACGTTTATGTGCTTCACCAAGGTTGTTGTGACATACATTTTTCATCATATATCGTAGCATTAAAGAGAATACCTAGCATTTCCATAGGGCGAGGTTGGTCTATCGATATTAATCTTTACTTTCGTTTTCGTATAACTTTTGCCAGGTTGTTGAACCTTTAATTATAAAGCTAACGCATCAAGGTACATTGGCATCTCAAACCAAACGCTTCCACCAAAAGTTCCGCATGCCCTGAAGCTGACGGTGATCCCCTCCTCCCGATAGTGTCTACCATTTCTTTTGTACTAATTCCTAATCCCATTATCTGAGAATGAAACAAAAATGATGTTTTAGGATCATACGTTTCATTACACTGCACAAGACAAACGCAAACATACCGGTCCATGTCTAAATCACAAGTCCAATGGACAAAGAAAAAACTCAGCAAAAGTAGCAAATTAAGAAAAACTTCCCACAGGGAAGTGAGGTTTGGTGCTCCGGAAGGGTAAGCACATCCTGTCTTACAAACCACACTGCCAGGTGTGACATTTAGAAAAATGTGACAAAACAAGAAGTCATACGGTGCGCGATCAGGCTAACCATGACATAAAGAAAACATTGCTTTACGCAAACTCAAAGGAACGTGAAAACATCGTACAACAACATTGCTGTTACACCTATTGGCCTAACATAATTTGCTGGTTGTATGTCTGGAAATTTAAAATTGTAAACTAGACAACTAGACTGAAATAGGATTTTATTTCAAAAACGTTCCCAAATGACCCCCAAACATGTGGATGATCAAAATACAAAAAAGTCTATAGTACATCTGCTCCAAATACGTGAAGGACAAAATATTTGTGGAAGAAATCGAGTACACACAATATGCCCCAACTTATTTTTATTTTGGGGGAGGGGGCACAATAACTGTAAAATATGGCCATATAACTACCGCACACAGAATAATGTGTATGAATTCATTATGGTTTCATAAGAGTGCATTAACAGTACAAAACCAAGAACCAATGTTCGCATTAACGATTTATATTAATCTCAGATAAAAACAGACAGGATACAAATAGGAGAAAGCTATAAGAGTGATGGCATTACACATAACTTACACAAGGGCTATAAATTACAATGTTTTTACAAGATGAATGTTCTAGTATAAACTGATATTACCCGATATCATGGCGACCTGACATAAAAAATTGGGCAATTAAAATCGGCGTATCTTGTTCAAAGAAATTTGATCTATGACTGTAAAGGCCATCGAACCATTGGTTCTAAGACATTCCCTTTCTATAAATTGTAAGTAATCTCTTCATCCTTGATAATAACACTTTATGGATATAAACCCCTTCTGTTTTGTCTCAGATTTTTACTTTACCTTGGATAAATTTCTAAATTTAAACAAGTTTAACATATTTTTTTGACAAATGTAATACTTTTTTGGCAGAAATAACTGTAAAATCATTCATTTTGTCTGTGTCTCAATTTTTGTTATTTTTGTGGATACCTTGAACCACAAAAATAAAAATGTCAACGAAATCATCGAAACAATACCTATAACAGTTATATTCAAAACAGAAACCACAACTCAAATCTTTTACCATAAAAATAGTATTTTTTAACGAACTGCGAAAATTGGACACTACGAAAATAAATAATCTCACAATATTTTGTCTAACTTTAACATCAGTCTCCTGGCTCAACTATCCCCACTATCCCGCCTCTTCTTGTATTTCCGGGATGTTCCGTTTTCCAACTTGGGACTTAGTTTTCTACATCCGGGTGTTGACTGAACGCTGAAGTTGGTATTTTCATCGCACAGATTTAATACACAGATTTGATTTAGATCAGTTTAATCTGTCACGTGGAAATATGTATCATTGTTTGATCAAGATCGCATGTAATTTAACTACTTACTATATATTGTCTTCACTTATATCGGTAGTCGAAACACACACACACGCTCTCTCTCTCTCTCTCTCTCTCTTTCTCTCTCTCTCTCTCTCTCTCAATATTGTGTAAACACAAAAACAAATGCATTTTGAGACATACCAGCTGCTGTTTTATGCCAAATTATCTAGATAAAAGAAACTATTATTCGGCTGATGAACCACTCATAAACCATAAGCCATTGAAATTATTTCTGCTTTTTAATGAGAACTTTCAAAGACAAAAAGACCATTTTTCTCTTAAAGGGTTACATAATTATTACATAACATACTTAATTATAATAATGATGTGTTCTCTCACTGACATTAATCCTTAAATTAGAAGCTAAAATAGAAATATTGACTGAACAATGAGAATAAACACCATTTTGTATAATTTTACTGCTATAAAACTTCTGATGTAATCTGTAGATGAATGTTGCCAATACTTGTTAATTAAACTTGGTTCACATATATTGGATTCTGTGAAATGAAGCAATATTTGTTTGGGTTCATCACTCGTTTCTAAACAAAATATTTTTAGACAAACACAAAAGTTGACACTGAAAATAAGTAAGAAGAAGGATATTGAATATCAAAACTAAAAAAAATGTACGCAAAAAGTGAGACGAATGGACGCCATTACTACATGTACATCCCCTCACAGATTCATCGCCAGCGAATATATTAATTAAAATTTAAAATCCTTTACAATGAGAGTTCTCGAATATATTTCTTTACGTTAAAGATTATACCTGCATTCATGATTATTCTGTTCCTATATGAGCTTTTTATCACTAGAAGGGGTTTTTACCGAAATAAATGCGAAATTCCGGAAGAGATAGACACTTACTGTAATCTTAGGGAAAATCCGGAATGTCAAGTTAGACCAAATCCGGACGGTAAAAGTCTAATCATTGCGGCAAATGTCCAAATATTACGGAAAAAAAATTCAAAAAAAAATTGTTAAACTTGCCGTAATAATTGGACACTTGCCGAAATAATCCGACTTTTACCGTACTAATCAAACATTTACCGAAATTTTTAGATTTCGAAAAAAATACTGTGAAAAATATTCTAACTATTTTGGATTTCGGATTTGGTCTGATTATTCTGGATTTATCTGGTTTATTCCGGATTTTGCCGGATTATTCCGAATTGTCGCTAAGATTACGGAAAGTGTCTAACTATTCCAAATTTTCGCAATTCTTTCGGTAAAAACCCCCCCCCATTCTAGTGTATATTGGAAACCTTGGTTTCATGAATAAACGTTTTCTAAGTGTTCAACAAGCAAAAGGAATGTTTAAACAATATATCAATCACTGAAAGAGATCCATCTTAAAACCTCATTATGTTGTAATGTAGACACTTTCTATGCATTGTCAATTACTCAACTCGCAGCTGTCGGGCCTTTTTCACAGTTTTTTTGCTAGTCTGCTTATATTTAGACATCCCCAAAAAGTTGCATTTCTAATTATACCGTCAAAAAATGAGGATAAGTTATTTCAGGTATATATGAAAAAATGGTTAATTCATAAACCTGTCTTTGAAGAAACATGAGTGTCTGCACGTTAAATCTCTTAAAAATTTTCGACCCGTTGAAATATTATTGACTTGTTCATGCTTCGTGTGGAATCAATTTGCTATTTGTATCTATATGTACAAAAACAAGAATTTTTCAAAGCAACACGGAATGAGAAAAACGGTACTTGACACAATTATGTCATAAGTTAGAGGTTAACTTTGATTACTAAATCTAAAATAGTAAGCAGAAGAATTTAACTTGTATCTGAGAAACATGTACCTGACAGAAGCCTATACAACAAAGGTTACGAAACAATTTGTAATGAATAAGACAAGTTCCCAGTACATATGCACTTGGGCAACTTGATCTATAAGGACAGGCGACAAAATCCTGTACAACATAACTTGTAACAAAACTTTTAACACTGAACATATTCTTGACTAGAAGCTAATGCTTTTATGGACAGTGCACGGTGTACAATTGCAAGAAACACATGACAAAATCAGCATAAACACGTACATCTTACAACTTGGAGCCAATTTTGATTTTATCCTCGTTAATACATTTCTTAAGATTGCTTATCTCAAAATGGATGTTTTTTATCATTTTAGTAATGTGTAGTAATGGCAAAGTTGTACAACAGAAGTCGGAAGCCGGTTAATTAAAAGGGACTTTACACCGCAGTCAAAAATATGTCATTTATATCTAGACGCCACCGGGTGTAAATGCAGAAATTTTGGTTTTTGCAGTGCACTGGTCGAAGTGAAGAGATGTTTTTAGGGTCTCTTACAAAAGGATCAGTGACTTCATTTTATATTAAATGCAGAGTGCTTGGCAAAAAATAGTAACAACCTATTTTCAAGTCTTGTTCAGGTCTCGGCTGGGATTCGAATCCACGCCCCACCCACATCTGAAGCAAACACACTACTAATTATAACTGAGCTACCTCAGAGGTATGTCGAAAGTCAAGGTCTATTATAACGTCATAGTTATAACAAATGTCATAACAATCAACAACGACTATAAGTTTATTGAGAAGCAAAGAGAAAAAAGATAAAGCGATGAAACAGAAAAACACGTGATTTGACTCCTAAAAACGGAGTTAATGTCATAATAAGCAAGAATGAACTTTCAAAAACATAAGTTTATAAGTTTATTCGGAAGTGTGAAAAGAAATCATTTTATTTTTTTTAAATGAAGCGATGTAACAGACCGATACGTAAACTGACTCATACAAAACTGAGTCTTATATCTATACCAAGAATCCTCAATGGATTCTCAGAAAAGGATTAATTTATTTGGTAAAGAACGAGGCAATATAACAGAACAACACGTGAATTGACTCATTTAAATGCAAGACAAAAAAATATTAAAGCTTATTTGTTGACACCAGTGGTTACATTTTGATCATTTATGTCATGAAAATGACCACCAGGTGGCGCTTCAGAACTTTTAAAGCAAGTCGAAAACCTACCCTGAAATTTTGGCATGTTGAATGGTTAATGCCCATGTATAGCATATAAAAAATTCAATATATGTTTTCAAGCGATTTGTGAGGTATATACTTTAAGCTATATATATGTAACAAAACAACATGTTTATTGTGTTTCATGATCAGTTTTTCATTTGACCTTTTAAAAACCGGATTTTTCCGGCAAGTTAAACTGAATTTAGTATAACATATTTACGTATTGTTTAAGCATCGTTTCTTATGTTTATTGGTACTGACGTTACAGACTTTATTATGATGTCTATCTCGAAAGTTGTTGTACCCAATTGTTTTGTTTTCGCTAAGATGAAGTAATACTGACTATTACGTAAAGAAAGTTATCTTTTGAATGCTTACAGCGTCAACTCCATTTGAAAACAACATTAATTTTTTTTTAGAAGTGGTTAACCACACATGTTGTTTTAACTGCCAAATATGTGGTGGCAATGTAAAGAACTGCATGTACATGTATATGTCACGAAAATTGACACTGCAAGAATGTCAAAAAACACTGCATATTTATTTTCATTTGTCCTCTTGATAATTGTTAGATGCGTGATAATTGTCCCGACTGCAACTTTACAATTGCAGATGCAGATGCAGAGAAAATGTATTTATAGGAACTTTGTATGGCGCAAATAAAGATGATATAAATTGCATTCAAATGAAATTCTACCCCGAACCTTGATAATTTCCCTTACATCAAATCACGTAAGGAGCAAAACAAACCGGGTAAAGTTGAATGACGATATTTTAAGCCTAGGCAAGGTTGTTACACTTATCGAGACTTACATGCATATCCCAGTTCTGGAATGGTGGGTTAAACTTGGGGGTCCGGAGAAAACCACCTACCTTCGGTAAGCGAACTGACAAATTACACTTTGATGTCCAGAATAAAGGAATACAGTACAAACCTAATTTTAACTCTGAGCTAATGAAAACAAATCGATGCTAGGCTGTCGAGTTGACGAGACACAGATAACTAGTTATCGAAAAACTACCAAGAGAAAAAGAATAGATGTCAAAGAGATGCTAAAATATAGCGAATGAGGGGTCGGGATGAGATGGCAATAATACGTTAGAATTTATGCAGAACCTTGTTAAATCTGGAGAGAAAACTGTCGCCAAATCATTCAACTCAACATACAGATATATAAATGACGTTCTGTCTCTTACCAATCATAAATTTGGAGACTATGTAAATGTCATCTATCCTAGTGAGCTTGAAATAAAAGACACGACTGATTCCTCAAGTTCTGCTTCATATTTTGACTTATACCTGAATTATGACGCACACGAAAGGCTACATTTGAAACTTTATGACAAACGTGATGACTTCAATTTTTTAAATGTCAACTTTCCTTTTTTTATGCAGCAATATACCTGCTTCACCTACTTATGGTGTATTTGTTTCCCAATTATTACGACAGGTAGAGTTTGTTTCCACTACGGGGACTTTGTACAACGAAGTAGGCTGCTTACAAATAAATTGTTGACTCTGGGATAATGCAAGCCTAGGCTTATCAAGGCCCTCAAAAAGTTTTATGGCCGTCATCACAGTATTGTTGATAAGTTTGATGTCTCTGTGTCCAGGATTGCCCTGGATAAATTTGACGTCTCATAGTTTCATGTTCCTTTCACAAAATTTTGATTACACACGTGGTGGGTGTAGCTAGCTAAACAGGTGTTTACCCTTCGAGAGCACCCGGTCTCACTTCCCTGGTGGAAGTTCACGTTTCTAACCTAACTTGTCAGTTCCAAAGTAGTTACTTTGCTTCTGGATTGTGATTCGGACATGGATTAGTATGTTTGTTTTTTATTAGTTTAGTGTTAAACATTTCGACTGGCCTGACGTAAATATAATAACGGGATTTGTCAGTGTCATCTAAACTTTATGAAAAAAAAATTTAAAAGCGACATTTAGATGCATTATATATCCTATTTAAATGAGTCAATTATAATTAATCAAAAACATGTCCGAATTAAAATCCAGAAGCAAAGTAAAAAACTTTAGAACTGACAAGTTAGGTTAGACACATGAACTTAAACAATAAGTAAATGATTCGGAAATGGATAAGTATGTTTGTTTTTGATTACATACCAGCCCATGCTTAAATCACAATCCCAAAAACTTTGAAAATTGCCAAATTTTGCGAACGGTTCATCTGGAAGGGTGAATTCGTCCATTTGTCACATGTATCAAAATTGAGAATAAAAGCAACATGGACCAATGGGGTGTCAAATATTTCCAGCACAAATTGTGATACTCAATCATCATACCAATACTGTGGTGGAAATTACTATCATTTTGAGGATACAGGGCATTTTCAAAGGAAATTTGTACTCTTCATTTAAGGAAAACTTTCTTAAGGAATAATTATGAAACCGGGGTCTGCTTCTAATGACCAGTAAAGTGTGATTACGTTAGTTTCTCTTCGATCTACATGATATAAGGCACAGGTATGTGAACTTTCTTCACTAAAGTGAGTATTAGAGCGATACCAGTTGTATTCGTCTGATGATACAAGGTTAATACATTCCATGATACAGACTTACACGTGTGTAGAATTTTCAATATAAAATGAGCGATTCTGAAGATTGTGCATTTATGTATGCTTCAATTATACCATGTATACCTTATAATTTTGAGAGAGAGAGAGAGAGAGAGAGAGAGAGAGAGAGAGAGAGAGTTTGAATGGTACCCAGAATGACATTACAATCTGCCTATCTTAAACAAATATAAAAAAGAGGTTGGCCAAAAAGTGCATTTTTACTGCATGAGCTACCCTGAACTACATCATTTGTTTTACAACAGTATATTGTGAAGCTTCAATAACTCTTATATATCCCAATGAAAGTTTTCTCTAGACAGGAATTTTATTTCATTAAATTTTTATTCAATCAGCCAAATTATTTAAAACAAAAAATACGTTTTTGTCAGACATTATTCAAACTTTAATTGCACATGAACCGCTTAATTTACAGTTATTTTTCGATAGCTTGCGATTTTGCTTCACAATCCATCATACGAATTAGGTAGTTAGGGTTTTCCCTAAGTAAACATGATATTAAAATGTCCTGTATTTGTTCAACCAAGTAAATGGTCAAACGGTCAATTACCAACCTTACAACTCCATAAAGCATCTTTACGGCACGTTAAAAAAATGCTAGTGCAGAATCTAAAATTACTTTCAAATCTTTTTCTGTATCCAATTACGTTTACATGATGGAGTCTCTAAACAGTTTGCAATCCAATACCTTAATCTTTGTAGATGGTGTTATATGGTGTATCTTAAACAAATATACCGTTGTGATACAGTATTGCTAATAATTAACTAATTATTTAGAAAGATATGCAAAACAAACATTGTCAGTGTCTATGCCAAAATCCAGTAAAAACCCTATCAGCATGAGAAACGCACCAGCGCGGGTTACAATAAGTTCTGACCGCGCATAAAGAGCACGTGCTTACGCGTGCATATATTTAATCTAAAATATTGTTTATTTTGGCTTTAGTTACCAGTTTCATATCTCTACATGAATTTGAGATGTGTAAGAATTTTCTCTGTTGAGTAGATATGTCATCACATGACCCTACTTGCGCCTGATAATGAAGAAATAAAGCAAGTGTTGCAGTCTATAGATTCTTTAGCTTCCATGGTTGAATAACATATCCTTATTGTGCATAAAATTTCAATATTTGCATATTGGAATACTGCAAATTGCCAATTCACAAACTACATGTTTAATAATTGACTTAAACTCTCACAAATTCCTCACAATTACTCAGTGAAATGGCAATGGGCGTAGTTTCAAAATGGTTTTTGTTAGATTCATGTTTGTAATTCTTGCTAATACAATTGAAAAAGCAGACAATATTGTTTTCCGAAATTCTTACATGGATCGATCTGACTGTATAAAAGTACATTGAAGAAAGACAAAGGCTAAGATTGCATAAAAAGAAAACACTTTTTATATCCTAAACGTAAGCACAACATGATGAAGAAGGACGAAGGCACAATGATACGTAACTTTTCCAAATCACTAATACCGCAATTATTATGACCATAAAACAACGGACGATTATGCTCTGTAGTGAATGTGAGACCGAACAAAATACAATGTGTATTATCGTGTGTTTATTTTGTATTCCTATTAAAATAATGCATTAATTAAAAAATCATCACATGAAAACTGATTTGGAATGCATTATTTATGAAATAGAAATTCCAAATCAGCACATGACACTTCGGACGCATCAACTGTTCGTTCCCGTTAACGACACCAAATTATTTACGAAATTAAAATTATATTATTAAGTTAAAGATTTTATGACATTAAAAGACAAAAAGCACAGGTGATTATATTGATCACATGTTAGAAAAAGTAAATAATTCTTTAAAAGACACACCGATACATGTCCAAATACACATTTTCTAGCGGTTGCTTTTAATTTTTCATATGTCAGGCTCACTCATTTCAAAATGACATTTGTGTATTTGTTCTAATTCTAGGTTACTAGCTTATCACCAACATGCCATGCTAAACCGCCAGGAGCACCCGGCCTCACTTCCCTTGATGGAATTTCACCTGTTAAACTAGAGTTGGCATCATTCAAAGTTATAACTATGTTTTTTTTAAATTGTGTTTTGAAAAAAAACTAGTATGTTTGTGTTTTATTTGATAATAACCGAAATCAGTTCATTGTTTCTTACCATATTTGTAAAACTATGCAGCGATGTCTGTAGAACATCACCTTCAATTACACAGATTGCAAAATGTCATCACTAATAAAACACTTACATACAAAACAAAGGAAAACAAATAGACAAGTTGGAACTTATCAGAATGAGGTAATGTGCTTTCATCTAATTGGAAATTTCAAAGTTGTTATCAAGCAGAAAAATAAATGATGTGCTCGTGTTTCCACGAAATACTAAACAGAGTTCCTGAAAAAAACGAAAGCAACGGTGCAAAAAATTAAAACATTTTAATGAATAAGCAATTTTCATTAAAAAAACTGGAGATTGGGGAACATTCTTACGGTGAGAAACTAGAATATGTATGGTTGTTTTGTCACGAGACACAATTAAAATAGAAATTTTTATTTATTTATTTAAATTTTTTTTTAAATTTAAATTTTTTTTAATACACATTTTATGAGAAGTTGTTGCTAAATTTTGTTTGTATTGCTGACTGATTTCATAATCAGTAAAAGTTTACTCTACTGAAACACCGGGTATCACTTTCCTTGTGGAAGTTCACATGTTTAACTAAATTTTACATTATTCAAAGTATTTACTGTAGTTTTTTAATTCTGATTTGAACATAATCGTAGACTGTTATGTTTGTGTTTTAATTGATGATTACTAAATTGATGCAGTAATGCCTGTGAAATAGTTCCTTCAATAAGACAAATAGGTAATCGGCATGACTTATAAAATACAAGCATAAAACAAAACAAAAAATGCAAATAGACATGTTGGAACTTATCAAAATGAGGTAATGTGCTATCATCTAATTGGAAATATCACAGTTGCTATCAAGCAGAAAAAATAAATGATATACTCCGGTTCTTTTAAAAAATAAAAACAGCTTTTAAAAAAAAACAGATTTTCATTAATAAAGCTGGCTATTTAGAAACATTCTTACGATGAGAAAAATAGAATTTGTAAGGTTGTTTTGTCACGAGAAATAGATTTAAAATGAAAAATACACTTATTTTCTCAGGTTACTGACGAATGTAGAAGAGGTAATTACTTTTCCAGAACATTGGGTCTCACTTCGTTGGTGGATTTTCAAGCATTTAACTGCTGCTGCCTATTGTTTAAAGAATTTTTAATGGAAAGTGTGTTTCTGATTGATTTGGTGATTACTAAAATCAGTTCGTTGATAACTACATAATTATCATATTTGTAAAATTATTCAGCTATGCCTTTGAAACATCACCTTCAATAACACAAATAGGAAAATGGCATGACTGATAAAAAACTAGCATAAAAAACAAAAGAAAGCAAATAGACAAGTTGGAACTTATCAGAATGAGGTAATCTGCTTTCATCTAATTGCAAATTTTATATTTCTTATTAAGCAGAAAAATAAATGAAACTCCGAGTTTATGCAAAGCATAAAAGCGTTTTAATGAATTACCAATTTTCATTAATAAATCTGTAGATTTGAGAAATATTCTTTATATGAGAAAATAGAATGGTTGTTTGTCACGAGAAGCACGTAATATTGTTTTTAACATTCAAACATAAAAAACACATATTGTGTTGGATTGTGATTTGAGCGTGGAATGTATGTTTGGGGTGATTTAATGATTACTGAATTCGTTCATTGATAATTACATAATTACCATATTTGTAAAAATATGCACCAATGTCTGCGAAACATCACCTTCAATAAGACAAATAGGAAAATGGCATGACTAATAAAACACTAGCATAAAAAACAAAAGAAAGCAAATAGACAAGTTGGAACTTATCAGGATGAGGTAATCTGCTTTCATCTAATTGCAAATTTCAAAGTTCTTCTCAAGCAGAAAAATAAATGATACTCTCGAGTTTCCGCAAAATAATAAACCAAGTTCATGCAAAAAAGGCGGCGTTTTAATGAATAACCGATTTTCATTAATAAAACTAGATAGAGGTTGAGGAACATTCCTACGGTGAGAAAACATTATCTGTTTGGTTGTTGTGTCACGTGACGATTTTCTGATTGTACAATATCGCACTATTCCATTGCAAGAAAAACAGAAATCGTCTTATATCTCTGTAGTAGGTCGATTCCATTCCAAAGTTATAATACCGCTGAAGCACACAGTTGGAGAACATAGCACCAGTTACACGAAGGACAGTACTCATGTCGAGTGTAGAAATCTTTTACTCTCTAAACATATGTTCATCATATAGTCAGATGTGACTCTTACTATCGTATAGCGTTATCTGTAAAACAGTTCCAATTACAAAAATTAGCCATCAAAGTGGAATTGGCATCTTGTCAGTTCAGATTTAAGTATGCTATATTGAATTTATCACCAAGTTTTAAATATTTGGAGTGTAAACGTTATTACATTAAATTGTGAAAGAATTTAAGAAATGGAAAACGGGAACAGCTCGGATCACGATGGGAATATATTACACCCGCCCCCACCTAAACTAATTGTGGAAAGTTTAGAAGAAGAAGATGATACACCACCAGCTAAACCAAAATTGATTATTTTTGATTTAGGTAAGTTTTAACATTTAACATCTAAAATTAAATTGCTTTTAATTACGTGTATACTTGTATTTCGTAATACCGAATCTTAATATCGCAATTGCAATTCAAATATGTCATCTAGAACACAGTGATTACTTTTTTCAGGATTGTTGTACATTTTAAATGTGCTAAAATGATAGTTTGACAATCTTAAGTTTTTCACAAGAATATAGTATCAATGTTAAACATAAGACGCTTAAATAAAATGTATATATATTATGATTGAAAAATGAATTAAAATATCAAGCTATGGTTTTGATTCACTTACAACGACTGAATGAAACTTTAGAAATATCAAAAATATAAATTCTTGAATATTTCTTTCAGAACATGAAAAAATGTATAAGACGACACAGTGACAAAGTCTCCTGAATTAACAGTTTTGAATTCTCAATATATACGATTTTAATTTCTCAGTAAATATTCACAAAAATGAATAGGTAACAGCGTGTTAAAAATAGATACTCACTGTTTTTATCAGTATGAAGTGCAAGAAAAATGTAATTCATGGCTTGGTGAGCATTGCATAACTTGACGGTGATACGTATAACAGATGTTTTTCAGCTTAATTACATACCGCAAGAAATTGATGTTTTGTTGTCAATTGGCACACCAAATCATTAATGTTTTATAGATAAGATTGCTAATTATTCTCTCTCTCTCTCTCTCTCTCTCTCTCTCTCTCTCTCTCTCTCTCTCTCTCTCTCTCTCTCTCTCTCTCTCTCTCGCAGTCACTGACAAACGCGGTATGTAAGAACAGCGTATCAATTTTTGTAAGCAAACACTAATAGCGACGAAAAGCAGCAAACAGATTGTGCACCTTGAAAGCTTTACAAATGATCTAAAACTTGTTTGTTCTTAAAAGAAAATAATTAATTTAGGTGTTTAGTTTATTTTAATGACAATGAGAAAAATGGACATTTAAAACTGAGTTAAATGTTACATGTAATAGTAAATAAAACAAAGATGCTAAAAATTATAATTTGAAACAATGATTATAAAAATTGAATTTAGACGAGCGCTGGATATGATTACAATGTGATATTCATTTTAGTACGTAGGCTCTGTATCAGAGAGTAAATATAATTCAATGTCAAATGAAGAATTGATTCCATTCAAAAATATAGAAAAAGGCGGGATATAAAAATAATAGACAGTTGTGTAACCCTTCATCTATTGCTCAATTCAGAAATCGACATCTGACATGGAATATGATTGGTTGTTTACAAAGCTGTAATATCATTGGATAAATTGAAGAATTCCATTCATTCAATGTATTGACTGGTCGTGTTTAAATAAAGAATGTTCCACTTCAGTCGAACCCTTCAGGTAAATTAGGTATTGGATGGCAAATATTTCTAATTTTAGAACATCAAAGGCGTCCGAATTAGCATGTATGGTTGCAAAAATATCTTGTTTACGAAAATTTGATTTAAATAGATTCTGTCGATCCAGCGACCGGAAGATATTTAAGGCAATCGTTTAACCTATTAATTAGCCAGGTTAGCCTTCCACTATTTGTACTTGATTTTGATAACTGACTTAAAGGCAGAGTAAAATGACATTGTTGATAACAACACATTTTGCTTTTTCGCACATTTATATTTGTAAATGTTGTCTACATTGCATTAATAAACACCAGAGTGCTTTGGCATAGAAGGTAACCGGGTTTAAACGCTTTCCTTCCAACTAAATACATTTTGAGCATGTGTTTCTATAGAACAGTTGTGCAGTCAGCAAGGTACTTCTGATATTCATTGCTTACCAAATGTTGGCTTCATTGCAACAAAAAGCACCAACGTTTCTTGGTATAGAAGGCAGTCTGTTCTGAACTGTGAATACATTATGTTCCGTGTTATCTAATGACACTCATATATTGTGCAAGGTTTTTTGGTACTGGGAGTTGTGACTGGTATTCATTGAGCACAATTGAACAAAAAAAAAAAAGTTGCACGCGTTCTTGTGTTGCAAAGAGCTGATCGGTATCCAAAACTTACATGTTTTTAAGCCGTTCATCATGATATTGAACAGAAATAGTAGAAAGAGGGTTCGAATCGAAGCCAAGCGAAGCCTTACAACTAAAATTATCCTTAAATGCACAACTAATTACATATTATACCAGTTTAAATTTTACAGCACTAGACGGCCATTTCGTAAAACAATTCCTCATCAGTAGTGCTTGGACCAAAATTAAACTATAAAATAAAGTACGAGGCTTTAAGGACTTGGCTCAAATGTTCGCGTATCAATAAACAAGAGCGAGCGAGAAAAGGTAGTCTTTTTTAAGAGATGAATCGCTCTATAAGTGAACATGCATACACGTAAGATATACGAGAAATTGATTTATCTCTTGTTTAAAGGCTTGTAACATTGTTGTGTTTATGGTTCAAGAACATGAATCTTCAATCACATTATCCTCATTTAATATCTAAGTTAGTGATAAACAAGCTGTTTGAATCATGTGTTTTAAATTACATACATGTTAAATCATACTGTCTTTTGATACATAAGTGTTCCTAAATGGTTGCAAGTGTTGTTATAATTTGGATATCTTGTGTGATATTAACGAATACTAGTACCTCGAAAAAAAACAGGAATATTTATAATACGAAGTAAAAATGCATTAGCTTTAATGGACACAAACAGGGTGTTCAGGACATGGAACCCCTTTTATTTCTATTTCCAATTCTATAACTAAATATCGATTGTGTCGCTTGCTTCGATTGCAGGAAATTACAGGATTTTATGCCAAATTTTCAAAATATTTTCTTACACCAAGCACACAGACTCATAGCTTTAAGAGCATTAGATGCGTTTTTTATGTAAGACAAACTGGAAAACTCCTTTTCAAAATATCTGGGTCCGGTACTAATTAGACAGAAAATGATATGTTGTCATATTATCACAAAACCAGTCTCGATACCGTTTGTTTGTTTGTATTTCTCTTTTTCCTGTCTTGATGTTTTTCACTTTTGTTGTCGTATGTTCTTAGAAACATTATTGACCATTAGTAAGTTAAATGTTTAGTTACTATCTGTTATATATTCTAATGCAAGTAGATGAAGACTATACTATATTATGACCAATCGTGTAATATTGAACGTCCCGTGGGCATTCAAAATAGGTTATTCCGTTCTTGAAAATAATTATAGATATGTCCCGATAGTTTTCCAATGCAAATACGGATATCTTCACAAAATGAGTTGACCTTCAAAACTGGGAAATTACACGTGAACTTCTACAAGGGAAATGAGACCGGTTGCTTCGGCAAGCGCCTTCTGTTTATCTAGCAACAGCTGTCATGCGTACAATCCTATTATTAAAATTGAAAATAAAAAGGAAAACGAAACAATATCACTGAGTCAACAATCTATTTGCAGGGAGCTTGCTTTTTTGTATAAAGCCATAATATATTATATAAACAATCACTCGTGTTAACTTAACAAGTTTACTAAAAGGTCTTCTCTTTAGTCATTGGCATTGTCACGTAGAAGGTTTTTCATATCGGTAAAATGTGAATTTTATTGTCCAATTAGTGTGTCTATTTTGTACCATTGCAAACCCATAAAACACAAATGTAGTTGAAATATAGAAATAAAGATATGAATTCGATACGAGCGTTTATGTGTATGTAAATCAAAAACAAACATACCAATCCATGTCGGAATCACAATCAAGAAGCACAGTAAAAACTTTGAAACTGACAAATTAGGTTAAACATGTAAACGTCCACCAAAGAGGTGAGACTGGGTGCTGCGGAATGGTAAGCACGTTCTGTTTATAAACTAGCTACAACCGCCGAGTGTGTAATCAAAATTAAATGAAAAGATCACGGAACTATGAACAATTATAGGTTTTGTTTTTAAATAAATTCTAGATACTGTTCAATTAGCTAGCTTATAGCTCTGGAATAATACGTGTTCTATACAATATAATAATGCCAAAAAAAAACACGAGCATTGCGTGTAATACAGGCGTTACATCAACTGATTGCAAATTTCGAAAGATCTCGCCAAACTGGTACTTGTATATGATATTTCATAATGCTGAAGTTTATTACTAATCATCAAAAACAAATATACCAATCAGTGTCCAAATCGCAATTCTAAAAGCAAAGGTAAAAATATGAAATTGGCAAATTGAGATAAACACATGAACTTCCACCGATGAAGTGAGACCTTGTGCTCGGGAAGGGCATCCCATGCAAATAATATTTGCATGTAATATTTCATTTTGTTCCATAGATCTTAAATCGGTATATTAGTAATAACCTCAATGATGGGGACGAGCATCTTCAATAATCAGCCGTGTTAAAAGTTCACTAAACACAGCAGGCCATCTGTCTGGTTATTATGGTAGTCACGTAGAAGACTCTCTGTTAGTAAAAGAAATCGATGAAACTTTAGACATTATCCAATAAATATATCTACATTGTGTTGTTTCACATTTATATTGAAAATGTAAAATAAAAACATATCAATATAGTATTTGTGTGTTCACTATGCACAACATGCCTTCTCTTTAGCTATCATAGTCCTCACGTAGAAGGTTTTCTGTGGGTAAAAGGAATCAATGAAACTATAAGTCTATATTGTTGCACATTCATTGAACAAATGTAAAAAAACAACCTTCAAATATAGTATCTGTGTGTTCATTAAACACAACAGAGATTCTCTCTAATCAGTATCTTGCTCATGTAGAAAGTTTTCTGTTGGCAAAAGAATTTTTCTGAAACTTATGACGTTGTCCAGTAAGTACATCTATAGCGTGTTGTTATACATTCATTAAGTCGAAATGTATTGAAAATGTAAAAATGAAAACATCTCAATATATATTGTGTTCACTAAACACAGGAAGCCTTCTCTCTAGACTTTATGGTACTCATGTAAAAGTTAACTTAAAACATTGTCTAATAAATGTATCTATGTTGTGTTGGTGAATTTTAAAAAGTCCTATTATATTGAAAATGTAAATATATATATATATATAATATCTAAATACAGTTTTATTGTATACGTGTTCCAATAAGGGCCTCTACAGATCAGTTGAAAGTTTAGCACTGGGCTAACGAAAAGGAGTTGAAATTCGGCAACTGAGTGGCCGATACATGTATAGATTGTGACTGAAAAGCTACCGAAAAAATATAAAAAACAGCGGTAGATATATTAAGCCGGGGACCTATTTGAGTTGCCGATTTGGTTCTTATACACTTGCTTAGATTAGTGATAAACTTTTCTCAGAGCGACACTGTATGTTGTGTTGTCGCAGTTTTGCAAACCATTTGTGTATTTCAAATGCATAAATAAAACGACTGAATACAATACAAACTTTTATGTGTGTAATAAAACCTATCCAATAATAAGTGCATCTATGTTGTGTGAGTGTATTTATTAAGCTCTAGTGCATTTGAAAATGTAAAAAAGAATACAGTATTAAGTTTTATGTGTGTTATAAAATCTATATTATAAGTTTATCTATGTTGTTTGAGTGCATTTATAAAGCCCTAGTGTATTCGAAATGTAGATATAAAAAATAGGAAAACAGTACTAACGTACATGCGTGTTACAAGATCTTTCCAATAAGCACATCTATGTTGTGTTGTTGCATTTTTGTAAACCAATGCATCAATAAAAACGTTTATGTGTGTTATAAAACTTGTCTAATATAGAGTAAATCTATGTTGTGCGAGTGCATTTATGTAGCCCTAGTGTATTCGAAAATGTAGAAATAAAAAAAAGGAAAACGGTATTAGTGTGTTACGTATTTTATGCGTGTATAAAACCCCTTTGATCTTTAATTGATGTAAGATGTTACGTAACTGGGGAACTTTCTTAACATACGGAACTGATTAGAAATAACCTAATAACAGAAATTACACTATATAGTTTAAGAGGTGTTAACTGTTCTGACTGCTGTTCTTTTTACTATTTTGGTGTCGATGGTTAAAAATGGCAAAGGCGCCATGTTAAAAAAATTTGCAAATCAAAAACAAACACACCAATCCACGCCCGAACCACAACCCAGAAACAAAGTAAAAACCCCCGGAACCGACAAGTTAGGCCAGACACACGAACCTCCACCAGGGAAGTGAGGCCGGGCGCTCCGGAAGGACAAGCACCTCCCGCCCAGCCAGCCACACCGATAAATAAATAATACATTTTTGTCAATAAGACCACAATGCGACGCATAGATTTCGTTTATCGACGCATCAGCAACTTTTCAGCTACTGTAAACCAACTTATTTTCGCGTGCGATTTATTTTCGCTATTTACACGAGAACGATAAAAATCGCGACAATAAATCGTTGCGAATATATGCAGCATATTAAAATGAGCATTAACTGTAAAAATCACCTACTTGCGAATCGCAAAATTAAATTTGTCGCAATACCCTGAAAACGCTATAAAAAGTAGCCGCAAAAATACGTTGGTTTGCAGTATTCGGGAGATGCCATGCTTGCTTACAAATTTAAGGATTCCCTTAAACAGAGGTTTAAGTTAGTTTACACTTATGGCGACTTGGATAAACTTGGAATTTCACTAAGTTTATCATAATAGTACTCAGCCAGACAGTGCATGTTTACAAGAAAACCTTTTTCGTACTCGGGTAGGCCATGGCTAACACACGTCGCTAAGACAGTTTGAGTTTAAAGAGTAACGCCTTTACTACTAGACCAACGCGGGCCCAGTCGGTGCTAAAAGAAAACATACACGTAACACATAGTACCGGTAAACATATTCTATAAACACCAATCATAATAAACTAAATATAGCAGACTAAACACAAACATACCGGTCCATGTACAGATCGCAATCCCAAAAGCATAGTAAAAACTTTGAAAATATAAATAAAGCATGACCTTAACTTTAAAGTCATGACCTGTGGTTTTGATTGCATTTTTATCATGTCAATCAATTCAAGCTCAGAGAAATTGAACGGACACAGAAATCATTTATCAACATGTGTTGCAGGTTTATTTCAACGATATGGAATTCATATTTTAGGTCAATCAAATTTAAGACAGTTGGAGAGATAAGAAAAATAATGTTAGCATATACTGTGGTTTTATGTGCATTTTGCGATAAGATGGACATTTAAGATTTTTCATTATAGCATTAAATTGGTTGAAATTCATTTAGAAATATGCCGTTACATTACCCCCTGTCGATAAAAATTCGGTCAAGGTAAAACTAACTCCCCGTGTCAAGGTTAATCAAAAGAACAAATATATCACTATGTTGCGCGTATGTTGGATATCTGTTTCCTTTACAAATCTGGAATTATAATTATGGCGGGAATGTTGATCTTTACGGCAGACGATATTGACCATCAAAAACAAATGTATATATATTGAGTTCTTAAGAGGAAACCCTTTGAGGAAAGTTTTAACAGGTTGTAGCGGAACAGCCTGTAATCGTTACCCTTTACTTTTATATCTTAACAATATAAACTTATGATTCTTATTCCGTTATTCCGTTATCAAATTGGCACCAAAACACAAAATGAAAAACGCATTATATATTGCTGACATTGATGAAAATGATACAGAATGAACATAGAAGAATTTATAGTTAATTAATGATCTCTGGTGTCAGATAAAAAATTGTCTAGCCAGGTTTTTCTGTTTCACGAATAAAGAAAAATTTATCATTTATCCTTTTTATTCTTCTGAATGGCGGTAGCAAAACACCAATTAAACCTATATTTGCGAGCAAAACGAAAACAGCAGCCATGCAATGCAGCTAGCTATTAAAGGTTTAAATGATAGAAACTTACCAAATAAGAACATGCAGAACCAGAAACGCTTTTGTTTAAAATTTTGTCTTTGCGCAACTCGGCCACAGAGGTCCTCTTTAATGTAATGGTGACATACTATGAAAAAAAAACATTAAAAATCAGTGAGAAGTGAAATGAAACGCAAAATTAATGATTATCGGAACAATCGCCTTATTTCAGCAATAAATCCCTTGCAATAGTATACCAATCCAGTGTCCAACAATTGGGTTTCTTTTATCATTTGTAATTTGGAATGCCCAACCAAAAGACCCATTACTTTGAAGCATAACAGACGGATTTTCCGTAGAATGCCTACTAATACGTCCGATTAAGTTAAGGGGTGTTTGGCGTGTTCATAGTAAACACCAATACAGATAATTATGTATCCACATTAACAATTATTCATTATGTAAACAATAGGGATCAATGAAGTAACTGAAAACAGCCAAACAAACAACAGTTTACAATATATTAGGAACCATCTGCCATATCTACCACTTATTCCATCCCTAGCATTGATGCTTTCATACATTTTGTCCCAATGCATTGTTGAACATTTATGTCTTAGATTGTATATTGAAGCCATTTTTCATTTAATGTAAAATTTAGGACTTATTCCAATTTGTTAGAATGCGCACATTGCAATTTTAGATTTTTATTATATTGTTACATATATTACCTTGTAAACATCATGTGTATTGTCTAATCTCAATGGTCACGTACCGATCGTTGTTTTTACAGACATCATTTGTTGCAAAAGTAATTATTTTCTCTGGCGTTGACGTTTAATGCATCATCTTTAAACCAACTATTGCGTACTACGTCTTCAAGAGTTTCAATCTAGCCTATAGCTTATTATATCTGCAAGGTTAAGGATGTCTAGTCGCTTGATATGGTCAGCACTTAGGTAATTTCATAGTGATAGATCAGGCCCGTTAGCAGTAATTTTGTTAAGGCCTAAGGAACCTTTTTTATTTATGTCGGAAAGGGCTGAAAATGCACCTTGCTAAGGGTATGGGCGCATGTCTCCTCCTGAAAAGTTATGGAAATAAAATGCAAAATAGTGTATTTTTGAGCATTTTAATGAACAAAATGAAAGAAACTTTCTGAAGCTGTTGATTACGATAATTGAGCCAAACTCATGGTAGACTTAAACATTCCTTCATGATATTCAATACCCCTTGGATAAGGGTCTACCGATGGATATCTCAATTCCAAACAGACATTAAAATGGTCTACAAAAATGACTTCTATTACTTTCTTTTTGAAATACGAATCGAATTTATATGCCGTATTAAAGTAAGTATAGGCAGTGATTAATACAAGCAGAACTAAAAAACTAACGGTTTATTATTCATTAACTATTATGCTGTGTATGCCATCTAGTTAAGGTTCTGTTTGTTTTTGTGTTTGAACGAAAGGAAAATCTTTAAATACCGAGATGTTTTTAATCAGCTGATAAGGGCTGTTATCTATTGGTATCATGGCACTTAGGAATTTAGTATCTCCTATATCTACAGCTCTTGGGAGGTCAAGATGCTAGACTTAATGGTTTGTCCGTCTGAATATCAAATCAAAGATACCAACAATTAAACACATACACATCAATATCAAATGTTTTATACAGGTGTCAATTATCAATTTTATCGATCATAGTGATGTTTGAGACTTCAGCTTGCAAACAGTTTAATAAAGTGTTATAATGGGGTTCTACACGTTTTACTTCTCGGGGATGGAGTCAAAGGAGGTTTCGAATCAGAGTGTACACCGATATTATATTGATACCTATTGAAAAGAATTTTACAATCTATCTCCTGAAGTGACGAGGCTTTCAAACAAAAGTATTCTCACCGCTATAGGTTCGATCCAGGTCGACTGTAAGTGAGTACGGTTTGTTACCTTTTCATGGGTCTTTACTGGTTTGCTCAGTACCAGTGTAAACTAATTGGATGTTCGGTCTGTGAGTTGTGTCTGCTGTTTTACTGATGATTGTGACACTTTGAAGGTCGCCAGAAGTACGTATTAGTGCAATGTAGATTCAGAAATACTTGAAGCACCCGTGTCTCGAATGGCTGAAAACTGCTGATGTGACGTAATAGAGCATTAGGCTAACAACCAAGCCCTTACTTATAAAAAATCTACAACTTTTGTTAAATGTGGATTAAAGAATCTAAATATCACGAGTGAAACCCGTCTCTCAAGTGAGGCATATTTTAATGTTGGCAAAGTAATAGTTACCTTGAAATAGGCATACAGGCTGGCGTCTCTATGAATGTTGAATGTAGTCGGCCAGTCGTTTCTCAATGACATTAAACTTGGAATCTAACAGATAATCATGTTACATACATGTAGTTTGGTGCAAAATATTTTTCCAACTTGTCAAAACGTTTTCGATCATTAATCAACGTCAGGGAATTAAATGTGCGACAAGTAGTATTTGAAAGTAACCGTAGAGTGGCAAATGACGCGACAAAATACAATTTTGAATATTTAACGTTATTTAAAAACGTATATGACATTTGCATATAAATAAATACTCTCCTCGACTTAAAACCTTTAATTTTCAAGTTTTATCTTTTCGGAATTTTAATTAGGATATGTTACGTATTTTATTGCCCAGACATTACATTCTTAATTTATCGTAAATGTTACGTAACGGTATCAATTATCGGATGACACGTGCTTAAGCGCGTGGAAAATTCCGCCATAAATTTTCGTCTGGCAGATTAACGATTAACCGTTTTCAACCGGAAAACATCTTCACATTAAAATGCAATAAAATAGGCAAGTGCAATAGGTAAATTGTTGATTTAGATGATATACCAAAAATTGATATATTTGGTTGTTCCAAAAGGGTTATGAACAACAAGTCTGCATTTCCATATGTTAACATAGAGAATTAATTTGATAGTCATATATGAAACACGAGTTCGAAGGTCAAACATATTTATTTCGATTACTAGAATTTTTCAACATTACTAGGATGGAAAGTAGCCGTTGCTCAATTGGTCTCAACAATGGTTTTACGGATAACTGCGTCTGTCGCCGGATATGCTCGAGTCCTCCTCTTTGAGAGTAGGTTCTTATTTTCATACATGTCGGCAAGAAACAGTTTCCTTTACGATCACGGAACAAGCAACACCGGAATAACTGATAGAAGCATATAACACCATTATTCATCTATAGAATTTAGTCAATATGACAATATTCTTCTCATTCTTTAAAAGTTAGGAGTGAAGTGGGATGGAGAATAATGCTTACCCCTCAGTCAAGGCATTTTCACTTACATGGAGACGATCAGTGCTGAGATGGGAGAGAAAACTAGCCCCTTCGGTAAGCGAAACGACAAAATTACCCCGCATTAGGATTTTCCGAATTCCATTCGAACCAAAAGAGTGTGAAGAAGTATGAGCCATAAACGAGTGCTTTAGATCATTTGGTCTCCGTCAAAACTAAGGTCCAAGTCTCGGTTCTCAGTATGAGCATGCGTTTATTGTCTTATTGCATTCGATTACTATGACATGTGATCCCAGTGCATTACTTGATTTTGCAGCAATGAATTCTTAAGTATTCCAAATGTCTCAGATATTTACTCATTCATCCTGGACTATAATACTTATAAACATATTTCTGCGTGGACGTAGAACGTATACATGTATAACACAGATATCACGAATACGGTCATCATCTAAAATACCTAACATACTGGCCGAATTCCTTGTAATTTGCATACCAAATTACTGACGGTTTCTCTGGACAATGACCATTGCACTTGCACCAACTATAATCACACGAATACCATTTCTAATGATGTTTATACAACATGGCATAGAACCGCTGTTTACTGCATGTTTTGTATGATTCATTTTGATTGGACAAGATTGTTTGATTATGATAGTAGTAACTAAACACTCATGTACGTAGATTAAGTGCCTTGAACACGTGTTTTCTTTATGAAAACTGTAATGGCGTCATTATGAATAAATTTACATGTACATGTATACATGTATGTTACCCTTGAGTTACAATTGGTGATATGGGGGTATCATTATTCTAAGGGGTTTGTCTCGGGGTATAGTATAATGCGGGACAGAGGTTCGCAATGATGTTTGTTTCTTAAACGCAATGTACAAAGTCAACAACGTAGCATTGCGTTACGTTTTCCAGTATTGTTGTTATGTATTTCCTCAACTGTATGAGAACATCAAACCAATCCATGTTCAAACCAAAATCCCAATTTGTTTATGCTGCATTTTAACATTAAGATGCGACTAGGCTAATGATATCATCGGGGAAAACCCACCAGCAGAGATACCGAACTAAAGTAAAAAAAAAAAAAAAAAAAGAAAGAAAGAAAGAAAAAAAACCATACCAATCCATGTCCAAACCAAAATCCCAATTTGTTTATGCTGAAGTGAGTCTAGGCTAATGGTATCCTCGGGACAAATTCCACTAGCAGAGATACCTACCTAGAGTAAAAATTAAAAAAAACAAACATACCAAACCATGTCCAAACCAAAATCCCAATTCGTTTATACTGAATTTTAACATTAAGATGTGACTAGGCTAATGGTATCGTAAGGGCAAAATCCACTAGCAGAGGTACCGGCCCAGAATTAAAAAAAAACAAACATACCAATCCATGTTAAACCAAAATCCCAATTTGTTTATGCTGCATTTAACAATAAGATGAAATAACCTTATTTTGAAGTGTAAGTGGTTACCATCGCCGCCACCGTTCTCTTTGATAAAAGTGTTTTATGTCTGTTGAACCATTTACTTTTCAGAACTTTACATGTACTTACTTAAAATTTAAAAACAATTTCGCCCTCTTTTAGACGTCCTTTAATCTTGTACCCTGTTTACATTCATTCAGTCTAACAGTATGCAGTTATTTACCTTTTTTATAACAGAAGCATACTTGCATGTAATAAACAACCTACTATTATAAGATTCATAAACAATTGACAATATTTTGTTCCCTTTTACATTCATTCAGATTGACGTTTTTTTCAAAACTCATGTGCAGCTATTTTCTTTTTATAACGGAAGTTGATCTGCATGCAATAAACAACCTCTTATTGTAAAGTACGTAAATATTCACAATGTTTTGTTTGGTCCATTTTGTCCGATAAAGGGGGCTGCAAAACTATTTTTCTGATAACATGGACAAAGCTAAATACTTTCCCGATAAATTGGACACACACTAAACACTGTCAATTGGACAGCAAAGCGTTTATCGTGAGTTATTTGTTATTATGAATTAGTGTGATATTTTGTCATCAAATAAGCCTAGAATAACACGGATTACTACAACATAACAACAACACATGTTATTAATTATCTCCCATATTCTGACCCTTACGATACTCGGAGCGGAATGACGGTACATTTTATCTTATTTTCTGTTGAGAGTTTTCTGAAGATTCCATCGACTCCCCAATCGGTTTTGACCTTAAAATGTATATTTTCTACAGATATATCATTAACGTGAAATCGACAAAGCGTTAAATTATAGCATGCTCCCATATGATGCAAGATATACATCTCATACTAGTATCTACTCTACAATCTTAATGCAAATTTATCACGTTTGAGTCATAACACAGACTCCTGAGACTAACTTTTTTACCTTTGATTTCTTACTTTTTGTATTAGGTTTTTATGCTTTATCTGCATAATGTATATTCAAACTTTTGACTTCAAAAATGAAAGTTTAAGTAAAAACAGCAGGGCGTATTGAAAACGTTTCAAGCACTGCAGCTCATAAACATGTAATAAATGTACATATTTATATCATGCATATCGAATTATGTCTTTTAAATGGGCAAAACATAAACAAGATCTTGATTTGCAGTGAAACTGATCGTGATGCATGCATATCGCTAAAATAGAAATACAACAAAAAGTAAGCATTAAATTAAAATGTATATTTAGAAAAAATAGAATAAAGAACAGACAAAGGTCTCATTTTGTGTTTCATCGAAAACTTTTAAGTGTCTTACCGACAGTTTATTTTATAAATGGTGGTGTTAAGAGAACACTTTTATATAATTGCAAACTTTATTTTATATAATCCTTTATAATAACGCTCGTAGACGGTGTTTAAGCCACTTGTGGTGAATGGTCCCGGCATTGTGCAGTGTTGACGACTACACCATAATAAACCAGATGAACATCTGCATTCAAATCTGAAATGCTAATTGTATAGATCAAAAACAAACATACTAATCCATGTCCGAATCTCAATCCAGAAGCAAAGTAAAAACTTTGAAACTGGCAGGTTTGGTTAGACATGTGAATTTCCACCAGGAAAGGAAGGCCGGGTGCTCCCGAAGGATACGCTCCTGTTTTTTTAGCTAGTTACACCCGCTACGCGTATAATTAAAATTAATTAATTTTTTGTTGTCTTACTTCCATTCCCACTATCCTAAGTTTTTACTTTTTTGTCATTTATTTTACCCAAATGTATAATTTAGTTGGTGATACAATGACCACTCAGTAAAATTGGTAGCCTGATGTTTCTATATCCAAAAGTTTACTGCATATCTTTGACTTTCCAAAGTTCCATTTTCTATTTATCCTCAATTTTGAGTTAACATGTGACCAATGTAGCTTGCGAGACAGGAGGTGCTTATCCTTCTGGAGCACCCGATCTCGACCTCTTTGTGGAGATGTTACCTAATTTGCGTTTGGGATTGAGCACGAACCGGTATGTTTGCGTACGTTTGAAGAAAAATTGTCTCCATATTGACATTTGTATACAATGTATTTATCTCGAATATGTTTGTTTTATGTGATGTTTTAGCTATAGCCAAGTATAGTTTAGCAATAGCATCATTGAAGATTTGATTTTTAGGTGTCTTAGTTTTGTGGCTCGAAGAAAACTACTGAATTCCATTTCGTGGGAAGTAAATACGTAGTTTTTAATTATCATTTAAGGTACGATATTTTAATTCGTCGTCATGTAAATTCGTAGGCTATACGGTCCATGAATGCAAGGAAATTGGGACACGACGAAACAGTAGCTATGTTTGTAGTTTGGAATTTGGTGTGTACATTTGTAAGTGTTTATGTTCTTACACAGACACTTAGCTACTTGTGTCAGTTTAATAATCACATTCATCTGTGTGCTTTATGAATGTATAGTACATACCTGCCGAAAGTTTAACACTTAGTAAATCAAAAACAAACATACTAATTCATGTCCGAATCAAAATGCAGAAGCAAAATAAAAACTTTTGAACTGACAAGTAACATGTAGGTTAACACGTGAACTTCCACCAGAGAAGTGAGGCCGGGTGCTCCGGAAGGATAATCACCACCTGATTAACTAGCTACATCCGCCACGTGTGTAATCAAAATTGTGTGAAAGGAACATGGAACCGAATTAGTTTAGCGTCGACAGCCCATCACGACCTCGTGGTAGCTATATCGAATCAGCTTTTCGGCATCTGCTAAATATCTATCTCTCGATAGCTTTCTCGGCCACTACCTATATCCATATTTCATCGTGCTTAGAGAACTATACGTTAGTACATTTTTAACTTTCCGACAGGCCTGTACTGTGCATGATTTATTCTACCGCTTATATCTAGATTGTAAAGTAATCAATAACACGATGCACGCCCAATCTGGTCTACTTGACGCCTTCTTCAATATTTCTTACAAATATTAACACTTGTGGTGTTAAATTAGTTATATCAATGACCAAAATCTACACCAAAACATCAAAGAGCCCACTTTTCTACTTAAGCTGCAACAATTTATATTTTAATGAAAAGTGCTGTATTTCTAGTCTGTATATGTTTGGATATTTTTTTCGGAGAAAAAATTCTGACGAAATATCAGAGAGGCCACTTATATATAATAAGCTACTCACCATACTATTCTATATATTAATGCATGTTACTGTTTGGCTAGTTTGTAAATAAATTTTATAATATTTATTCGTAGAAAAAAATCTGATGAAACGTCAAAGGGTCTTTTTTTCTGGATACTGCAATAAAAGAATCTATCACTACTTGTGGTGCCAGATAGGGAAATCTCAACCCGAGTTCTAATATATTTGGTCCAGATCGAGGCTTGCCGAGTTCTGGACCAAATATATTAGAACGAGGGTTGAGATTTCCTTATCTGGCACTACAAGTAGTGATTGATTCTATTTCTTGCACCAGAAAGTACAATATTCAATTTAAAATCAATTTCAACTTTCGGTACACCTCTGATTTTGTTGATAAAAAATTGCGGGAAAAACTGCGTGTAGGCTATCTTGCACAGGGGGGTACAAGATGGAGATATCTTGCACCTCTCTTTTTATGGATTTTTCTATCTGGGGTGCAAGAACATTTTATATAGTATTACATAGTACTGTTTCACTAGACCGTAATTTTTTTTATATATTTTATCGATCAAAAATTTCTTGACGGCACATCAAATGGATAAAAATATACATAAAAGTGTTTGTATCGTCAGATCATAAAAAAACATGAAACATAATTAGTCGTATTAATTTTGCATCATCTGACTTCTCGAATTATCAGAGGCATATTGTATATCGCAGTTTCTCCATCTTAATCCTTATGAATGATAATCTGCAAAAGTCCGTAAAGAAATTGGTATCAGACTTAACCCTTGGTTTGAAGACCACGCACGAAACATGACAAAAATAAACCAATACCTTGCCAATCAAATAAGAGGTCCGCGCGCATCCACTGAACGAAAGCGCGGGCCTCTGATCCAAACAATAATAAACATACCAATACATGACCAAACCACAACCCAAAAGCAAAGTAAAAACTTTGAAACTTGCAGAATAGGTCCTCTGGTTTGAATTCAAATTAATTCGGGGTAGCTGTTAATTTGGAGAAAGCGTGTCAAAGATTGATGGTTTCCTTTGGTCACTTCCTTTGATTTCCTCCACCACTTCTGATCTACCGGCCCCAATATTAGTAAACAAAATCTTGACTAGGGCATAAATAAAATACATTAATCCACTCTTAGAAACTTTGACCTCCCAATGCGATTATTTTAACGCTATTCTGAAATTAAATTCATTACCTTAATGCGAACCAGTTGCAATAAAAATGTCTACATATGTGATAAATAAACTGTTACGCAAACAATGCTTTGAGATAGAATGAATTCTATTACGATACATAATGAGTTATCGGAATCAGAGGGACACATAGTGTTCGTATTGCGAGATCGTAATTGGATAATACCTGCTGAAGCACCACACACGAGTTATAAAGATACATGACAGACCGGTCGCAAGTTTAACTCTTAGCTAGAGACCTAGTCCCTAATAGAAAGCTCATAACAGTCCCTAATTAGCTATATTTTGACATCTATCTTAGCGGCTTAGCGGACACTAGCTCGAACATTCGCCAGCCTATCTGAGCTGACTTTATCCTTGCAAAGTCAAACAATTAACCAGAGCAAAAGATGATATTTATAAAATGATTGCAAGATTTAGGCAGCGATTACCTTCAATTCCTGGTGATAATGAAATTATGTTACGCATCTTGTCCTTTCATCATATTGCTCTGGTGTTCTCTTAAAGACAAATTTGCATTATCGCTCCTTTGATCCTTTGACCAGGATGCGAAGAGACGAAGGGGAAAACTCGATTGCGAACGTGCGATAACGAAAGAAACGAAGATGCGATGGCGAAGGTACTATCGATTCTTCGCTTTTTCGCGTTCATGTCGAAGGAGCGAAAGAGTGATTATGCAAATTTGACCCTAACAGAACTCCACAGCAATATGATGAAAGTACAAAACGCGTAACATTATTACTTTAACATCAGGATTTCGTTAACAAGTCCTTTGATTACAAAAATTGCTCCGCCCCTATCTCAGAAGGTATGTGATAACTTTTTATTTACACGTGTAAGTATCGCTGTATTGCAAAGAACAATCTTATACATAAGAATGTATTTTATTCCCCTGATGTACGAAAGAACCGGTAGGGAATATGGTGTATGAAAGACGTATGAGCCAATGCTTGTTACATAAAATCTATTAAACTCGTAAAACAAATTCAGTATTGCATAAACATTCATGATAGATCCTCTATATATTTAACTTTGTTCTCGTTAATGTATGAAAGTTTAAAGGGAGTTGTTACTTATACGCTCCGATGCCGTAAAGATAATGACAAACCTTGAGCAGGTGCATAAAGTTCTTCTTTCTTATCTTCTGATTATTTGCACCTCAAAGAGATAATATTAGGTTTTGTTTAGTGATGGATAATGGCTTGAAGTTGAAAACGAACTATGTAGAGGAAGTCTGTTTTAGAACAGAAATGCGAAATGTAAAAGATGTTGATTTCGGCGCATTAAAGGGAATGTGCTTTAGGACAGAAATGCGAAATGTAAAAGATGTTGCTTTCAGCGCATTATAGAAAATGTGTATTCGAACAGAAATGTGGAATGTAAATTTTAGACATTTTGCTTTCAGCACATTTAAATTAGACAGATATATCTTGACTCTGGTATATTGGCAATGTTCATTTACCAAACACAATTCCGAGCGTAGTTTTACAGCTTAATAGCCCTTTCTTGCCAGAAAATAGCCTCATTTAAGAACTTTATTATATACAAAATTCCATCGAAAATATTTGAACTGAAGCTGTATGTGTAAACAAATGCATTGGATGTTTTCTGTTTAGAGTTGGTAGGAAACTTCACTAGCGTTTTCAAAACTACTATATCAGGGATGAAGCTTAACTATTTTGAGTTAGGGGCCCAGCTCACTGCAGAAATGAAGTTGTAATATTAATAAATAGCTAAAATGTGTTAACATTAAGGGGCCCAGGGTGATTTTTAGGAGCCATGGGCTACTTGGCCCCTGCTAATCTTCATCCCTGCGATATATAACTATATAACTGTGAGAAATGTCCTAGGGTCTTTACTCCAATCCATAGATAACCCACATGCATATGTATACACCTAGCATGTTTTGATTAGCATATAATTGTGTTTTAGCGCACATTTGTTCTTTAATATTTTATTTATTTATTTATTTATTTATTTATTTATTTATTTATTTTTGAACAAATATTACATTACAAATTATGGTCTTAAATTCATTGATCGTATTGGACATACATGTATAACACATTTCACTTAAAGCTTAAAGTTTTTACGTGATCTACTTTCTATTATTGTCGTTTGGTTTTTTGCTACAAGTCATATGCTATTTCAACTACAGTGATGAAATCCAGTATATAAGCCCAGTTGTACAAGAGCTTTGCGGTGAACTTTTCAACAACATAGACAGAAAAACACAGATTTGCCTCTTTATTTTTTTGAAACCCCCAGTCCTCCTTATTTCTGATGATGTCATTTTTATCACAAAAAGGCTTACTGATAATTTTATAAAACAAACCCGATTTGAATGTTTTAGATTGTTCTTCAACACTTGCATTGATCTATAATACATTTTGGTGATAAGCTTAGTATAAGTGTATCATGACCATGGGTGTTATTTTTCCACATGTGACAGTTTCCTTACATGATAAATCTGTAAATAGTAAAAGGGCAAAGAGATACATGTAATATACGTATATTTTTCTCTGCGGGTTTTGTTCAACATTAAGTGGATATCATTCTAGCTAGAAAAGAGAGTATTCATTAACTGACATACTACTGAACAAGTCATAATTTGAGTTCTCTAACTAATTGAAAGTGTATTGAAATAATGGACTACAGATGTTTCATGACAGACAGCTAAATGAGATGCAATTCCAATTCATAGGCATTTTGTTTACTATTCAGTAATTTAACTTGCATTCGTAAAATGTCTACCTTGTGGTCCTATTTTCCGGAAGTCCTTGTTTTGTTCTATCTAACGAACCAAAAAAAAAACGGTACAGATATCAAATCCGGCAACTATATTTAAATTCTAATTCTCGGGAACCTTGCAACAAGGGTTGCAATTTAATAGTAAGTATACTGACAATGGAATCATACGACATATAGCTGAATAAAAACGATTTCAATTTGCAATTATTTGGCATGTTACTTGCTTGGCAAGCGTTAATTTTTAATAAAGACTGAAAATAGAATTCATATTAATTATATGGCATACAAATGAATGGATCTTAGGCATGCGACTTGACAAGTGACCAAGTTAGTTCCAAATAGGGTCAGATTTCAATATGGAATTCAGATAATTTTATCTAATAATTTTTATTATATTGTCTTATGGCCTAGTAAGCTTGAAAGGGGCAACAAGATTGTTTAATTCACTGAGAATGAATTCAGATAACCTTTGGCGTAAGGATACACAAGAGCAACTATTTGTGTTATATTCACTTATGGCCTTGACTAGATCATGGGCAAGGTTTCAATAATTTTGTGGGTAATGAATTTCAGCAATTTATTTCATGATGAGAAGTGTCATGGTTTATTGTAAACGTCTGATGCTTGGGTGATGTAACGGTATTACACCTTGGCTGATTAATGAGTACGTATCAGAAAAGTGTCAAGATTTTGTAGGTGATTCTTGCAGTACAGACTTGCCGAAAGTTTAACACTAAGCTAACGAAAAGTTGCCAAAAGCCCGGTTGTCGAGTGACCGAGAAATGGGGTGCTTGTGACTGAAAACCGCCAAGATATAGATAGTTGAGTTGAGTGCTGGTGTTTAACGCCCCAGTCAAGAATATTTCACTTATATCGAGACGTTGCCAGCTGTAGGCGAAGGTGCAGAAATTTTACCTGTGCCTTGCGCTGATTGCATTATACAGCAGGGTGCTTTAGCGTGCCCAGCCCGCCGTGACACGAGATCTCCCATCCGAAAGAACCGTGACTTTCATTTCGTAATGCCGAGTGCTTGGCGAAAGACCAGTCACTACCCACTTTCAATCTTGGTTCAGACCCGATCGGGCTCGAACCCACGACCTTCTACTTACGCAGCGAACATTCTACCAACTGAGCCACCGCAGTGGTTAGTTTTCGAAGAACTGTCGAGATATAGCTAACGAGATGGATGCCGAATCGATACTAATTCGTTAGCTCAATGTTAAACGTTTGACAGGCCTGCACTGTGTTTACTATAGAGATCACCATTACTGCATTTCTAGGATCCCAAATGCTTCTAGACATAAGTGGCATTCTTAGTGTCTTACTAGATAGGTTTATATTCTCTATATCTTTAGATGCATTACACAGTACCGACCTGTCGAAAGTTTAACACTGAGCTGTCGAAAAGGAGTTGGAACTCTGCTGCCGAGTGGTCAAGATATGGATAGCTAGTGACCACACAGCTGTCAAGAGATCTATATATAGCACGGCCGATATATAGCTACAAAGGGGCTGAGATGACCATCGGATGTGGCAATAATCAAAACCCTTCACCTGGTGTTAAACCTATGACAGGCCTGTGTCTTTTCAGAATTAATTAATTGGAACAATTATAACAAACTGTAATACATAAGATTTACAAGTTTCTCGGTTATCTCAAACACTCCGCTTCTCTTTCGATAAAAAGGTGAACATGTTCTTTTAAAACGTTCGTGACAGTTTAAAACACATTACAACAGGCAATACCGGCGGCGTGCTTTTCACGTTGCGTAATCCGACTTTCTGTCTGAAATATGATTCATAAACTGATATGGTCTCAGCAAACAAGATATATAGGTCCAATCAGCTGTTAAAAGTACAAATCTAGAAGTCGGTCATTGCATCCCCTACTTAGTGTATGCCAAACTATGGCTGGAATCTGCTACATTTATGTGAAAGTAATGTGATTCGGTCGAAAACCCCTTTTTTCGCGCCGCCGTATGATGGCTAGTGTCAAAAGTGAATTTAAAAGAAGAAAAAACATTCGTGAAACTTTATTTTCTCGTTATGTTCCTTTCGCGACTTTGCACAAAGATTTAGCGAAAGCTTTAAATTACAGCATATGTTTTTGTTCAACACACAAAATTCAAACGTCTCTTTTTTCTTTGGACGTGTAACTGTATGTTTGTGTTTGATTTTAGATATAGATTTTTTTTATTTTGATTTTCAACTAATTTTTCATTTTTTATTTCAGATTATACATTATGGCCGTTTTGCGTGGACAGAAAAATCAACATAGAACCACCTTTTAGTAAAACTCCGTAAGTACATGTATATTAATGAATTAACAAAAACAAAAGACTAGACTGATTCTGTCTTATAGAGTGTACTGCCATTATAACAGATTAGTAACACTGTCATGTACTAATTTTAATACTATACCTTGTTTTTAAACATTCAAAATTGTCTTTTTTTTAACTTTACAGTTTTTGTGAAATCGTTTTTACGCCAGAAATACAGAACTTGTTAACCTGACACTATAGATAAAGGGTATTATACCATGTAAAAATTTAAGGGAAACAATCCCTGCGATTAAATAAACTAGTTTCAGAAATGGGAAATGAAATTTAATTTGAACAAGGAATGAACTGTTAAATTCAAATATGACCAAAAAACAGACATACCAGTCCGTGTTCAAATTTCAATCAAAAAAGCAAAATAAAATCTATGGAAACTGGTCAATTATGTTAAACAAAATTTTCCTTAGGCTCAAATACAAAAAAATCCAAGTGAAAAAACTTGTGAAAAACTAGTATATAGAACTACCTATTGATTTCAATTAAGATATCTTTACATATTACATGTAATTTTATCAAAACACTGACTGATTTAGGGTGCACACCTGTTCAATTCAGTTCCAGCGATGTTATTTTTAGGACCGATCTGTTATTTGTAGCTACAAAAAAAAATTGAGAAACGCATCAATCTGACATCTAGTCGGACTTACAAGTCTATACATTTAGGTTGCTTCGATTATCATTAAATTTTATAATTTAAAAAAAAAAACTCGGAATACATTTATATTGTTGATTGTTGCATTACTGTAACATGTTTTTAATAGAATACAGTAATCAGTTTTTGTTTGACAAGCGAAATAGAGGCCGGGTGCTCCGGAAGGGTAAGCACCAAGTGTTCAGCTAGCTACAAAGGAAAAATATCGTTGACAAGTTTTATATGACATTTATTATGTGCCGTAAAGGACTAAAAAAAATAATCACTGACTATACATTTTTCAGCGAACACCAAATGATTATTGCATCTGTTTTTGTTTGACAAGCAGATGTAAGGCCGGGTGCTCTGGAAGGGTAAGCACCAAGTGTTTAACTAGCTACAACGGATATTATCGTTGACAGGTCTAAAATGCAATTTCATGCGTTGAAATGGAAGAACAAAATAATCACTGACTATACATTTTTCAGCGAACAACAAATGATTATTGCATCTGTTTTTGTTTGGCAAGCAGATGTAAGGCCGGGTGCTCTGGAAGGGTAAGCGCCAAGTGTTTAACTAGCTACAAAGGATATTATCGTTGACAGGTCTTAAATGCAATTCCATATGTCGGAATGGAGGGATAAAACAACTAATGACGATACATTTATTAGCGAATACTAAATGACTATTGCATCCGTTTTTGTTTAGTGGATGTCACTAGTGAGGCCGGGTGCTCCGGAAGAGTTAGCAATTTGTTTAGCTAGCTTCAAGTAATAATATTCTGTACATGTCTTAAATGCTATTGTATGTATCGGATGGACGAATGAACAACTATTGACGATACATTCATCAGCGAACACTAAATACTTATTGCATCTGTTTTTGTTTGACAAGCAGATGATTCAATGTATGTAGAGGTGGATAAATGGGTCTGTAGACTAATGAATCAGAACAAACATCGTCGTGAAAAAGTTCCAAAACAAAGGATAAAAAATATTTACGGTTTTCACATAGTTATTTTGCTACAAACATTTTATGTAACACAGTACCGCCCTATACAGATGTTATATTACATAATGGTGGCTTTGATGTAATTTTGAAAATATAATGAAGATTTATTGGGCTTTTGATGAATTATGCCTGTCAATAGTTTTTAAAAAACCTTCTAAATACACAAAACATATTTGTCAATTATCAATATGTATGGATAAAAGATGAGAGTCTGTTATACCGCACTAAATGCAAAATCTGCAGGAGCACAGTACAGTATTTTATGGTAATGCTCATTTTTAACTGGTTATGAAGGTCTATCTAGCTAAACAGGAGGTGCTTACCCTTCCGGAGCACCCAGCCTCACTTCCCTGGTGGAAGTTCACGTGTGTAACCTAACTTGTCAGTTCCAAAGTTTTTACTTTGCTTCTGGATTGTGATTCGGATATGGATTAGTATGTTTGTTTTTGATTACGTTTACTACCGAATAAATGCCGATTCGAAACTTATTGACTAGTCTATAGAATTCCATGTTTATCTTTCCAAATCAGGCCTCCAGGCAGCCCAGTTACGACTTCCTTCCATTTGCTCAGTTTAAAACTTTCGACAGGGCTTTACTGTATGTCTTAACATAATATAAGGATCTACAGCCTCCGAGCTAAAGTTTTATACGTCTTGATGTTCCAAAGTTTTTATTATTTATAACACTCCTCTATGAAAAAGGCGATATAAACTTTGAATACCTCACTCTTTTACTGTCTTGGTCCTTCTGTCATATTTATTCTTTAAATAAATAAAATAATGAATTCAATTCACGTTGAATGTTTTTATCATTCAATGGTGTTTGCAACTTATAGTTAACCAAGACAAACAGTAAGTATATGTTGATCAAATCAAACTGAAACATACTGACCCATGTCAAAAACCATAATACCAATAGCAAAGTTTTATAGTTTGGCCCCATACATCACAGATTATGAAAATACAAGCAACCCGGCCCATGTTCAAGACACCACAGTAGTGTTGATAAGTTAGATGTCTCTGTGTCCAGGATTGCCCTGGATATCACTATCGCTTCCCTGGTGGAAGTCCACGTGCCTAACGTTACTTATCAGTTCCAAAGTTTTTACTTTGCTAATGGATTGTGATTCGGACATGGATTATTATGTTTGTTTTTGATTTTATAGTTTGGTCCCTTATCCCACAAATTATGCCAAAATATACGATGGCTTTGATAGTCAATATAGTGGAGACATTAGAAATAAATCGTTCACATATGCATTTCTTTTTGCTTACTAAGGATATCACCTTGAAACATAAGTACCATTTTTTCGACATTCCAGATATACAAAAAACTTCATAATGGGAATGATTGATGACTAGGTAACAATTGTTATGTCGTTTCAAAGATGTCTTGGTTAATTATTTGTAACATTTCTATCAAAACACAGACTTGCCGATCTAAACACAGAACCCACGCAACAAAACTGTGCCAATAAACTTATTTTAACTCCCAGAAATACAGTACAGATTTGTCGAAAGTTTCACTCTAGCTAGTGCCGAATCGGTAGCTCATCTTGGCCCCAAGACAGCTATATCTCGACAGCTTTTCAGTAGCTGGTATCTATCTCTCGGCAGCTTTTTGGGCCATTAGCTGTCCCTATTTCGGTCACTCGGCAGTAGAGTTTAGACTTATTTTGTTGGCTCAGTGTTAAACTTTCGACAAGTCTGTATTGTAATTTTTTTTTATTTTGAGGCATGATGACTTTTTAACTATCTCAAGTGTAGGTTAACCTTGTACCTTGATCCCAAGGAGCGGTGATACAGTGATTAATCCGTTTCCATGCAATGATGAATTTTTCTCATTATTCAATATAAGTTCCACATTAAGTAATACATCAATATCACTTCAAAAGTGGAAGAATTGGTGCCTTAGGAGAATCTTATGACAAAATAATCACAAAGGATTCTCAAAAATGAATGACGTTTTTCTCGCTTACATCTTGGGCGTCAAGAATACAGAATTTCCCAATATTGTTGTCAGGATTGCTATGGATAATTGGAAGCTGATTGTTGTTATGTTAACGACCCAGCAAGATACAATAACAATGTGTTAAATCAAGGCATGTGACCTATAAAATTACGAAACTTCGGTGTAGATTGCTACTTTGTTATACTTATTAAATTATTTATTTCAATATTTTGCCCCTTAAAACTAATACAAAGAGCCACAAAAGTCTGTCTGTTCACTTTCAAAACCCATAAATTATTACCAAGCATGCTTTAGTTCTGTAGCACTAGACGGTTGTTGTGATACCAAATTTATCATTAGTAGTGGTTGGACTAAAATTGTTGACACCCTAATATCAAATATTTTTTATAATGTTGGAATGAGAACATTAAAACGAACAAAATGTATTTTACCAAATCCACCTAAGGCAATAGTTTAAACGATATTGCATAGTTTTGTATAGGTGATACAGTGATTGATCCCTTTCTATGCAATGATGACTTTCTCTCTCATTATTCAATATAACCTACTCATTAAGTAATATTTTAATCACACTTCAAAGGTGGAAGAATTGGTGCCTTGGGAGAATCTTATGACAAAATAATCGCAAAGGATTCTCAAAAATGAATAACTTTTTTTCGCTTTCTTATTAGGCGTCAGAAAGTAAGGAATTTGCCTATCATTGTTGTCATAGTTGAAATGGATAATTGGGAGATGATTGTCGTTATATTACCGACCCAGCAAGATACAACAACGTGTTAGACCTACATTTTATAACATTTCGCAATATCGATGTAGATTTGCTACTTTAATGACGACCAAGCAAGATACAACAAAAAGTTAGACCTATATAGTATAACTTTTCGCTATCACGGTGCATATTTGCTACTTGGTTACACTTACACAAGTCCCTATGTTAATTTCTGTCTTTTATCTCTTTAAAACTATTACACAGAACAGCTGAAAAAAGTATATTTACCATCAAAATCAAGGAATATATTTCAAATATATACTTTCTGGGTTTTAATAGTAAATGAATATTAATCAGTTGATTTCTCTAATAAGTTTAAACGGGTGAAACCAATATTCAATGGAAAGATCAGTTCTCTACAAACGCAATGGGTAATACGCGGTGCACTTGTACATGTGTCAAACGCGTATAAACTGTGTCACTTTTCCCCAGTGGAGGACATTTCATTTATCTCATCACGTCTCCAGATATAGATAAAGTGACATAAGTTTTTACCTTTGCAGTTCGTTGAGAACAACGTGCAGTGACGGTTCTTTTATATGCCCCGCCTGTCGTAAAACAGGTCACCTGGTTTTGAGGGCTCCTGAAGGACCTTTGGCGTTCTTGTTTGAATCCAGAGTATTTTTGGCGAAATAGGCACTACTAATATTCATGTCTTGTTGATACCTCGACCGGCGTTCAAACACCGTTTTCCCGTAAAGTGAGCACTCTACAAACTAAACTACTAGTACTATGGTGGTATATTGCAAGTCATATATTCACAATTTTTTTCCGACAATGATGTCTATCGTTTATTAGAGTGACTCAGTTTGTCTAATTAACGCATGTTTTTATTTGTTGTTGTAGAGCTGGTAAGGTATTTGATGCCTGTAGTCGAGAAGTAAGGCCGTTTCCAGATGTAGACACAATATTAAGACGGCTTTCATATCAAGGATACAGACTTGGTGTAGTATCTGAGTAAGTACTTAAACAGAAACAAACGTTCAGCAAAAAACTGAAAAATTGTGAAATATTGCAAAATCAAAGTGTGCGAAAGTATAATTACGTGGTTACCACATACAATCATAATTATAATATTTTCATTTTAAAAATCGCAATGTTTGTACGTGAATTATTTGAAAGTTTCATAGAAAATCCAGAAATTTGGGTATAAAACCTCTGTCACAAACACTGTTAAACCCAACAGTATGCAGAACTGGAAATAACCACCTTAAAGCCAGTTCTGTGTATATAAAATGTTTGGTTTTACTATGTATATCTATCACAAAATACGGTCTTTTGTATGTTCTTGGACTTTAGAAGGATAATGGACTTGATTACTTCACTTTTTAGAACTTAGATAGAAAAATCCCAACGCAAATGTTATTTGGATGTTGGCGCTGTTTAGACTGAAATGCATTTGCTAGGTTTTAAAAATTATTTAATGGCACTGACTTTAAACTTTAAAACAACATTAATATTAACACTTGGATAAATAAAAAAGCAGTATAGTTTTTAATGTCAAAATGAAATGGATACAGGTTATAAAATAGAAGACGTTAACAATAACGTAACCCACGCAGTTAGATTTGTTTTAAGAAGAAGCTAGTCATATAATGCCATGCCACATACAATACACGTCAAGATATTTAGGAAAATTGATGTAGCGCAGTATACAAATTATTGTATAATACTAAAAGAAGGATAGCATTGCAAACCCTGTTTAGTCTGTGAGACAGCAGTCTTCGATTCACTGCCCAAAAATTGATAATTAAATGTTGAAGGACGAAATTTGAATTAGATGAGTGCTGTTTCGATAGAATTAATAGATGTTAAAACGTTTAATTGTGGTATATACAATGTACGTAGATGTATTTTTGAAAATGAAAGTAAAACTGTATACAGAGTGATGTCATAAAGTATTATGATATTGCCAACCCTGCTTAGTCTGTGGATTTACTGTCCAAAAGATGATAATAAAATGTTTAAGGATGAAATTTAATAGCCAAAATCGTACTATTGTAGCGTGAAAGTAAAACCTACACAAAGTAATGTCATTAAGTAGGATGATATTGCTAACTCTGTTTAGTCTGTGAGGAAAAACGCTTCATTTTATGGTTTTAAAAAATCACAAGATGATAATAAAGTTTCAAAAGACAAAATTCGAAAGCGATGGATTCTCTTTCGACAGAATAAATAAAACAAAGTACTGTAGACATGATACAACTGTTTCACTTCAAGCAGTGTGTATATCCGTAATATGTGTTTGGGGTATCAAACTAAGAGGATTAATTTTGAAGCAAAATGGTTTTTTCGGTTCTAAATAATAAAAAAATATCAAGGACAAAATTTGAAAGAGATTGAATCTGTTTGACAGAATGGATAAAACAAAGTAGACATGATAAAACTGTTTTTCTTCAAGTAGAATGTATCTCTACAATCTACAATATATGTCAGATGGTTGACATTAAAGCAAAAGACCTCGTTTTACGCTCTCTAAAATCCAAAGGATGATAATTTTTTTTTTCAAGGACAGAATTTTAAAGAGATGGATTCTGTATCAACAGAATAAATAAAACATAGTACTGTAGACATCACGATGTAACTGCTGTTTTGCTTCAATTAGTGTTGTACATAACAGACCTGTCGAAAGTTTAACACTGAGCTAGCGAAGTATTGCTGAATTTGCAGCTCATTTAATTTCCTCCGCACCTCTTTAGCTATATGTCGATAGCAGCTGTCTGTCTAGGCAGCTTTTCGAACCCTTGCTATCCATACCTCGGGAGCAGAGCTTCGACTCTCTTTCGTTATAGCTCAGTGTTAATATTTCGACAAGTCTGTACTGTATATCTGCAATATGTGTTTCGGTTATCAAGTTCAGATGATTGACCCTATGACCTTGATAGATATAGTGACATAATGAATTAATTATGTAAGGATTTTATCTCTTCAGTATGGCCTACATGAAGGAGTTGGAATCATTAATCAGCTGTTGTAACACTTGGTAGATTCACAATGTTGATAGTTTTCTTCTTTCGAAAGACACTTTTGAATGAAGAAAAGAAATAAATTACTAAAAAAATATATGCACTTGATAATAGCAAACAAGATTAAGAACTTTTCTTATCAGTGTTTAACATTTTAACCATTCCTTGTCTTGAATATTACAACATTTTTTGGCATTTAGGAGGTTATTGAAAAAGTAACCTGTACTTCTCAAAAATTATCGGACACAATGGTATCGTGTGCATTACAACACATATGCACAGATTTATGAATCCATTTAAAGCAATGTCAATCTTCGCCAATTGTTAAAGGTAAAGCTTTGTTTATTATATTTGGTAATATTATATGCCAATGCTTTGCTTAGAAACATATATATATATATATATATATATATAAAACTAAAATACAAATTAAATGTATTCAATGTATCGGAAATATAGTATTTTTAAAAAAGCATAAAGACTGTTTTTTCTAAAGGTTATCATTTTATATTTAATAGAGCATTAAAGAAAGAACCACTAAAGTCACTTATCACCTGTTTTGAATGGGAAAAATACTTTGACCACTGTGAAATCTACCCAGGTTCTAAAATTCAACATTTCTTAAAGTAAGTATTGCTCCATTATCTTGACTATTTTAAGAACACAGTTAATAGACAAATTTTTGTTATGATAACTTGATGAGCTTAATGTTATACAGTGTTAATAAAAAGGTTCTGAAAAAGATGATTAGGCGCCAACGGCGTTTTGAACAACCAAGTAAAGTTGATAGTTGGCAAGTAAAAGTACCAAACAACCACTGCAGTAGCTCGGTTGGTAGAGTGCTCACTCCGTAAGTGGGAGGTCGTGGGTTCAATCCCTGGCCGTGTCTGATCCAAGACTTGAAAGTGGGTAGTGACTGTTCTTTCGCCAAGCATTCGGCATTACGAAATGAATGTCACGGATCTTTCGGATTGGAACTTAAAATAAACGAGGTCCCGTGTCACGGTGGGCTTGGCACGCTAAAGAACTCTGTTGTATAATGCCATCAGCGCAACGCACAGGCAAAGTTTCTGTACCTTCGCCTATAGCTGGCGACGTCTCGATATAAGTGAAATATTCTTGACTGGGACGTTTAACAGCATTACTCACTAAAAGTACAAAACAAAAGAAGAGTGATGGTAATTGTTAGCCCTAAAGTAATATAAAAATTAAACTTAAATGACAAAAGTTCATTAAAATACAATGTCTTTAGCCCCAACATTACACAGTATTTCATATTTTGTAGAATAATTCATGATAGTGGGGTTACCGTTTCCTAAAACTCCTTGTGCAAAATGAATTGTTGAGAGAGAAAAAACAAACCAATGTGATTTATGAAAATAAATGTCATTTTGGGCCTACATTAAATTCTATGGTATATAGATTTACTAACAAAGAAAAATTCGAGTTTGATCCACCAAAGTCATATTTCTTTTTATAGAATTAAGAAAGAAAGTGGGGTAGATTTCAATGACATGATGTTCTTTGACGACGAGAGAGAGCATCTCTCCGAAGTAGCTCACACTTGTATAGGTAAGACCTATTATATATTATAACAGTATGTTCTTAAAAATGCTTGGTAGATAGAACAACTGTGTTAATATTGTTGTGCATTAAACTAAATAGCTAGAAATTTCAAGATAAATTGGGGATGTTCATCTTTTTGGCGACACAGCTTTATAGTTAATACTAATAAAATAATGTTCTGAAGAATGTTTCATAGATAAAACCCCGGTTACTAGTTAACTTAATTATTCATTTCCAAATGAATTGGAGATGTTCATCTTATTATTCCAAATCAAATACTTAATACAACTGAACACCAAAGTACTATTTAGTAACAAGCAACTATCCTTGCAAGTTAAGCATTTAATTTATTATATGAGAAAAGAAAGTGATTCAGTCCAGAGGATCCGAAGCTGCTTTACATATTTCTTTAGTTAAGAGTTATCAAAGATTTTCTTTTACGGATACGTAGTGCTTTAGACAAAACAACACATCACTTTTAGAAAGATCGATCAAAACGCATAAGTAAAAACAATTTAACAGAAGCAAATAGACCACGGTGGTAATAGAAAAATACAAAGTAATCGTTCATTTGGAGAACATTATAGACGGACATAACGACAAAATGGTGTCAAATTGCGTGGTATAAATTCGTGATTGATAATTAATATTACGCTTCTATTCATTTAGGATTGACGTGCATCTGGGCCAATAGAGGAGTGTCAGAAGAAATCTTAGATGAAGGAATGACTGCATTTGCCAAAAACCACAAACTTAATGCACCTCTTCTGAATGCTAGTAATGTGTCTATAAACAGTAATGATTCTGATGAATCACAGAGTGAAACAACGGTTATATATGTACACAAACGACGAGGATCCCGCGCTTCAATCACGTACGATATCCCGCCAGTCATAGATAGAGCAATACGTCTGCGCGGAAGACGCATGTCCGCTCCCGCCATCAGCATTCCCAACCCAGCAGAAATTTTGGCGGCAAGTGCAAAACATCTGGCATCTCCACCGATAATTGAAAATTAAGTAAATTGTTAAAAAAAACTTATTTAAAAACTAGATTCAAGATTATTGATTCGATTTAAAATAAAAACAACGAAAGGTAATGAACAAATAAATAAACGAAACTGTTTTGAATAGACTGAAGACAGGTCAAGGTCATAAAACTTGTACAGTATATGTATATGTTTGGGCCTGAAAAAGCAACGGAATAAAAAGGTCAGAAAAAAGGAAATTTCAATAGGGATTTGATGGGATATTAGCCGTATACTCACTCACTACTGTCAAACTTTTGTCTTTCATTTAATGTTTAAATTTCTGTTACTCATTTCATTTTCGTAGCCGTGATTGCAAATTGTGTTACGTAGCCCCAGTCATGTCATGTGATATATTTTATTCTGTTAAGAGTAAGGTCATATTATAATTTTCTGAATGAAATATTTTTTATTCTGTTAAGAGTAATGTCATATTATATTTGTTCTGAATGAAATATTCAGAATTTAACAATATTACTATCTCATTTTATTAATGTTTTAATATTTCATTCAGAAAATTATATATAAATATATTATGACAGTACCCCCGATGATTGCTTCCTGTAAACCCAATGTATATTAAATGCATTTGTTATAGAACTCACACTTTTAAATTTAATGCAATGTTTTGTTGGTTTAAAAAAACTGCTCTTTATTGCTATTATGTCTCCTTGTCTTTCTTTTTGTTTCTTTTTTGACTTATCAATATCACTATATAATTCAACGTGCACTTCATTTTCTATTTCATTGTGCATGAATGCAAGTGCTGTCTTTCCTTCTCTGTGATGTATGCAAATATACCAGAAATCATTTTTACAATTAAAAATGTCACACTGTAATTCATTTTCAATTTCAACATGTATGTACACGAACATGACCTTTCCTGCTCAGCGATGTGCAGGTATACCAGAAGTCATTTTTACAAATAATTTGTGGCAATCTTCATTAGTAACAGATATACAAGATATATGTATAAAGGGTGTGTCACGAATATTGTAATGAGTATTTATATTATTTTATAAATTGTATCCCCGGTCGAAAAATAACAGAAACGGATGTAACAACCTTTCCGGAAATTCTACAGATCCTGTGAAAGAAAATAATCTCTCACTTTTATGAAATATATTACCTAATCAAATATATGATATATCAACTGTACAATACAGGCCTGTCGAAAGTTTACTACCCAAAAAGGAGTCGCAGCTCAGCTATTGAGTGACTGAGCGACCCGACCTATTGCTTGACACCGATTTTTTTTTTTTTTTTTTTTTTTTTTTGTGAAAGCCGAATAGTTGCTTTCAAAATATAGCTAGGGACCGAGATGTGTTGCAAATTCGGCAATAATTCGTTAGATTAGAGTTAAAATTTTAACAGGCCTGCACTGTATACAGATGATATTAAGCTACCGAAACTATGAATGGAATATTGTTTATGAGAATTATAATGTTTAGCCATAATTTGACCCGTGTTTTATACTCAAACACTCAACAGCAAATTGGCGTTATTTCAACACCTTGACCAAAACGCCATGTGTTGATTTTTTTCAAGAAGCCACATGTTATCACAAGTATTTCCTATTTACATAAACTAGGGCTTGTTGATATGTAACTGAACACATACTATATCGTATATATAATCACATGGGAAGTATGTATACCTATATACATCTAATTATTGAGAACAAACTTTTACAAGAGAAATCATATTGATGGATAAATGTTTTCTATTTACTACTTGTAACTGTTTTAAATCAAACTTGTCATGAACTGTAACACAAAAGAGGAAACTTTGACCTACTGAATTACAATTTTAGTTCAACTTTTGAACCATGATATTTGCCAAACATCTCTATTTGATGAAATATACAGACGCATATATTTCACTTATTTACTGTACAGACCTGTCGAAAGTTTAACACTGCGTAAACAAAAAGGATTCGAAGCTCGGTCGCCGAGTGGTTGCGATATGGCTAGTGACCAAAAATCTTTTAAAAAGATAAAAATTTATCGAGATGGGACAACGAACTGCCGATTCAGCACTAATTCGTTAGCTTAGTTTTAAACGTTCGACTGTTCTGTTAGTATTACGAATTTATTTCTTTTTTAAAAACGATAATTTCTGTGAACTGACAGTATACGTCTACATGTCATTGCTGTCATTACCGACTTGTTCTTATTGTTTTATATTGTTCATATTAATTGCACACTATAAATCCAGTATACGAATTAACAAATGTTACATAACGTTTGAAGATAGTTATTTTATTATTTGGTGTATAGAGTCTGTTTTTTGAGAATATTTAACATTTATATTTTAAGGTCAAAACCAAACATAATCATCCAAATTACAATCCCCCCTCAAAAAAACAACGTAAACATTTTCAAAAAAGACTATCAGATTCCAAAAAAGAATGTTTTTGAAAACACGATGCGCACAAAAGTTAAAAGCTGCCGAGAATATCACAAGTCATCGGAGTACAATGTTTATTTGTGTTGATTACCGCTTCTACAAAAGTCACTGTACTCACTTTTATGTATTTTTTTTTTATTTTGTCCTTTGTCTTTGATTTTTTCGTGTTTGAAACAAGCTTGTTATAATCAAATTCGTATTGTTGTCTATTAAACAATAACTATGGTTTGATTCAAGGTCTGTTTTTTGAGAATATTTAACATTTATATTTTAAGGTCAAAACCAAACATAATCATCCAAATCACAATCCCCCCTCAAAAAAACAAAGTAAACATTTTCAAAAAAGACTATCAGATTCCAAAAAAGAATGTTTTTGAAAACACGATGCGCACAAAAGTTAAAAGCTGCCGAGAATATCACAAGTCATCGGAGTACAATGTTTATTTGTGTTGATTACCGCTTCTACAAAAGTCACTGTACTCACTTTTATGTATTTTTTTTTTATTTTGTCCTTTGTCTTTGATTTTTTCGTGTTTGAAACAAGCTTGTTATAATCAAATTCGTATTGTTGTCTATTAAACAATAACTATGATTTGATTCAAGGTTTTTTATAACAAGTGCTAAAGTTTGTCTGTTTGTCTAAAGTTTTAAAATCCCCTAAATCTTAATTTTTCATATCAGACATATCATTTCGTCATTGCTCATAATATCAATATTTTGTAAAGATGTGTTTTATCATTTTAATGAACATAAAATTAATATGATGCTAGATTTGAAAATTGCCCTGAATTTGATGTTGTGGTTGATTGTAACCAAGTTCAAATAAAGTTACCTCAATTAGTGCCTTAGAAAACGTGTATCGACAGTAGACAAAATATTACTCTGTTTTCAAGCCGATCAAATCAAGCACAAACATACCAGTTCATTTTTAAATCAAAATTTAAAAAGTTGTAAATTAAACCAAATAAAACATGCAAACTTCTACCAGTTCGGTTATAGCTAGGTGCACCTTCGGGGTAAGCACTAAAACATGCAAACCGCTACCAGTTCGGTTATAGCTAGGTGCACCTTCGGGGTAAGCACTAAAACATGCAAACTGCTACCAGTTCGGTTATAGCTAGCTATAGGTGCACCTTGGGAGTAAGCACTAAAACATGCAAACCGCTACCAGTTCGGTTATAGCTAGCTATAGGTGCACCTTGGGGGTAAGCACTAAAACATGCAAACCGCCACCAGGGAAGTTGGGCTAGGTAAGCACACTTGTCTAGCTAGCTAAAACAATATTAATGTTTTCTTCATAAGATCCCATTTTAGACCTGTAACTGATACAGTTTTGTGTGTATTGAGATTGAAAAAAAAACATATTTCCATGTTCACGACGTTAAAACAAACGTCATTCACATATAATATTTGTTGTATTTTATATGATACATACACGTTAAAAGTTGTTCAGTATATTGAGTTGCAAGGTGTTTTAGAAATATCCAAACATCACGTGATATGTAAATAAATGAATGTAAATCGTCATTGTTGTCATGGCGACATGGTGGGTAGATTTGTGTAAAACGTCATCTTAGTTGTCATGGTGACATTGCGAGTGGATTTTGTGTAAAACGTCAATGTTGCCATGGTGACATGACAGGTTGATATGTTGAACCACATTGTTGTCATGGTGACATGGCGAATGTATACGTGTGCAGATTAGGTCATGGTTTACTAAGTTCCTGTCATTCAATAGAAGATTGTAAATATTTAGTGAAGACAGCGCTTAGATATTATTTATATATATTATGTATTGTGTAATTTTTGTGAAGACATATTTTAAAATTACCATGATTATAAAACTGCAGTGCTCATTGGCCTATCCTGTTTAGTGGAGTAACTTTAAAATAAACGTTGCTTAGTTACTTGTTATGTGGTTACATATGCGTTAATGGCTAAGATTTAAGATAATAAAATATTGTAGAAACAAATTAACTCTTGGTTTTTATATTCATAATGCTACTTATAGAATAAGAAATAAGATTCTATTCTATGATATAACATTTACGGAAATTTATTCTATTCTTTGAAAACTGTGGACCATCTAGTCTTTCTGACCTGTGACATATACTTCTAAGTACAATAAAAAACAAACAAACCAATTCATGTCCGAATCACAGTCCAAAAGCAAAGTAAAAACTTTGGAACTGACAAGTCACTTCAGTTCCAACAGGGATGTGAGACCGGGTGCTCCGAAAGGGTAAGCACCTCCTGTTTAGCTTGCTACACCCGCCACGTGTGTAATCAAAATTGTAGTACAATTTATCCCTCGTCGAGTCTGTGAAGTAGTTTGCATAATTTTTACATTTCATGTTCATAGTTTAGTAATACTTGATCGCCCGGAAGGGTACAAAGTATTATATCACATTTAATAGTACTATAGTTACACCATTAGACATTTAATCCAGTGTTTGTCCTCACAAGACGAGAATTTTATAATCAGTTGCCCCTGTCATGATTGTCTTTCCTCGTTTTGTTTGACGTTCAACTGTCACTGCTGTGATCTTGGATGCGATGGCTATTTCCAAGTACGTATTTTATAGTTAAAAATATTCTTCTTTTTATGCTATCGTACAATAACAAGGTAAATGTACTTTACAATGGCAAGAACAGACACAAAGCCCGCCTCAACAACAACAACAACAACAACAACATAAATAATGAGAAAACAAACTATACATTGAATTCACTGACTATATATTCCTCGAACGGATATCACCGGATATATCAAAATGCGGTTCAATAGGTTTTGTATAACAAGCCGTATGTGTCATTAAAGCAGACCTTGTTAATATTCCACATCAACGTAGTACCATACAATGGTCTGTAAAATGGCGGCAAGCTTTCTTATCCTTTCTATTGTTATGCTATTATCAGTGCATAAAATTATTCACCCTTGACATAATCTCCCCTCTGTCAGATTCTGATTATGTCGAAGGAAAGAGATTTTCTAAAGACACTCGATATAAATGAAATAATCTATACTATGACATCTAGAACAATTACTCCATTTCCTCAGAATTCTATTTGTTAACGTTTTCTTTACTTATCCTCTGTATTTGAATCACCCAAACCCGGCCTCAGTCTCATTACCTGCTTACAGAGTGAAAATCTGCTAACCAAACTGTAGCTTCCATAGCCGGTTATGAATATATCAAATGAGCTACACGAACCTGATTTGTTGTCCAGATAATTGGTTTTGGGTTTTGCATAAATGAAATGGGTAATGTCCTCAATATACATACGAGAATAAAAGAGAAGGATCTCATCGAAGAAGACATCAGCTGATATTTTAATCATATCCACAGGGCATTTACATCTATGTTAGCAAAACGGAAGCTAGGATTTTTTTTTTTTTTTATTATTATTATTATTATTAGTATTATATTAGTATTATTATTTTTTGGTGAAGGCAATCCCTGAGTGAAGAGGAATTTTGCTTTTTTACAGAAGACTCCAATATCATCAACACATTGCATAAGATATTGCCTTAAATGATTTTAATGCAAATTTTATGTTCGACAGACCCACGACGGTTTAAAGTATTGAAGGATACCTCGGCATAGCGACCGAATGAAAATATGAGGCTCCTTTTGAAAACACTGCTTAGTTAGATAAAGGATGTAAATTATCATTTCTAAATGCTCAGTTTGTATTGTTGATAACAATCCAGTGAAACATGCTTTAAACCGCTGCTGTAACGTTGGTAGCACACATTGAAACACCTGTCCATTGACATACCTGTCAACTTAGAGGTGCTGTTCTACACCTCGGTATTTGTATGACGTCCTTTCATACATGTAATAAGGAATTATTTTGCCTATAGACTTTGTATTTTACTCTAGGAAAATATATTTTTATGTTGTAATTAGAGAATGTTGTTATTTATTGCACAATAATAAATACAAACGTTTAATTGACCATAAATATTACAAAACATTCTTTGGATCCAATAAATCAAACAACATCAAACAAACGCTTGGAACATTGAGTCTAAATGTAGAAACGGTTAACGAGATGGTTCAAACATAAACTCTTAAATCGGTTAAATTCTGAAAACTTCAAGGAGTTGCGGATTCCGTTTGTTTATAATTGGCTATAAGAGCAGTCTTTTATACTTATTTTATAGTATCGTTACATAAGAGCAAGTATTTAAGATATCTCTGTTTTTGTTAAATTTACAACGTATTGCGAGCTTATATTACAACATACAAAATGCATGTGGAATGTTCCGAAGACGCAGTATCTTATTTGCATTCAAAGTTACATTTTCTCTTATACTGGGGAGGTGTCGTTGATCAAATGACACTAAGAGCACTTACGGGCCACAACATCTTTTACCACATAGGAGAACTTACTTATAAAATAAATGTATTGCGGGCCTAATATAAATTTTCAACAGCAACTTGCAATTGCATATTGAAAGCTCCGAAAACGCAGTATGTAGACAATGTCGAAAGACTTGCATACTTGCATTTATTCTCATTTTTATTCTATTACAGTTTGTATTTTCTAGCAAGAAAGGGGGGGGGGGTCGGTCGACGAATGGTTTAAATTGCGCGAACTCGTATGGACAACAGCAATTCTCGTCACCTATAATTGCAAATCTCAGTCAGCAAGTTCCTTGTTAGGAAAATTTTGTCAGTTCGCTTCCCAATGGAAGGTGGTTTCACCTCGCCTAGGCACTCCGATATTCTCCACAATTTAACTAATAACTAATATGAAAAAAGGCATTGCCTATCCCGGGAAATGTCCAAATTTATTATCCGGTTATTGTGTACACAAACACACACACCCAAAAAAGGGATGGCACACATTGTTTTGTCTTACCAAATACTAGTGGGACTGACTATAGTTAACTACCGCCGAGTTCTTGCGTCATCTTTCAATCATGTTCTGTCACACAGAACTGAGTTCTGGTATGATCTTTCCAGGGACACAAAAGGCTATTCAATTACCCAATATAGTGAATATACTAATCCATACCACAACATTCTCACGTTGTAATGTCTTCTCATCTTGATTCACCTTTTACCATACCATGTGAATAATTTAATCTACTGATTTATGGATTGCTCGTGTTTCTTAAAACATATGATGTTTATCATATATCAATTCAAGATTGCCCCATTCAATTAATGAAGCAGTTATACCAATGAAAAACGAACATACTAATCCATGTCCAAATCACAATCCAGGAGTAAAGTAAAAAAAAAAAAACTTTGAAACTGACAAGTTAGGTTAAACACGCGAACTTCCACCAAGGGAGTGCGACCGAGTTTTCTGGAAGGGTAAGCACCTTCTGTTAGCTAGCTACACCGGCCACGTGTGTAATCAATATTAAGTGAAGGGAACAAGGAACTAAAACACGTGTGTAATCAATATTAAGTGAAGGGAACAAGGAACTAACATCCACAGGTCAATATTGGACACAGAGACATCAAACTTGTCAAATATACAGTGATGATGGTCATAAAACTTTTTGCCGAAGGCCCTGATAAGCTTAGGCTTGCAATATCCCTTGGTCAACAATCTATTCTGTTTGTCACCGCCTTGGTTGCTCAATGGTATAGCATCCTCCTGGAGAGTGGAAGGTTTTTGGTTCCAACCTGACTTGTGTTATACATGACAATACTTTAAAATTTGAGTTACAGCTTCGTCATTTTGCAAGCCACATTTGGCTTAGAGGATAGACTATCGACTGGTTATAGAATATTAATTGGGAGTGAAATGCTTGTCTGTGGCGTGCTGGCTCTGTGGGGCAGCACCTTTAACGCACAACCCGATATGAATACAGTGGTATGAGGGTAAGCTCCTCTTACACCTTCAACATTCACAGGCATATAGAACCATGATGAGATTTTTCTAAAGCACAGACCATTGCAAGTAACAAATGATATGATTAAAACTTGACAGGCTTGTACCGAAATAATGTTAATTTTAGCCCAGCCCCTTTAAGTTTCACTGCATGAAGAGCCTCAGCCCCGGAGAGTTGAAAATGCTTTTTCACTTATATCGAGACGGTTAATTCTAGGATGGTGGGTTGGAGTTTTTTTACCCCAGTCAAGATTATTCATTATTCACCTAAATTAAAATGGAACATTCTGGGATGATATACTAGAAAGATGTTGCTTTAAGATTTATATTGAAATGGTCACTTCTGTGGATGATGGAGTGGAAATTGGCATTTATTCACTTATACCAACTTTTTTTCGAGTCTGGGATATTGAAGAAGGTAATGTTGATTTTACCCTAGTTAAAATTTTTATATTCATTCCGAGAACTGTAAATTATTGGAATCCCCTGCCAGCATCAGTAGTCCAGTCGCCATCTCTGGGGGTTTTCAAGGATTCAATTCAGACCTTACCTAAGTGGATCTCAACTACAGTCAGCTGCTAAACTCAACATGAATGTTTTATTATTGTTATTTTCATCACAACTTTTTGGGACAGCGGTCCATCTCATTGCACAACATGTACAGTTTCCTCATCAGTTATGTCCAAGTTAGATTTCTGATGAGTGCAGTCATTGTAGTTGAAGTCAGTTCTAGTCAGCACCTTAAAGTCAAAGTGGTCCAGCCACAGGGGCTCGGGGAATATTATTTTAGTTTATATTGGTGTCAAGATCGTATTATTCTGTTGTTTTATGGAGAATAATACGATTTTGACACCAATATAAACTAAAATATTCCCCGAGCCCCTGTGGTCCAGCTCGATCAGCTGATCATGATATCCACGTCACATGTAAACAAACAAGAGGATTTGTCAATATGTAAATTAAATTCGGAATAAATGTCAATAAATTTTATCTGTATTTTCATAAAAATGATTATTGGGACGATCTGTTAATTAATTCTTTCGAAAAGCGCATTTTATTGTTTTTCTTAAAAATCGATCATTTGTGACAACGTCTTTCTCGTCCTGGCGAACGCCATTTTTGTTTACACTGCATTCAGCGAGGGTCACATATGCACTCAAAATTCAAGTAATAATATGTGAAAAGTATTACCGTAGAAGTCATATACTGTGGTTATGCTAACCTCGTAATAGGTTTGTGTCAGGTAACTATGGTTATCAATTTATCTAACTTGAAATCGGCAAATTTTGTATCTTCCCGCATTGTATACTGTGTGATCATGGTTGATGCACGTGGGAAAGCCGGTCGCTGATTGGCTTACAGTGGTTATCGATCTGAATTGAACTTTGACCCAATCAAAAGAAATCATGTCATCGCGAATCTTGAAACGCTACACTTGGAGATCAGCCAGAATGGCGAAAGAAACGTAAATATTTGGTATTCGATCAACCTATTTAAATTATTACTTGTTTCAATGAATTATTTTCACGACAATCGTTTTTTGGTTTCATTTCTGATGTACGAGACGGGCGAGATTTCCCCCCATATGGAGCTCACTTCCTGTCGATTTGACGAGAAAAGTGGTGCACGCGCAGCGTCAAATGATTTGGACGTACGGTCTATGGAATTTTGCCACAATTTTTATGACGTCATAATACATACGTGTTACCTACAGACGGGAAATTCCCGGCGCGAACGCATTTCCCGTATAACTAATATATAAGTTAATGAAATCTTAAATTTTGAATTATCATGAAACTCTCCCCCGCTCTACATTTCAGTAAGATTACGTTTGGAAATGTTTACACTCTGTCTTTGTTGCCAAAAGAATCCCGAATATATGGGTTTCCTGGTATTTATAAAGTTAAGACATGTGTAAAATATCAACTCTATATGCAGGTGAAATGAAAATAACAATTGGAAGAAACTTCAAAATGTATTTATATAATTTGGGTGGCATAACATCTTCAATGAAATAATCTCTTTTTATTTGTTTTTAACTTTTTGCAATAGCAGTTATGGCATTAAGCATCATTATAAATTCCTGCATGACGATACAAAGCATGTTTGATGCAGGTGGTTATAAAGCATTCTTGGGAATCTATATTCGGGATTCTTTTGGCAACAAAGACAGAGTGTAAACATTTCCAAACGTAATCTTACTGAAATGTAGAGCGGGGGAGCAGGTGAAATGAAAATAACAATTGGAAGAAACTTCAAAATGTATTTATATAATTTGGGTGGCATAACATCTTCAATGAAATAATCTCTTTTTATTTGTTTTTAACTTTTTGCAATAGCAGTTATGGCATTAAGCATCATTATAAATTCCTGCATGACGATACAAAGCATGTTTGATGCAGGTGGTTATAAAGCATTCTTGGGAATTCACAGTACAGTGGAAAGTTTAGCAATGAGCTTACGACTAAACGCCTAATCAACAGCTCCTCTCGTCCCCTCGCTGGTTTTTCGACAGTTCTTGTCCAGTAGCTATCCATATATTGACCACTCAGCAACCAAATTACGGCCAATTCCTTTTCGTTAGTTAGGTGATAAACTTTCGACAGATCTGTACTGAACTTCAAGAGAATATAGAACATTGTTAGGAATTTCCTTCAAAAGCAATAAAATTTATGTATTATATTAGAAATTACACTGCAATGCAGACAGACTTCGTGCATTAAGTACAGTGTTTGAATAAAATGAGACACGTTGTACATGTACATTTTTATTTCTCTAGATATTTCTTTGCATTTGTTATTACTGACTGTAATCCATGTACTGTTCAAAAATGCTTAAATGTATTATTATTATTTTTATTATTATTATTATTACTTTATCGTTGTTAAACTCAATATATTTGGCGGTTGGAGGTCTTGGTGGCTGAATGGCTTTCAGATCACTATTTTCCGACCGTCTGGGTTCGAATACCAATGGGGCAGATAATAGTGTGTGAAAATTCGTCAGCTTACTTGCCAAATATCCAAAAAAAATTCCCCGGACACTCCGGCTTCCTCCGATTTCATTGATCTTTCTTATTCAATATAATTGGTGAAAAAATTAAGAATAGAACTTAGAACTCCACTCACAGTGTAGTGTGCTGTTATAAAGGAAAAAGGTGATTTAACAAATGAAAAACTTGTTTCATATATGCAACAGCCAACGCAACTAAGTATAAGATACCATTTTGCGATTTTACTATTTGCTATTATTAGTTTAGAAAAGGTTTTGAAAGTAAAATGAGATTTATACAATGCCACAAAACACTGTCATCTCCGGTTTGATTGAAAATATCCATTCAGCCATCCATAATGCAGTCTTCAAAATTGCAAAAGTTGTCTTTTACAATAAGTGAATAGACACCCGTTGGTACTACAGTATCAGCGGCATCATAAAGATGAAATGGCTTGTAAGTCGTAAAAGCTTTAGAGAACATTTCCGGAAAAAACAACGATGTTCATAATCTATTTCAGCAGAATCAGTACGAAACCATGGACTGGTTGCGGCAGCCAGTTGACTATAACCAGATCACCCGATAACTCGTTGAAAGTACAGTATCTATGAGGGAATTGAAAATTAAAGTAAAAGAATGTATTATGGAACTCAAAATGACACAATGTAGGAAACTGAGTAACTGAGCTAAATGTATTCATTTGCGTTGTTATATATATATCGGGAAAAGGGAGGAAACTTCTATTGCATTTATCTGATATGGTAGCTACATATATGTTAACTAAAGTTTCTGTTGCATAAATATTAAATGCATCCCTTGAAGCAAACGTTTCTTTCATTACTGTTTCATCACCGTTTCGGTAATGGATAACAGATCACATGTTGGGTTCGAATCTAAGATAGGGAAATCCAGTCCGTCAGTTCGTTTGTCGAATGTCGGTTATGTTAACGTCATGCGCTTCTTTTTTAAAAAAAAATGCTGCTTTCAAAACCAACACAATTTTCATGTGCTACTTTTGAATGCATTATTTTTACAGAACTTCAAAAATGGCACATGACATTTATAGAAATAGCTATACAGGAGGTTGTAAAATCGCAAAACGAATCATGCTGCACCATTCTCTCCGAGACATCGGCGACCAAATAGTGTAAAATGAGTTTACGTCTCTCGCCGCCTTTTTTATCCCACTTGGGACGGATGTAATGTAAAGACCTTTGTCAGTTCGCTTTCCGATGATTAGTGGTTTTTTTGGAGCACTCGGGTTTCCTCAACCAACCAAAACTAACCATTTCGATGTAAGTGCAGTACTCATGAATGGACGTAAAACAGCATTATTACGTTACATAACATGCGCAAAATCAACTTACAATAATGTGAATGAAAAGCTTAGCGCATCTACAATTTAAACCAGATATATTTTACACGAACTTACAACAATAAGACTGACTTAAAGTTCTAAAACCATATACCATTTAATTACTACAAATAAATTTCATAAAAATCTTATTGGTATTCACGTGTGGATCAAAAGGATCAGTGGTATTCCAGATAGATTTGACCGAGTCATCATGCGTGAAGGAAAACATCCGTGGTTCTTCCGAAGTGACCTTGATGGCGCCACTACACGGTTTATATGGCGACGTAGAGTTATCACCTTGTAAACAAACTGGTTTACATATTCTACCAAAGTTATCATTTACAGTTATTACGGCCGTTACAGATTCGTTTTTAGGGTCCTGGACAACCGCATGAGCAAATGCTGAAGAGACCAAGTGTTCTATGTCGGTGACTGTGACGTCTGTATAATGGCCCAAGTAACTGATACCGTCAGATTGTATAAAGGCAACAGAACTTCCGCTTTTCAAATGAACAGCTTTGTGGTCATGTCCTTCTGTAAACAAGTTGTTTATGATCTCACCGTTCGTAGTGACAACAGAATCCAATCCTGTTGGGAACGGCCGGTATGATATTATAGATATCGGTATGTATATTGTTTCGGGGATAGTGGTATTGTTTTCTATATTTGCAACGGATCGTTTTCCTATCGTAATCCTTCTAGACTGTCTTGGACGGAATCTTTGGAATATCTGCGGGAGAGGGTCATCTCTTGTTCTACTGTCGACATGGATAGATTCAAAGGTTTCTGCATCTTGTAAATATAACCCCTGTAGTGATGCTAACCTGTCGTTTTTAAATGGTGTTATGTAATTAGCAACTCGGAAAGCGGCCGCAGATCCAGACTGTCCAAAGTTAGATTCAAATGCTGCTGCAACTAGCACTTCACCCTCAACAGTTACGCAACGTTCGCGAGTGATATCGCACGTAAGATATGGAGAATAACAATTAGGTTCCGTGGACCCACATGTTGCGGATTCCAGATACGTGTAAAAGGTGTCTGTCCAGTGGTTAAGATATCCTTGGACGTTACTTAAACGGTTAAATCCCGCCATTCTTCTGTTAGGAGCATGAAGGCCTCTAACATTTGGATAATCGTTTTCTGGAGATATACCGCGTTCTTGCTGCCTCATTCTGAACTGTTCCCAGACGTAATCAATAAAACAATGATGAAGAAAGAATACGGGGTCTTCTGCTGCACTTTCAAGGACTCTCATCTGCCCATCGATCCATACATGGGGACCGTCATGATATCCTTCAAAGTAGTACAAGACATTATTTGTGTCAATAATTTCTGAATGAGAATTTCTGCTGAGCACCAGATCAACCGCAGCCTTGGTCATCAGAGTTCCGCCGCTTCCAATGTTCCGCATAAGCCTCTCGTTCTGACCTGTTGTCCAATTTGCGAATGGACCGGAAGTGACCAGACCATTTCCATTACCAAAGAATCGAGATGTCCATAAAACTGAATTTGTTGGATTTGTGGTATCGAAGTCTAAGGTTGAATCCCAATATGGTAGTGTGACGCTTGGATTAACCCTTTGAAGTGACCACTCAAATCTAAAAATTAAATAAAAAGTATAATGGAACAATCGCTAACACGAACGTTGGTAATATACAAAATGTACTTATTTAAAGAATATCAACACCCTCCATTTAAAAAAATATAGATTGAAAAATTTACATTTCGTGTCACAGAACATATTTTAAATCAACCTAAGGAGGCAGGGTGCAAAGGATAAACCTCTAAATATAGGTTTGTTATAAATACGTCATTGATTCAATAGTTTTATATAATATTAACGACGGGAATTTTAGGAGTAGAATGCGCTTTGTAAAGAAACAGACTCATAGATGGATGCAATGAATCAATAAAGCTTTAAACAAAACTTGTTGACCAAAACATAAAAATCAACCAGTTCTGAATTGTGATTTTACAATTCTAAAACAATTTTTTGTATAAAAACCATTTAAAACTGCAGTAGCTTAGTTGGTAGAATGCTCGCTCTGTAAGTTGAAGGTCGTGGGTTCGAACCCCAACTGGGTCGGACCCAAGACTTGAAATAGGTATTTTCTTTCGCCAAGCCCACGGCGTTACAAAATGAAAGTCACGGCTCTTTCGGATGGAAACTTAAAATAAACGAGGGCCCGTGCCATGGTAGGCTTAGCTGGCGATGTCTCGATATAAGTGAAATATTCTTGACTGGGACATTAAACACCATTACTCTACTTATTTAAAGCATTAGAAAATTTGAAGGAAGATTAAGAGACACTTACGTTAATAAATATATTCTATGCCAGCCAAAAAAATTTGGTCCACGATGGGCACTTCTGAGATTAAATACACCTCTGTGTATAGCTGCAAGTCTGTCATAGGTACCCTGAAGAATAAAATGTAGAATATATGGTCCAAGTTAAAACAGAATTGCATCACAAGAATTATATAGAAAATAAAACATGGTGATAGCTATATCATATGACACATCGGACCGAGAACGCAATATTAGACCGAAGTCTAATGACCGAAATATCGAGGTGTGATGACCCAATTATCGAACTCCGATATTGGTTGAGATCTAATGTGGCATATGCTATGGATTTCACTCTGTTCTGGTTATCATAGACTCTTAACTGTCACCATGCGGACCAATACGTGTATTACCGATAATTGTCAACAACATAAAAAATTATCAAACTATACCTGCATCAATTAGATAACAAAATACATTCCCCTAAACAATTCTACTTACAAAATTAAGCAATGCGAGAAAATACACATTGAGCTTGCAAACGTCTACTCCCAAAATGTTCAACCAGAAAGGCGAACATCGAATATATGTTGAATCCTGATTAATAAAAAACTATCATTACTTTCGATTTTTTCTAAATAGTAAGTCATATGTAATATAGGTTCCTCGCTTGAATATTTTACTTGTTATGATAGGAATAAGCCAGTTTTATGCATTTTAAATATGAGTAACACGTTTATTGATCTTCCTCAATATCGGAAACTAAAACTAAAATTATTACACTCGTATCTGTTGAAGAATATAACCAAGATGACATCAACACTACAAAGGCGCCAGAATTGATTTAATTATATGTCTTCGCACATTACGGATTTAACTTGCTAGACAGGAGGTGCTTATCTTTCTGGCGCAACCGGTCTCACTTTCCTGGCTAAAGCTTGGTAACGTGTTGCATCTATTTTGCCAGTTTTCAAAGGTTTTTACTCTGCTTTCGGGATTGTGATTTGAACATTTATGTTTGTGCTTGATTTAGTTCTTATTGCAGTTCTTCATTTTAGAATCGAATAATTAATTAAATTCATCATTTTTGTGTTTAACTGAAATAGACCTGAAGATCTAAAGCTACAGATACAAAAGAATAAATAAAGAATAACATACGTCATTTTTCAGAGTATTTACAGCAGTGACAAAATTATTCCATTCTGTCTCTGTCAAATTTCTGACTTCCCGCCTTACTGATAAAGGTCTAGATTGTCGTTTAACACGGCTTGTCTCCAAGAGCATTTGGTCCAGTATGTTGTTTAGGAAATCTATGTCATCCTGAGTAATAAAGTCTGTTTCATTTTTCACGTGAATATTATCTAGACAGTGTCTGCGTTCCTTGATAATTTGTTCGTTTGAAGCATTATTCATGGAGGCACTTTCGAAGCAATCTTTTAAATCTGTTGGCAAAGGTTCTTCCACAACAAGACCTTGAACACTGTTCCAGGAACTTAGGAAGGCAAGCAATGCCATAACAAATACCTAAAACAAAAATGCAGAAGTAAAGCAATTAGTATTGATTGAATGGATTTAAATCTTACCTCTAAATCAAGGATATTTCACTTATATCGAGACGTCATCAATTAGGCAGGGGCAGGGAGAGTTCTTTAGCGTGCAACGCCTACCGTGACGGGATATGTTTTATTATTATATATATATATATATTTTGTCTCTTCAGATTGACCCTGTGGCCTTCATTTCCCAATGCTGCGGCAGTAGATTGTGGTAGAAAAAACACTAGTCATATAGTGACAGGACACTGAGAGTTGAGTATATACATAAATAGAATGAGAGGATATTTTGCTGAAAATATCGATCAAAGTATTTGTGAGCACATTTTTCAATAGCACAAAACTACCCATATTATTGGATTTGTTTAAGTCATACTTGAATCACATCACCAAAACACCTGTAATGTATCTCGTCGAAAGGGATTCGATTCCGGTAGACCGCAAGAGAATTTATCCTTGACGAAGACCTCTACTAGTGAACTGAGTGTTGAGTGGTCTGTAAAGTTTATGAACGTGAATGTGAACTAGCACTCGAATGTTGGCTGTTAGTGCGCAGTAGTAACAAGCAGATAAAGACTTTTGCATCGCAAACACTTTTGTTTAGATTAAAGCTAGAAATTTATTTAAAACTGATGGTGCGGCACAAAAACAGTTATCATCCAACTTAACACTAGCTCGGGTAGTGTTATTCACAGGTACATGTTGTACATTTTGACTTGAAATATGATTTTGTCAAAGTGTGCATTTTTCTGTGGTATTTGTTTATTATCATTACATTACAGGCGGATATTTAATTCCAGTGAAAATGTAAGATATTTATGTCGCTAACCCCCGGAAATAATAATATTTTTTACTTAAAAATTCGAATTATGCTATTCCATTTTCGTGGTAAGTTGGCGAACTGCAATATTTACGCTAAGAGAATTAAGCGGTGTACAAAGTATCAAACTTTAATTTTCTCTTTACAAAAAAAACTTCATTTGAACTGATTGCAGCTCAAATGTTTAACTTCATTTTGCCATTTTCTAAGTTTCAAATTTAAATTGCTTTGCTTTGGGTTTTTGTTTTGACATGAATGTTTGTTTTTGATTCTATATTGTTATAAGTTATGGCTAACATACATCAACACTTATAAACTTCAAATATGAAATTGTTCTCCTTTTTTATCATAATGTCATTTCTAATTTATTGACCTATACCTATGTTTATTTTTTTATTTTCATTTAATCCATCAACTTGTCACGAAAAAAAAACAAAGAAAACAAAAACTCCTGTAAAAGGTAATGATTTAGGATGATAAATGGACAATCTTTGCATATCGTGACTTCATACTTGTTTTATGTTTTACGGTTGTTTCACTTACGCCTTTGATAAATGTGATTAACCGATGATCATTTGATGACAACAATGACACAAATAAAGAAATAACAAAATAGTGTCGCATTTAAAGATTAGAAATTTGTAGATAAATGATATGCACTTTGCAATCATCAGAGTAACCCAGACCAGGTCCAAAAATAGAGAAATAAGAAAATATTGTCGCATTTAAATATTACAAATTTACAGCTAACCATTAGAGTAAACACAGAACAGATCATAATAACATAAACAAAATGAAATCATAAAACAAATACATTTCTAGGTAAACATGTTCTTTCTCACCTTTGATGTTTGAATTTCAATTTGCACCGTTCCTACATGAAGTGTGAGAAAGTTTGTTAGTCCAATTGCCAAAAGTAGGTGGTAATCTGCATGTACTTCGATTTCTTTCACCATCTAAAATTGACGACCTCGATATACTAGTAAGTGAAAGAATATTGACTGGGGCGTTGTATATTACCTTTCACACAATTTTGATTACATACGTGGCGAGTGTAGCTAGCCAAACAGGAGGTGCTTGTCCTTCCGGAGCACCCGGCCTCACTTCGTTGGTGGAAGTTCACGTGTCTAACCTAACTTGTCAGTTTCAAAGTTTTTGCTTTGCTTCTGGATTGTGATTCGGACATTGATCTGTATGTTTGTTTTTGATTACCCACTTTATGTTTGAATTCTGTCCCATTTGCTCCTCTTTAGAGACAATTCGTTTCACCAATAAGTTTAGAAAAGACCATTCACTTATGAATTAAAGAGTAATGTAGTAATATAGCAGGAAAATGGCTTCTTAGGTAAAGTTACCGTCCTTTAACGGACATTCAACTCTTTAACTTTAACCACGAATAAGACAAGCGATTAATACAGTCTGCAGATATATAAAACAATAAATATTGTGCATCACGATTCGTAAGACTTGATATTTTCTATGCGATACATTATAACAGTGGGAAGGTTAAAATACTCTATGGTACCTCTATATAGGAAATAAAGTGTTTACAACCCTTTAAAGAATATCAAGAAGTAAATAGACGCATAAACGTATGCTGCATTTGACAACCAGTGATGAATAATATAATTACAATTTACAGAAAGTGCATCAAAAGCCAGAACAAACATATGGTATTGACATTTCAAATGAAGTGTTCATTAAAGAATGAGTCGTGTGCCCATATATCCATTATTTTAATTTGCCAAATGACAACATTGAATAGGCCTTAGAGGGCAATAGTTAACATATATTGATATTAATTATGGCGTTTTAGAGGAAGTTTTTTTTAAAATAACCGACCCTAAAATTCCTAGATTTAACACTGCATCATATCCACAATTTCAACATCCTTGGGATGTTTTTAAGTAAAAAAAAAGAATTAAAATATCCAAGAGAGAAGGAAATCGTCCACATAAAGCATATGAATTCACAACTCCAGAAGTAGATGTTGCCAACTTGAAACTGCATAGACTGTGCACATTTTATTGATAAAGTTCCAATAACTGCTAGACATACAAGCATTGTCATATGAACCCGCACATATAAAACACGATATAAGTTGTTCTTAATTTTATATATATTTGACAAAGTTTATTATTTTGGACTTCTCATGATTTGTCTGTTTTTATCACTTCCTTTCGTTGTATTCTTGGTTGCATTAGCTATTGTCAAGTACATGTTTTTGCATATTTCCTTCTTTTTATTTAATTACATTTCATCTTCAGATAAAAAGACTTTTTTGTTTTTAATTGTTTGAAGAATTTTCCGTAAAGTGTATTAAATCCATACGTATAGTTAAAACGCTCTTTCATTTAAAATCGGTGGCATGTATCTTCAGAAACATTTTAAAAATGGTTAAACAAATATTAATTCAAGACACACAATAACAACAGAATGTCAAATGAAATTTCAGACAGGGTACCTGGTTTTGAAAATATAATACTACCACATGTAATCTTATTGGGACTGGTAAAATAATCGGACTAAATGTTAATAAGTAATATATCCAAGAATACACCAGTCAAACACACAAAAAAAAGAAAATTAATTTGAAATTTTCTAACAGGCTAGTGAATTAATTTAATTTTGAAAAAAATGTGTTTTGATTTCATTGATATGCAATTCAATAATCAAGGCATGCACTTGTATATATACTATGCCAACATCTATCTCAGTTCGACATGTATGCCCTAATGTCTTCCCTGGAATATTTTGCACTAACCCAAATCAAATCAACTCATAATTTTGTTTATTTGGTCTTGCAAATTTCATCAATGAATTATTCAAATTTCTGGTGTAAAACTGACGAAACAACAACGCGCGTCGAAAGTTTGATTACCCCTTTCTTCGATGTTTTGCAGCATGGAACACTTCATAAAACATTTTTCTACCGCTTTCATAGACAATTTAAGAATTAATAAATTGTCACTACCACAAACCAATAAAATAGAATGAAATAAAAACGGTGATTTAGTCTGATGTAACATGCTTATAAAATTTATTGCTTCCTATCGTTCAAAGAAATATATTTCTCAACTATGTCTTGATCAATAACGGGGCCTTAACTTTTGACGTGACACAATGTACTTTTCATGCATTTATTAAAACCATATAATTGCCATTTTTAACTTACCTTGAATCATAAAAACATGTTTCAGCTACTTTTAAATAAAATCAAACCTGTTTATAAAGGCCACTTAAGGAAACTTGTAAAAGTGGCATTTATGGACAGGTGGTCTTTATATACAGGTTCAAATAATGTGAATAAAGAACAATTGAAATACAATTCTACTAGTCTTTATGAGCAGATGTCTCTTATACAGAGGTGGCATTTAAGGCAGGTTGGACTGTATATATCCAATAATCATATAATCTGCCGTAATTTAGACTACTGCTACATTGACAAATGCATGTTGCATTGACTGCAAAGCATGAGTAGACTTTTAAATATTGGAAAATGAAATTATTAAAAATCTATTTATGTTTTTTTTTTTTTTTTTTTTTTTTTTTTTTTTTTTTTTGATAATTATGTTAACATCCCATAATGCTGCACGTGACTAAATTTGCAGTATTTTTCTTTTTTAAAAATTCTAAATTCTACACGTGACAAAATTGTGCATATTTTTCCCTATACTACGGCGACACAGATTTGACATGAAATACATATTTTATATTACGTGCGCACGTAGTCACTAATTCTTGAGCACGTAATAGCTACTATGTGCGCACGTACAAAATAATATATAAAAATATATTTCATGTCACCCCTGTGCCGCCGTTCTATACAAATTCAAAAATATTTAAAATATTTCTGTTTATAAAAATTCAAATTTCTGTACATGGCAAATGTTTTCTTACTAAGAATATACGTTTTTAACCAGAAATCAAAACACAAAGTTTTACTCATGGTAACAAATTAATTTACACACTTTTCTATTAAAACAAATTGAGAGAAAAAAGTAAATAAAACATATTTGAAAATTAATTTCAATACAGACATTTCCCTCCATCACTTTCTGCTTTGGAACTGATGGTATAATTAACATGTTTTATACATGTGTATTTATAAATTTGAAGAAAGTAAATAATGATTTTAGAAAATAAAATTTCTAAATACAGACCTTTCCTTCCAGCATTTTCTGTTTTGGAACTGGCGATGGTATAATTACCATATAGCTATTTTGATTTTGATTTACATCTAAATATTCTTAATGGCCAAAGTCTGTCTAGATAACCACTAAACATCAAGAAGAATGTAATATTTATTAGTTTATTTTTTATAATTTTGTTGTTAACATGAAAACAAGACAAAGCTATCAGGAAATATCACTTTAAATATTTTGATTTTCAATTTGAAGTATTTTATGGTAATCTCGGTCATTTTAAATCAAGGTTATGTTAAAATTAAAAATATTAAATATCAAAAATTGACTTTTAAAGTAGTGATAACAAGTTTCTAATCACGATTTGTGATTCAGTCTTTTTTTGTTTCTTTTTTTTCAAAATAAAGGTAAGTTTGGTTTTACAATTGTGTCCCATTTATAGACCAACCTACCAATAACATACAAGACTGTACAAGGTGTTTCAAAATATCTGTTGCTATTCAGTTTTTGATATTTTTACGAATATTTAAGCAACATGTATATGCATGTAGATATGAAGTTATTCAGGACAATGGCATCACTAACAAATGCATTGGTTATGATTGATTGATTGATTAACGTCCCAGTCAAAAATATTTCACTTGCATGTATATTGAGACGTCATCAGTTATAGGTCAAACGACAGAATGTTTTGCCTTTGCGTTGCCCTCAGGACATTGTGCAAGGAGGGTCCTTTAGAGTGCGACGCCAACCGTGCCACAGGACATCTTTTAAGGTCTCTTCCGAAGGACCCCGTTTCTTTCACTTGACGAAAGAACAGTCGTTACCTATTTTTAAGTCGTGGTCAGGCCCGGATATAGATAGACACCTGTCACATGAATACCCGTTTGAGAATTTATTTCATTGGTCAATCTAAAATCGATTAAAGATAACCGTACCATGTATATGAGACAAAAATATTTAAAAAAGAACTCGAGAAACATTACTTGACCAGACGTAATCTCCTAAGAGCACGAAACAATACAACCTAATGACATGAAAAGTCATATAAATCAAAACAAAACATACTAATCCATGTCCGAATCGCAATCAAGAAGCAAACTAGTAACTTTGAAACTGACCAAGTTAAACGCATGAACTTCCACCAGGGAAGTGAGGCCGGATGCTACGGAAGGTAAGCGCCTCATGTTTAGGTAGCTACCCCCTCCACGTGTGTAATCAAAATTAAGTGAAAGGAACATGGAACTCGTATTAAGGACAAAACGAGAAAAAGAAAACATAGGAACCATTGATAATAAAACTCCGCCACTGAAGCTAATGTCTAGTGGTGTGGTCATTTAGTATTGGAATGCCCAACCATCCCCGATGGTCTATAAAGACACATTTAAAAATAAAAAATCAACTAACAGCCCATGTTTGTATGAGTTGACTTAACTTGACTTAATTTCATCTCTCCTGGTGGAGAATTGGGCCAACTATCTTTCCTCTCAAGTCACCCATGTTACTCGCTAGTTTGTATGAGTTAGCCTTTTTAAAGAAAACATATGATTTTTTATATTTATTTTATTAATGATAATTTTAAGAAAAGTGGGAAAATAAACAAAACACAGAAGGAACATTTACAATCTTCAGACAACTATGAGTTCTGTTTATTTCCCCTTTGTATAGTGTCTACTTAGTACACGTAAATAAAATACCAATGTATATGTAGCAGTTTCGCAAGCATCATAATCTCTACAACATTATAATAATGTTCACACTGGCGACATTCCCGATATTCTCCTCAACAAAGGGCACTTATATACTTAAAACTCTCCCTGCATGTAGTTATATGATGGACTGATCGAAACATATCTTTTACGATTCTATGATACTTTCCATACTGTTCAGCTTATTTCTTGAACCATGTATTGAGTAAAGATTCTATTATATTTTTACTTTTTCTAAGATATGATGGAAATCATTCAACTTCAATTTAAAGGTATAAAGGCATAAATGTTCAAATATTATTTCCACATACAATACCGGATCCAAAAAAGGTGTACATAGAAAGACTAAATATTTCTAAATGCTTACAATGACCTTAAAGAAGATGTAAAAGTTAAAAGGATACAACTCGTGAGTAGATGTAGAATACATGTATAACCCTGGATCAAATTCTTTACATGGCTTATGACCATTCGTGTAAATACATCTAAAAGATAAAATAGTATGGTATGTCGGTATAACCGTTTTAAAAGCATTTTACAATACAAGTCATCCTCTTAGAATTACTATCACTTCTAATGAGTATCTGATTAGATTGAAGAGTTTACAGTTTCCAAGGCCACTTAGGTTCATAATCACAGTAAAATGATATAAAGACGTTGTCCTGGTTCAAACTCGGAATACCTTCACTTTTATCTAAATTCCAAGTTATTGATACAGCCTCTCCGTAATCAACTCCATACATTTTAGGTGAAACAGACGACAATTTTATACATCCGGAACATGGGATATACTTTGGCGGGAAAGTGTCCTTCACTTTGCACGTTGGTCTACACATCCTTCCGCATGTGTCAAAAGCCGATAGATACGCTTCCGCCGATTCATTTCCGGGCTTTTTCATTGCCAAATACCCAAATGTTGATGTCAGCGCTTGCTTCCCATCTACAACGACATAATCTTTATAAAACCCGTTATAATTTATTCCTTGTGACTGAAAGTAAATTTTTGTTTCTCCCGTACCACTGGTTTCACATTTACCATTAGTAGCTAAAACGGTTTTGGGAAATTTGTTCCGTATATTTTTATAATATAAAGGCGAGTAGACATCGCTATCAGTCACCTTAGTTCCACCAGAAACGACCTTCGAATTAAATATTGGTCCTGGTGGCCGTTTATACATTATGTTAATCGGAAAGAACGCCCATAAAGAGGTATCAGACACACCGTCTAGCATAAATGAGTTTTGATATGACTTTGCTCTGCTGCCTCCGTTTGAGGAGGAAACTGATCGCTTTCTTCGGCCAGCCGTGGATGTAATCTGTTCTTGTTCCAATGGCTGAACTGCAGCTGTGCGCCTATCAACAAATGGAGATTTAAAGGTCATGCCAGCAGGCAGCACCTTTTTAGGTGCTACTATTGCTTCCAAGTCACCCCTACCTCCAAAACCTCCAAAAAGAGATTCGGCAGGTTTCTTAACTATCATGGTTTCACACCTCCGTTTCCCAATATTACAACTTAAGTATTGTGATTTGCAATTCCGCGGCCGTCTGCTGTTACAAGATGGCGTCTCGTCATATTCCGCCTCCCACATGTCCAAATAACCATCACTGTTTTTCATGAAGTAAAATGGGTCCATTGTGGCGTTAGCCATATGTAAGGCATTATTAAGAGATGGTGGATAATCTGTTTCTGGGTCAATACCTCTGAGTTTTTGTCTTTGTCTAAATTTATACCACAAATAATCTATAAAGCAGTGATGGAAGAAAAATACAGGGTCCTCCGCCGCTGCGTATAGAAGTCTCATCCACCCGTCAACCCAGACATGGGGACCATTATGCAATCCCTCCAAATATTGAAGAATTTTCGTTTCGTCTGTTATGTCAGCATGATAATCTGCTCGCATGACATTACGTATTCCTTCTTTTGTGATCAAAGTACCTCCGCTTCCACAATTTCTATACAATGTTTCGTTTTGATCAAGCCCAAGACGCCAATTTGCAAATGGACCATCATCGACTTCTCCACTGCAAGAGCCGAAAAATTTATCTGTCCACAAAATGGAATCCTCGGGTTTTGTGGCATAAAAATCGATTGAAGAATCCCAATAAGCAAGCCTCACTCTTCGATCAACGTCTTGGAGAGACAACTCAAGCCTGAATAAAAGAAAAACATGATACTCAAATGTTTTCTTTAGCGTTAATAAAATACTTAAAACGTATAGAACTTAGAGGAGCAATTCATTCATTACGGAAGATTACTACTGCATCATGGCAAATAACTTATTTACCATGAGACTTATGATTCTCCATGGCAGAATATCCAAACAAATTGTAGGATGATTCTCTGTGACGGGGTTGTCTAATTGTGCATATTTACAGAGCGTGCAACGTCTCTCTGTTTATATGTTTGAACCCGCCTTCCCATTCGGGACAGATCCCATGGTGTCCTACGCAATTCCTTAGCTGATGGCAATGATATAATTTTATAATTATAACAGTGTTAATTGCACATCACTAGACGGCCGTTTCGGAATTCAATTCCGCATCAGTAGTGTTTCCATCAAAATTGTGACAGAAGAAATTTTTTCAAGGAGTTATATCAAAAACAAACACTAATCCATGTCCGAATCATATCCAGAAGCAAAGTAAAAACTTAAGAACCGACAGATTAGACACGTGAACTTCCACCAGGTAAGTGAGACCGGGTGCTCCGGAAGGTTAAGCACATATAAGAAAGTATATATAAGTGATACAAGAGAAAACTGCTTAACAGGGTTGTGAAACTCCATTACTCCACTTTACTTCCCTTTACGCTTTCATAATTAAGTCCCTTTCAAATCCAGTGTACACATGCGCTGTTGCAATTGATATCATCAACCAATAATCGTTATTAGAGAACAAAACACAAACATTTGTCTCCAGCCCGATAGAGGAGAAGGGGAGTCAAAATTATTGTTCATATCTCCATCGCACTCTCAATAAAGTGAGGCAGTTGGGTACCATATTGGCGCAAGTTTCGCCAAGCATTTGTCCAAAGCCCGGATAAAAAAGAAGAAAGTCAAAATCATTGTCCATACCTCCATAATAACTCTTATTAACTCTTAAAAAACTCTTAAAGTGAGACAGTTGGGTACCACATTGGCACAAAAGGACTAAGGGTTTTTAAAACGTTGGTGGCGGAAATGATATACTGGCGCAAATAGGTTGTGGCGGAAAAGGACGCTCAGATGGCGCAAAGGGATTTCACCGTTGTTGACAGTGTTTTGGGACAAAGACATTAGAAATTTTGAAACAACATTCTATGTTTATTCTTATGTTAGTTATCAAATTGTACACTTACACTTTTAACAAGATTCTATGCCAGCTGAGGAAATTAGCTCCTCTATGTGCTCTCAACAGTCTGGACTCTCCTCTGTGGATAGCAGCAATACTGTCATATATCCCCTAGAATAGAAAAAAAGCTAGAACTGTCAGTGAAGCTGACTTATACATTTTGATCAAGTTGAACAATTCAATGTGCTTCTTTTGATTGCAATATTTCATACGTATTCAAAAGTAGCACATGACATAGCTAGTATTTTATCTTGAAACATGTTTTTTAGCAGTAGAAAGTTATTAAACCCTGTACAGTAGTTATTGTCGCCAAGATTCGAGTCCACGAGCTATCGAATATGTTTTTTTTTTTAATATTAATAGGTCGTACGATTAGTTGATTAAATATATTATGAAGATTTTATGTTTTAGATTTAAGAGCAATTTATTTAAAATTGTCAAATTTAGCAAAAATTCTATTTGTATTAATTTTAATGTCATTGGTAGACCCTGACCGGCAACTTTGTATAACATACATAAACGGTCAAAATTACAAGAAATTCGTTCAAGCCATGCAAAAAATAGATACACAAGGTTACACGTGTATGATATCAATGAAATGTCGGGAGTAAACAAAAAGGGTAACTAATGGACAAAAAAATACAAAAAATGGCTGCTATTTACAGGGGCGGTTTGACCTTAATTAAGCTTTGAGGTTACCTACATTTTACAGTACAGGCCTGTCAAAAGGTTAACACTAGGAAAACGAATAGGTGCCGATTCGGCAACTAATTGACGTATCGCTGACCACGCCCACAATGTTCCGACAAAGGTCTGGCATGCTTGAAGTACACATAAAAAGAATGAAAACTCGGCCTGAATCGCGCCGTCAAATGACGTCACTGACACTAGTACGTCATTAGTTGCCGTGACGCTGCTTTGGTACCGTGATAGCGGCCTTTGTCGGAACATTGTGGGGCGTGGCCGGCGATCCGTCAATTTGGACCCTTTGTTACAATATCTCGACAGTTGTTATTTATCTCTCTCGGTAACTTTACAGCCACTCGCTAGCCACATTTCGGCCGATCAGCATCAGAGCTTCGTCTCCTTTTAGTTTGCTTAGTGTTAAACTTTTGACAGGCCTGTACTGTATGTTTGTCTTCAAAACGATCTTTTCTAGACGAATGTCAACATGAAGGTCAGTTAAAATAGATTTGATTGCATTATTTAACTTGATTGTTGAAAAAAACGGCTATCAGTTAATAAAAAGTATTCTACAGGTAATATTAATACGGGAATGTTTGTCTTAAAGACGATCTTTTCTAGACGAATGTTAACATGAAGGTCAGAAAAATTCATTTTTACAGCATATTTAATTATTTAATTTGATTATTGAAAAATGGTATTGAATGGGAATGATTTAAGCTTTCTTGCTTTGATTATTATACTTTGCATTTTAGGCCAATTACTTCTGTCAGCGTTATAATTTTTTTTTTCTTTATTACTTATGCAAAACCTATTGTTTTGATACTTACATTTCTTTTAATGGTTTTGAAAGCTGCACGAAGTCTCCTCAATTCGGAACGAGTTAATCTTCTGATTTCTTTTCTCTTCGGTCTCCTCCGTCGCCATCGTACCTCTCCAATCTGTCGTTTTATACGCTTTTGTTTTTGGAGAAACCTTTTTAGAATTGAGTTGACTACGTCTATGTCTTTTTGAGTTGGTTCAAATTTTACTCTAGTTCTGGTGTTTTGCATGAGGAAAGAGTCTTCACACAAAGTGTTGATCGGTTCGGTGGGTACCTCCATCATGCTGTTCGTTTTTGTCTCTTTCTTCAAACATCGACTTAATGCCGGCGGCATGGGGATTTCTTCCATTGTTGAATACACACCGCATATCGGCATGCACATAATACATGCCACATATAAGTAATCATATTTGTACATCTGAAATGGTAAGGTTAAAGAGTTGTTAATGGATTTTAATTTTTTTTTAATTTTTTTGTCTTTCACTTTGTGCTTTGTAAGTATTTTATTATATTTTGAAGTGGTGAGGTAATATGGTTTAAGACCCCAGTCAGGGTTCTTTTACTTACATAGAGGCGGTCTGATAGCAGACCGAAGTTTCTGACGTACATATAGCTTTTGTCATATTGTCATCGAAAACAAACATGCCAATCCATGTGAATCCATCGATTTACAGTTAAATCTTGAAGGTGACAATTTAGATTAAACACGTGCACTTCCACCAGGGAAGCGAGGTCGGGTGCTCCAGAAGGGTAAGAGTTTTCTGTTTAGCTAGCTCCACCCGCCATGTGTGTAATCAAAATTGAGTGAAAGAAACTTGGGTCTATGGGACGTCAAACATATCTAAGGCAATCCTGGACCAAGAGACATCATGGAAAACCGTGTGTAAACTGGTATGGTAAGGTAATGTAACTGTTGGCACAAAATTTGTCATCACTTGATAACGTAAAAGTGAAAACTAAATCAATTTATACCGATAGTTCAGTTTGAAAGAGGCATGAAGCAAACATAATTTAATCATGAATAGCAAGCGTTAATTTACAAGCAAACTGTTGATTCGTGAAAAAATACTTTAAAAAATAAGTTATTCCTAAGGGCATGCATAAAAAAATAAGAAAACCTTTGAACGACACTATGTTAAATTGATCATGCGTGGTCTTCCCATCCATCTTCTAATTTTATTCCGTCAAATTGTTTAACAAGACATCGAGTGACAAAAAAGGTGTTAGATGTTTTTTTTTACAAAATGGGCGTAGTTCGAGAAAAAAAAACCTAAAAAATAGGCAATTAGATATAATAAGTCAACAACCGACTGTTAAAATAAAATCAAAATGTTCGTGAGAGATTAAATTTCGCTTTTGAATAGGATAAATACCACTAAATTTAATGTCGACGAAAACTTGTACTTGCCTCAGTCAACAATGAGAACCATTTTCACAAATATAGATATGTGGATAAAACACTATATCCAAAACTTGTTAGCCTATCGAAATGTTTTAAAATTACAAAAAACCACGTAAACTAAATCCTAGGAATATTAATGATTTTACGATATGTTAAAAGTATGTTTTTTGTATTAAATTTATTGTACTAGGTGGACCCAGATTTCTGCATAAACTATGAAATCACTACCAATCAATGATTTTTAACAAATGCTGTGTTTACATCCTTTTGACAAACAAGATATGTATAGCCATTGACATTTAAAACAGACATTTTTATTTGTTCTGTATTTTTATCGAAAAAGTAATACATGTATTCATTTGCTTTTTCCTCTTTCCTCTTCCAAACCCTGATACCTCCTAAAGTGCGCGTAAATAAATCACAACACCGACTTTCTTCAAGAGAACTGACCAATTTTCTCACACTAAGGTCCGCCCAGTTGAATTTTAACCCAGACGGTGAACGTTGATGGTGTCCGTAGATGAGTTCTTATGACCATTCGGCAAACATGGAAACACCAATTGTAAACAAAAAGAAATGTGCGTTTCAATTTTAACTGAAAGAAAACTGGCCCAACGTACCTTTGAATAAGTAAATTTTTCAGTGAAAAAAACAAGTACTTACTTTTTTAAAATAAAGGTTTTTAAAAAATCCTCCCTTTATATATGACTCCCTCCAAGTATGATACTCTAGATTGTGTAATCCGCGATATTAGAACTGTTAGTACGGATGATTGATGAAGATTCATTGTTCTTTAATTATGTTACACTTGACAACTTTTGATTCATTAACGTTTTTTTTATCGTTTTATTTTTCAAAACAAGGTAAAACCCGTTTGTACTCTTTGTTCAAAATTACAAAACGGATCTAAAATGTGGCAGTCATGGCTGTTACAATGACAAGTTATTCCAAGCGCATGCAGAGTCTCGAACTCTTGCCGTTACAAATATGGCGCAATTTCATTCCCGCTGTCATATAAATGCTAGTCATCTACAACCTAGATACAGAAATCGTGAATTTTTGTTCATTGTATGTTTTATACTCAAATTTAATTGAAACTCTATATATTTGGAATAATAATGGAACAGTGGACTTGTATCAAACAAAAAAATAAGAGTTTATCGCATATTCACGAGTAAAGGGGGACAATCTCATGACATTTTGCGTAGGAATGTATCATTGGTCTAATGATATGTAGGCAATTGTTTTCTTTTCCTTCGTAGATATGGGAATGATCTGGCTGGAGGCTCGAACGTGTGACATTATACTCGAGATATTATATAAATATTACATTTCTGACAGGGTGCCAGTACATATTGTCACCTCGAGGAAGCATTGTTTGCCGAGGCGATAGCCGAGGCTGACAATGCTTTTCGAGAGGTGACAATATGTACTGGCACCCTGTCAGAAATGTAATATTATTTTATTACACCGAATGTTTGTTTTATTTTACCAATACATGATATGCATCCTTCGTCTTTAGTAATGTCTATACCACTTTTCATTCAATTTATCGACCGGGAATGCCTCAAATGCACTGTCATTTGAGCCAAGAAATTTAAGAAACGCATCCACAGCCCGCTTATGATCCGTTTAGTTGATGCAGAGTATTTAGACTCTAACAAATTGCCAAGATAGTCATTGTCAACCACGGCAAACGTCATACAGACGAATGTAAACAATATCAATAACAATGAGACGCTTACCGTAGACACAACTGAAAACATGTTTTGTTCAAAGCGCTGACGTGATCCAGTGAAGGGAGGCGACTTGAACAAAAGTACTGTCACATAGTCACGCGCAGCGCTATGTGACATTATAAATTTTATGTGACAGTACAAATTGTTACATACCCCTTATCCAATGAAATTGCTAGATTTTTACATAAGGTGTAATAAAACACAATGGTTTCCAGAAAAATATTGTAAGCTATTGAACGTGCTTTTAGAAAAAAAAAACTGTTTTGCGGTGTTAACACGAAATTGTTATAATATCAGTACTTATTATGAACAGCTTGGTATCTCAGTCGTTATAACGTCTCGATAGCATAGGAAGGCCCCAGGGTCGCTTCCCCTTACTCCTCTTCTTTTTACACCATTTGTCCTTCCGAAGTTACAAGTAAACAGATATACAGACAGTGCATAAAAGTCATGTTAAATGTCTGCATGAATAAAAAAGAAATAATATATGCGTCTACCTTTGAGAGAAAACATGACACTGATTTGAATTCAAACCGTATTTATACCTATTAACTTCAATTTACAAGAAAAACATAAAATATATTAAACCCTAATATCTGTTCATCAAGGTTATGTCAGATCAATGGTCACATTTCAATAAATCATGATAATGATCTAGACGTCTTTTTTAAGGAATACCATCGTTTATACCAATGACTTTGCAATACATGCATTAATTGTAAACAATATTATGACATCAATGCACAATACCGATTAAGAAGAACTCTGTATAAACGCACGACTTTCCACACCAAATCAAAGTACTATAAGTACCAAAAGATGGGGTTTTCGCTATTTAAACATTTTGCGTGTCGTGTCTGAGATCACTATTCGTTAAAGCATTTTTAAAGTATTTTTGCAATACTTTGAATGGGAAGGGGTCCGATAAAACCTTGAACATGTTTGAGGCCTTCTTATCGTACTTTAAGCACACCAATGAACCCGTCAACTCAGTTAAAAAATAATCTGTAGTTCTAGTATGCGTCTGTCGTTTCCTGTTCTGTCTTGTTTCATTATTAACTTGAATTTTGTTGTGTTATTGGTTGCGTTTGGTGCTACCCATTTTTTTCCAGTGCCCAATTTTTCCTTTTTTCATACGGATGCGATAATGTGTATTATATGTCTTGTTTCTTACTACGCTTGTTATACTGTGCTTTAATATTTTAGAGTGCGTTTATAGAATTAATCGCTTGACTGAAGAATTGATAAAACTTATTGTGCAACCCCAAAGACCTTGGTTTCATTTGATATTAAGTATTTGGTCACCATGCAATCTGAAATTCATGCAAGGGTATTTTGTAGTTTACAACTTAAGGGTCATCACATCCTTACAAGATAGGAAGGATTGTATGCAAAGAAAATAAACATTACAAAAAATATTCTGGATAACTAGCAAAACAAAAATGTGGTTGTAAAATGTCCAACCTAATAATCTGTTCAAATGACAACAAGTACTGATTGCTTTAACCTTTTGTTTTACACGTAGAAACAATCATTGGTCATATTACGAAAAGGTAACAACTAAAAGTAAATTGTGTAATTTGCAGTTTTAAAATATCCCTTTTTATGTCATTTAATACATTAATCATTTTGTTAAAATGTATAACATGATATGTGATTAAGCAAAAATTAAAGGTTATTCAATTTTTATTGCACTTGAGTAAAATTAAACATTTTAAACTTTCCTTAAATGTTAATATGTATATTTAAGTGGTTGATAATGGCATGCATGCAGAATGCGTTGGTGGAGTAATGTTGTTGTGCAACCAAGTCACGATTCTTTCACTTATATCGAGGTTGTCGATTCTAGAATGACGAAGCAAATTGGTCTATCCGGAGAAAACCATCGGCCTTCGGAAAGCAAGCTGTCAAACTCTTAAGATACGGTATATTGTCCGCTGTTTTCAAAGCCAGATACTGGAAAAGGATTCCGAGGACGCGATGATGTTCGAATCTATATGAAATGCATTGTGGTGGTATTTTGACTTTTTCAGTCAAGCCTGTTTCAAAACCTCGTATTTCTTTAACAAACTCTGTCCCCTTTGCACTGCTCTATGACGTTGACTATACTAATATCTTTTCATGTTTTTAAAATTAATTCGTTATACAAGGTGTAAGCTGTTTACCCAACACGTGTATTTTTGCACAATTTCCCTTAAAAATGCAACAAATATTTTTAAAACTCTTAAATTATCAATTCCTACTAGATTTTTATTTATAAATCTTCACACTTGTGTGAGTAATTTCATAATTATACCCCTCTTTCACGCTTTTCAACCAAATGGTTTTCACTTGAATTTTCCTACTTAAATGACCCTTAAACCACGGCGAATAAACAATGATCAAAATCCCTCACTTCCTACTGCTCAATCCGAACAACAGCGAACCCATTGATACTAAACCATGTAAACTGACAAATTAGGTTAAACACGCGAGCTTCCACCAGAGAAGTAAGGCCGGGTGCTCCGGAAGAGTAAGCATCTCCTGTTTAGCTAGCTACACCCGCCACATGTGTCTCTTGATATTCTCAGTGCCATTAACTACAGATTCATAGCAGTCGATCTGTCCGAGTGATTCCCAGTTTGGTTGGTATGATGATGTTCATTAACATATATATATATATAGACAAACAACATTAATTGACCTGTCCGTTTGATCTTTCATTAGGAATATTCATATAGATGGATCCTTTCAATAATTGGGTAGTGTTACGCTTCGCAGGTGCATAAACTACGGAAGCGTATTAGGGCCACGACATTTTTTTTTAATTTTGATATGTCGACTTAGTTTCTCGATAAATCGACTTATTATCTCGATAAATCGACTTAACTATGTCGATAAATCGACTTATTATCTCGATAAATCGACTTAGTTTCTCGATAAATCGACTTATTATCTCGATAAATCGACTTAGTATCTCGATAAATCGACATAGGATCTCGATTAATCGACTTAACTATCTCGATAAATCGACTTAACAGTCTCGAAAAATCGACTTAAAATCTCGATAAATCGACTTAAAAATATCGATAAATCGACTTATTATCTCGATAAATCGACTTAGTTTCTCGATAAATCGACTTATTATCTCGAAAAATCGACATAGGATCTCGATAAATCGACATAGGATCTCGATTAATCGACTTAACTATCTCGATAAATCGACTTAACAGTCTCGAAAAATCGACTTAAAATCTCGATAAATCGACTTAAAAATATCGATAAATCGACTTATTATCTCGATAAATCGACTTAGTTTCTCGATAAATCGACTTATTATCTCGATAAATCGACTTAGTATCTCGATAAATCGACATAGGATCTCGATTAATCGACTTAACTATCTCGATAAATCGACTTAACAATCTCGATAAATCGACTTAAAATCTCGATAAATCGACTTAAAAATGTCGATAAATCGACTTAGTATCTCAATAAATCGACTTAACTATCTCGATAAATCGACTTAGTGTCCGCTCTATATGCGGGAGGTCGCGGGTTAGATCCGCGGCCGCGACAAACTAAAGTTGTAAAAATAAGTAGTTTCAGCTCCCCAGCTACACTCAGTTTTACTGGGTTAGGGAAAAACTGACTTAACTTGTGTCAGGATAACAGACTAGCAGGATTGTAGTTAGGCTGTGGCTATTATATCCGTGTACTGGCAACTTAAAGACGACATCACTGCACTCCAGTTACTCACACATCACACACACAAAATAAAGAATGAGAAAGTAGACTATCAAAAATGTTCACGTCGTAAAATGACTGAAATACTGTCGAAACGATGTAAAATCCAACAACTAATCGATCAATCAACCAATCATAACACCCGTGAAACAAATCCGTTTTCTATATTCATGAGAGTTCAAATTACACATCCGACGAAATTCTATTACATGAATACTAAGTTAACATGTACAGTTACTTGTGTGCTAAAGCCCCGGTCACACAGCTCTCCACGTCTAAATCACGTACAAAAAGTTGTGAAAATCTGGTGGACGTGGTCGTAAGTGGTAATTTTTGTTCAATTTTGGCTTGGCCGTGCTTTGTACGGGGTATTGCCGTCGGTGGCTGTTCCACTGCTCAAGCACTGCCTAAGCACGGCTTACCATGTTCAGCTACGTGTGAGGCTAAAAATAGGTTCGCACGTGTTCGAACGCGGGAAAAAAGAGACAAGTTACCACGACTGACCGCGGCCTCATCGCGTCTGTAGCACTGCCGATCACGCGTTGAGCGCGGACGTAATACGGGCACTCCACTGCTATAGCACTGCCCAATCACGGGTAACCGCGGCTCGGCGTCGTCGGAAGCGCAGCTTGCCGCGCATATAAAAGTTTAACTTAGTTTTAATCTAGTAAAGTCAAAACTGCCAAGCGCATTTTACATTTCAATTCATTATATTAATACATTATGTAATTATCAATCGTCATTATCACATCAACATTTAAATATCAGTGCTCCAGCTTCCCTAACTAACATGATCAGTAAGCATAGCTAATGGGGGAGGAGCATGTCATCCTGCCACATCATCCTTCTAGCTGGGAGTTGCACTACTGCATGATGAGGTTCCTCTGGGCCTTGTCTAGCCTGACATCTCTGTTGGATTCTGGTACTCTATCAGATCTCGTTTCATGTCTTCACGCCAAGCACCAAGCACCAGTTCTCCATCTAGACGCCCTAAGTCCACACGCCTGTTCTGCATCACCGGGTAACGTGTTCTCATCAGGTTGTGAAGGAGTACGCATGCGTTGACCAGCAGCCTGACAGTGTCATCTTCATACATCAGGATAGTAGTCAGGATAACTTGAAATCTGTTGGCAAGGATCCCGAACGAATTTTCAACTACCCGTTTGGCCCACGACAGTCGATAGTTAAATATCCTTTGCTCCCTGGTCATGTCCATATAAGTGTAGGGTTTCATCGTGTAGGTCTGGAGTCCGAAGACATCGTCATCTACAAGGAATTAGGGTACATCCTGTGTGTCACCTGGTAGAGGATCTGGCTGTGAGAAGCCGGCGATGTCATTGTTCTATGGACCCTCCTTGACCTCGCTTTTTAAATTATTGTAGATGCGGGTATCAGAGGAGGACCTCTTGCCGCTTACGTCTATCCACAGGAACTTGTAGTCCGAAGACACGACTGCTATGAGGATAACTCTGAAGAAGCCTTTTTAGTTGAAGTAGTCGGACCCAGTGTTGGCAGCAGCTTTACACGCAATATGTTTCCCCACGCACTACAAAACTTATGGCGTTGTGGGGGACCCTCCAGGCATATTGCATCTTACGGTACTTGGAGCCAGAAGCAAGGTGCCTCAGGGCAATAGCAACCTTCAGGCCTTGTTCAAGGGTTGCTCTCCAGTTGGTCGTCTCCTTGGTAAGGGCTGGTGTCAGTCTCTGCACAATTTTGTCGTACATCGCAGGAGGCATCCTCATAAAGTTCTGAAAGGCTTTTGGATCTTCGTTACGCAGCTCGACCATTAGATGGACGTAAAGCCCCAGCTAAGGTCTCCTTCCAATCCAGTCACGTACATAGATGTTCCGTACCACACTTCTCCTCTTCCTTCTCCTTCTCTTAGCAAGGATATGTTGGACCTGTATCAATTAGTTCTGTTGGTGCTGGAGCATGAAGATGAGGACATCACGGTGTTGAGGGTTCATGTTCACCCCTTGACATCTAGACTGCAAGTGCAGAGGTCTTAGAAAATTACGGTATTTACTAGTATATGCCACAAATCAGAAGTCATACAGAAGTGATTAAAGTGATTAGGCAATGATCAATCGTATTTAGAACTTGTTCCAGACGTCGTTTAACGGGCTTTAGTAGTGATATGTACGCGGAAAAATCCATTTCTTAGTGATAAGCCGCTAACACAAGCTATTTCCCGTGATACCAACGCGTATCACGCGTCCGATGACCGTGCTTTGCCCGTGACAGACCGCTAAACTTTCGCGTTTTACCGCGTTTCCCAAGTTTAAATCACTGCCGGAACACGGATTATCACGTGTGTTGCACGTCTTTACCATGTGTGCCGTCCGTGGTTGTCCGCGGAATAAAGTTTTTGAATTGAACATTTCAAAACTTTTTGCCACGTCCGACATCGTTCAGATGTTTCATCGCATCCTGTCACGTCTGTAAATCGACTGTAGCTGGTCTAAAACTCGACATCAACGCGAACAACAACGTCTGCTTCACGGGAGACCAATTTTTGACGGGGTATGGCAGTGAGTAAGCCGCAAAGCGCCGTGTGACCGGGCCTTAATGTCGTGATAAACTTTTGTCCGACGTGTGTCTTGCCTCATTTGTAAATTTTTCTTTGTGAGCGCTCTAGCACCCGCATTTTTGCACGGTATTTCACGCAACTTAGACAGGTTGGGTTTCTGTAGGTGAAGAACTCTATCGATTTGAAGGTGGGTTCCAATAATCATGTGCATAATTAATGAGGTTTCATAAATCTAATTGGACACAGCTTTTTAGACCTCTAGCATCGCATTAATGCACAGAATTTCACAAAACTTTGTAGGTAGGATAGGATAAGTTAAAGGAAGAACTCTCTCGATTTGCAGGCAGGTCCAATAATTATGCATAATTTATGAGGTTTAAGGAATCTGATTGGACACAGCTTGTCAGCACTCTAACATCCACAATTATTCATGGATACGCATGGGTAACTGGTGATTTCAAGTTTTATATATGTAGGGTTTTCTACCCAATTTCACTCCAAATATAGACTTAAGCTTGCTAATGCTCTTGCGTCTTAAGATCTTGAATAGCTTTCATGCACATACCTTTGATATATTTATGCAACAGTTAAATCAGTAATGCAATACTTACTTTTTTCAGAAGTTATTTCTTTGAGACAAGAATAAATAAGCTTCTCCCTACATAAGTGTAATTTGATTAAGGTACAATATTTATATAACTACAGGTACCCAATTTTGCTTTAGCGTGTCCGTTACCTTTCTCAAATCTAAACTTTAGAGCTGTTTTTCTCGAACATTTTCACCACCTTAAATCCATTAGCGAACAAGAGCACTGCTGAAGCGGGATAATATACGCCCAAAGGTTAAATGGTTTGCTAGTATATTAAGGATATATCATGTTTTAGTAATTAAATGATGTTAAGAATTGCGTTAAAAGATTTCTCCAGGATACTGAAGTAGGTTGGAAAATTTTTTAAATTGTACCAACAGTAATTTTTGAAAGGACACACCGAGCTGAACAATCCGAAATAAATAAGTTTGTGGTCTGAGAAATGGATTGATATGGCATGCATATGCTCGCATGCCAAATATGAATTCAACTGACAAATTGTTAGTGATGTTATTGTGCGGAAAGCAAATTTGTACACGGAAATTGCTTTTAAAGGGCATATAACTTTGCAAGAAAGTACTGGATTGTGGCCAAATTCGAACTTGGCCTGTGATTCAATATAAGATACTTGTTTACAAAAAATGAATTCAATTGGTCAATTGTTACTAAGTTATGGCGCGAAACCAAATTTTTACATGAAATTTGCCTTTAAAAGTGACATAATTATACAAGAAATGAGTGGAATGTAGCCAATTTGAACTTGACCTGTATTTCAATATTATATACTTGCATACCAAATATGAATTCATTTGGTGTATAGTAACTCTAGTTACTGTGCGGAAACGAAATTGTCCGCGGACAGACGTCCGGACGGACGGACAGACGGAAAACAGTGGTATTCAAATGTACTCCGGGCGCATGAAAATCAAAAACGGATACATGCATATTTAATATACCGTACAAATAATTACTTATCACACTTCTTAATTGATTTCATAATTACGATTTATCGAGAGAGTTAAGTCGATTTATCGAGATACTAAGTCGATTTATCGACATAGTTAAGTCGATTTATCGAGATTGTTAAGTCGATTTATCGAGATAGTTAAGTCGATTTATCGAGATACTAAGTCGATTTATCGAGATACTAAGTCGATTTATCGAGATACTAAGTCGATTTATCGAGATTGTTAAGTCGATTTATCGAGATAGTTAAGTCGATTTATCGAGATACTAAGTCGATTTATCGAGATACTAAGTCGATTTATCGAGATACTAAGTCGATTTATCGACATAGTTAAGTCGATTTATCGAGATACTAAGTCGATTTATCGAGATTCTAAGTCGATTTATCGACATAGTTAAGTCGATTTATCGAGATACTAAGTCGATTTATCGAGATACTAAGTCGACATATCAAAATTAAAAAAAAATTGTTGTGGCCCTAATACGCTTCCGTACTAGTTACTGTGCGGAAACGAAATTGTCCGCGGACAGACGTCCGGACGGACGGACAGACGGACAAACAGTGGTATTCAAATGTACTCCGGGCGCATGAAAATCAAAAAAGGATACATGCATATTTAATATACCGTACAAATAATTACTTATCACACTTCTTAATTGATTTCATAATTACGATTTATCGAGAGAGTTAAGTCGATTTATCGAGATACTAAGTCGATTTATCGAGATACTAAGTCGATTTATCGACATAGTTAAGTCGATTAATCGAGATCCTATGTCTATTTATCGAGATAGTAAGTCGATTTATCGAGATAGTTAAGTCGATTTATCGAGATACTAAGTCGATTTATCGAGATAGTAAGTCGATTTATCGACATAGTTAAGTCGATTTATCGAGATACTAAGTCGATTTATCGAGATACTAAGTCGATTTATCGACATAGTTAAGTCGATTTATCGAGATACTAAGTCGATTTATCGAGATAGTAAGTCGATTTATCGACATAGTTAAGTCGATTTATCGAGATACTAAGTTCGATTTATCGAGATACTAAGTCGATTTATCGAGATAGTAGTCGATTATCGACATAGTTAAGTCGATTTATCGAGATACTAAGTCGATTTATCGAGATAATAAGTCGATTTATCGACATAGTTAAGTCGATTTATCGAGATACTAAGTCGATTTATCGAATAGTAAGTCGATTTATCGAGATACTAAGTCGACATATTAAAATTTAAAAAAATTGTTGTGGCCCTAATACGCTACGGAAGCGTATTAGGGCCACGACAATTTTTTTTTAATTTTGAAATGTCGACTTAGTTTCTCGATAAATCGACTTATTATCTCGATAAATCGACTTAGTATCTCGATAAACGACTTAACTATGTCGATAAATCGACTTATTATCTCGATAAATCGACTTAGTATCTCGATAAATCGACTTAACTATCTCGATAAATCGACTTAACAATCTCGATAAATCGACTTAAAAATATCGATAAATCGACTTAGTATCTCGATAAATCGACTTAACTATTTCGATAAATCGACTTAGTGTCCGCTCTATATGCGGGAGGTCGCGGGTTCGATCCCCGGCCGCGACAAACTAAAGTTGTAAAAATAAGTAGTTTCAGCTCCCCAGCTACACTCAGTTTTACTGGGTTAGGGAAAAACTGACTTAACTTGTGTCAGGATAACGGACTAGCAGGATTGTAGTTAGGCTGTGGCTATTATATCCGTGTACTGGCAACTTAAAGACGACATCACTGCAGTCCAGTTACTCACACATCACTCTATCAACGCACACACACAAAATAAAGAATGAGAAAGTAGACTATCAAAAATGTTTCGTCGTAAAATGACTGAAATACTGTCGAAACGACGTAAAATCCAACAAACCAATCAACAATCATCATCAACCAATCATAACACCAAACAAATCCGTTTTCTATATTCATGAGAGTTCAAATTACACATCCGACGAAATTCTATTACATGAATACTAAGTTAACATGTACAGTTACTGTGTGTTAAAGCCCCGGTCACACAGCACTCCACGTCTAAATCACGTACAAAAAGTTATGAAAATCTGGTGGACGTGGTCGTAAGTGGTAATTTTTGTTCAATTTTGGCTTGTCCGTGCTTTGTACGGGGTATTGCCGTCGGTGGCTGTTCCACTGCTCAAGCACTGCCTAAGCACGGCTTACCATGTTCAGCTACGTGTGAGGCTAAAAATAGGTTCGCACGTGTTCGAACGCGGGAAAAAAGCGACAAGTTACCACGACTGACCGCGGCCTCATCGCGTCTGTAGCACTGCCGATCACGCGTTGAGCGCGAACGTAATACGGGCACTCCACTGCTATAGCACTGCCTAAATATATAATCACGGGTAACCGCGGCTTGCCGCGCATATACAAGTTTAACTTACGTTTTAATCTAGTAAAGTCAAAACTGCCAAGCGCATTTTACATTTCAATTCATTACGTTAATACAATATGTAATTATCAATCGTCATTATCACATGTACATTTAAATATCAGTGCTCCAGCTTCCCTAACTAACATGATCAGTAAGCATAGCTAATGGGGGAGGAGCATGTCATCCTGCCACATCATCCTTCTAGCTGGGAGTTGCACTCCTGCATGATGAGGTTCTTCTGGGCCTTGGCTAGCCTGACATCTCTGTTGGATTCTGGTACTCTATCAGATCTCGTTTCATGTCTTCACGCTATGCACCAAGCACCAGTTCTCCATCTAGACGCCTGAAGTCCACAAGCCTGTTCTGCATCACCGGGTAACGTGTTCTCATCAGGTTGTGAAGGAGTACGCATGCGTTGACCAGCAGCCTGACAGTGTCAGCTTCATACATCATGGTAGTCAGGAGAACTTGAAATCTGTTGGCAAGGATCCCGAACGAATTTTCAACTACCCGTTTGGCCCACGACAGTCGATAGTTAAATATCCTTTGCTCCCTGGTCATGTCCATATTAGCGTAGGGTTTCATCATGTAGGTCTGGAGTCCGAAGACATCGTCATCTACAAGAAATTAGGGTACATCCTGTGTGTCACCTGGCAGAGGATCTGGCTGTGAGAAGCCGGCGATGTCATTGTTCTGCAGACCCTCCTTGACCTCGCTTTTTAAATTATTGTAGATGCGAGTATCAGAGGAGGACCTCTTGCCGCTTACGTCTATCCACAGGAACTTGTAGTCCGAAGACACGACTGCTATGAGGATAACTCTGAAGAAGCCTTTTTAGTTGAAGTAGTCGGACCCAGTGTTGGCAGCAGCTTTACACGCAATATGTTTCCCCACGCACTACAAGACTTATGGCGTTGTGGGGGACCCTCCAGGCATATTGCATCTTACGGTACTTGGAGCCAGAAGCAAGGTGCCTCAGGGCGATAGCAACCTTCAGGCCTTGTTCAAGGGTTGCTCTCCAGTTGGTGGTCTCCTTGGTAAGGGCTGGTGTCAGTCTCTGCACAATTTTGTCGTACATCGCAGGAGGCATCCTCATAAAGTTCTGAAAGGCTTTTGGATCTTCGTTACGCAGCTCGACCATGAGATGGACGTAAAGCCCCAGCTGAGGTCTCCTTCCAATCCAGTCACGTACATAGATGTTCCGTACCACACTTCTCCTCCTCCTTCTCCTTCTCTCAGCAAGGATATGTTGGACCTGTATCAATTAGTTCTGTTGGTGCTGGAGCATGAAGATGAGGACATCACGGTGTTGAGGGTTCATGTTCACCCCTTGACATCTAGACTGCAAGTGCAGAGGTCTTAGAAAATTACGGTATTTATATGCCACAAATCAGAAGTCATACAGAAGTGATTAGGCAATGATCAATCGTATTTAGAACTTGTTCCAGACGTCGTTTAACGGGCTTTAGTAGTGATATGTACGCGGAAAAATCCATTTCTTAGTGATAAGCCGCTAACACAAGCTATTTCCCGTGATACCAACGCGTATCACGCGTCCGATGACCGTGCTTTGCCCGTGACAGACCGCTAAACTTTCGCGTTTTACCGCGTCTCCCAAGTTTAAATCACTGCCGGAACACGGATTATCACGTGTGTTGCACGTCTTTACCATGTGTGCCGTCCGTGGTTGTCCGCGGAATAAAGTTTTGAACATTTCAAAACTTTTTGCCACGTCCGACGCCGTTCAGATGTTTCATCGCATCCCGTCTGTAAATCGACGGTAGCTCGTCTTAAACTCGACATCAACGCGAACAACAACGTCTGCTTCACAGGAGACCAATTTTTGACGGGTTATGGCAGTGATTAAGCCGCAAAGCGCCGTGTGACCGGGCCTTAATGTCGTGATAAACTTCTGTCCGACGTGTGTCTTGCCTCATTTGTAAATTTTTCTTTGTGAGCGCTCTAGCACCCGCATTTTTGCACGGTATTTCACGCAACTTAGACAGGTTGGGTTTCTGTAGGTGAAGAACTCTATCGATTTGAACGTGGGTTCCAATAATCATGTGCATAATTAATGAGGTTTGATAAATCTAATTGGACACAGCTTTTTAGACCTCTAGCATCTGCATTAATGCACAGAATTTCACAAAACTTTGTAGGTAGGATAGGATAAGTTAAAGGAAGAACTCTCTCGATTTGCAGGCAGGTCCAATAATTATGCACATAATTTATGAGGTTTAAGGAATCTGATTGGACACAGCTTGTCTGCACTCTAACATCCACAATTATTCATGGATACGCATGGGTAACTGGTGATTTCAAGTTTTATATCTATGTAGGGTTTTCTACCCAATTTCACTCCAAATATATAGACTTCAGCTTGCTAATGCTCTTGCAATCTTGAATAGCTTTCATGCGCATACCTTTGATATATTTATGCAACAGTTAAATCAGTAATGCAATACTTACTTTTTTCAGAAGTTATTTCTTTGAGACAAGAATAAATAAGCTTCTCCCTACATAAGTGTAATTTGACTAAGGTACAATATTTATGTAACTACAGGTACCCAATTTTGCTTTAGTGTGTCCGTTACCTTTCTTAAATCTAAACTTTAGAGCTGTTTTTCTCGAACATTTTCACCACCTCAAATCCATTAGCGAACAAGAGCACTGCTGAAGCGGGATAATATACGCCCAAAGGTCAAATGGTTTGCTAGTATATTAAGGATATATCATGTTGATGTTAAGAATTGCGTTAAAAGATTTCTCCAGGATACTGAAGTAGGTTGGAAAAAGTTTTAAATTGTACCAACATTAATTTTTGAAAGGACACACCGAGCTGAACAATCCGAAATAAATAAGTTTGTGGTCTGAGAAGTGAATTGATATGACATGCATATGCTCGCATGCCAAATATGAATTCAACTGACAAATTGTTAGTAATGTTATTGTGTGGAAAGCAAATTTGTACACGGAAATTGCTTTTAAAGGGCATATAACTTTGCAAGAAAGTACTGGATTGTGGCCAAATTCGAACTTGACCTGTGATTCAATATAAGATACTTGTTTACCAAAAATGAATTCAATTGGTCAATTGTTACTATGTTATGGCGCGAAATCAAATTTTTACATGAAATTTGCCTTTAAAAGTGACATAATTATACAAGAAATGAGTGGAATGTAGCCAATTTGAACTTGACCTGTATTTCAATATTATATACTTGCATACCAAATATGAATTCATTTGGTGTATAGTAACTCTAGTTACTGTGCGGAAACGAAATTGTCCGCGGACAGACGTCCGGACGGACGGACAGACGAACAAACAGTGGTATTCAAATGTACTCCGGGCGCATGAAAATCAAAGAAGGATACATGCATATTTAATATACCGTACAAATAATTACTTATCACACTTCTTAATTGATTTCATAATTACGATTTATCGAGAGAGTTAAGTCGATTTATCGAGATACTAAGTCGATTTATCGAGATACTAAGTCGATTTATCGACATAGTTAAGTCGATTTATCGAGATTGTTAAGTCGATTTATCGAGATAGTTAAGTCGATTAATCGAGATCCTATGTCGATTTATCGAGATACTAAGTCGATTTATCGAGATAATAAGTCGATTTATCGACATAGTTAAGTCGATTTATCGAGATACTAAGTCGATTTATCGAGATAATAAGTCGATTTATCGAGAAACTAAGTCGACATATCAAAATTAAAAAAAAAATTGTCGTGGCCCTAATACGCTTCCGTAAATACGCTTCCGTAATAAACAATGCATGTTTCTAATGATATAATAGGAATAACACCTGTGCTCGCTAAGCATAAATGTACTGGTTCGTAATAAATACTTAAATTTAAGGTCAAGTTGACAGTTCAATAGTGTTTGCCTATACATATCCTTTAATTAATTTGTACAAACGAAACCACCTTGTTGTAAGGCTAATATTTCGTGGAAACATATAGCTCAATCGGTAGAGCGTCAGACTCAGGATCCAACGGTCGTGAGGTCGAAAGACCATGCTTTTCAAAAATATTGTAAAAGCGACCATATAATACATATCAAGGCTTTTCTATGATGAGAAATATCTAGAAAATAACAAAAAAGTACATGAGTTTAGATTCATTTTACCCCGTTCTCGTGTGTCACATTAGAGGAACTAAAGACCACAATTTCGAACGTTGACTTGCTTTGCTTGTAAATTCTTTCGTAGGCGTAATTAAAAAATCAAGTGAGCTTGCTTGTACGACACCACATCTTGTGATCATGATTTATGTAAACAAATGTTTCTTTACCTATTAGTCCTTTGTCTTATTTTGTGTACTACTTTTTTCCATTTATCATCTTGTTCGTTTTTCCCACCTCTATGACTTTGTATTTTAGACCATTGACTTGATTTACAATCGTTTGTCCTCATATAACTTGTGTTTGTCCTTTAACAAGGCTAGATTAGTCACCACAAGTTTTAGAAGTATTCCATTTTTCCGATTTCGATCAGTTTTGTTATATGTATGACCAACATAAATGTACTTTTTACGGACTGTATATTTAACCACGTTCAATGGATTTCATTAAGCATTTAATATTTTTAGGTCATCAACGACAAAATCCTTTATCTGAAATTAAATTACATCATTTTTATATATAAGTTAAAAACCAAAGGCCTATAGCTTTGTATTGCTTTAAAATTCAAGTTCAATGTAAGGTAGTTTGAAAAGGTTATTCCAATGGTCTTTAGCACCGGCTTTCTGGACCAGTTCCTTTCGCTGTCTAGGCTCGGATCCCATTCGGACAGATCTAAATTGTGAGAAAGTTTGTCAGTTCGAATTCGCTTGCCGCCTAAAGTAGGTGTTTTTCGCAGTGTCCTTATATTTCCTTCATCGTCCCTTAACTGACTATTTTACCACAATATAAGTGAAATAATCTTGATTGGGGCCAAAAAGTCCCCCCCCCCATATGCTGATGCACATTCTTACATGTACCTTCTGACTGACTAAAACATTTTAAGAGCCGGGAGTGAAATAAAAAGACATAAAAACTCACAATTTGTATAAAACATAGTTTATAGTAATTAAATCATTTAATGGCATTTATCATTTAGTTTAAATTGCGGAAAATCATTTAAAAAATAAAGATATAATGTTTCAATAAGTACATGTATACAGTGTTTGATATGCATATATTGCTAAAATAAACTTTCCAAACTGCGCCTACGTGCTAATGGAAACGTTGTACATGTAGTTAAATATCAAAAGAAATATATTTATTTAATATGCAATGTTTTGAAAATATTGTAAAAATTAATGTTGAGAAACAAGACAATTTTTTTTAAATTTCAATCATAACTAATCTTTCCCTAATAAATGGTTCCAGGGCCAGGTTTGTAGATTTTTACAAACGAATTCCATAAATATGGGTAAACCTGGCTGGTTGTTCTGTATTCCGTTGCCAAGTGCATTTGCAGCAATGGCTGCTTCATCGTACGACGAATAGTACATCACCGGTATTTTAGAGGACAGTCGCAAAGTTCCTGAGCAAAGTCTGTATTCTGGCGGGTTTGAACCAATAACTAGACATTTAGGTTGACAAACTCGACCACATAAGTCAAATGCCGACACATATGCATCAACATCGCTATGTGCTGGATTTTTGAATCCGACTATGGCTACATCTGACGATTCATTACTGTTTACTATAACAAAGTTCTTGAATTTTCCCTCATAACTTATACCATGTGATTGAACAAATATCTTGTTTAAATCGGTACCAGAGGTTAGACATTTGTCATATGTGGCTGGGGTATCATTAACATTCTTTAAATTAGAGTATCTGCTATGTAGTACTGAATCGAGGCTGAATCGTGAAGGTGAAAGTTCATTGGATACTTTAACGTGTAGGAACACCCATTCAGTGATATTTGCAACACCGTCCAGATATAACGTATTCTGGTATGGCATAAAGATTTCATCCAACTTTGTTACAGAAATGCCCGAATTTAGAGGAACGCTTCTTTTCCCTCTTGACCTAGTTCTTGGATCTGAAAATGGAGAAGAATCAAATCTCCGGCCCGGTGGTCCCATATCACCTGCACCCATTGGAGAACCAGCAAAACTTTGTACTCCAGCAGGTCCAGCTGCGCCGCCCATTCTTGTTGCTACTACCGTCTGCCTCTCTGAAGGAATGTTCATAGCCGATGCTGATTCACAAAGTCCCTGACCATTGCACTGCAAAACGGGAAAATTCCAAGTAGGGTTTGAGCATCTCTGTGGACAAGATGGCGCCGGCGCATAAACAACCAGAAACCGGAAGAAGTCATTGTAGCCATCCATATTTCTGTACCAAGGGAACCCATCCATTCTTCTAAATGGGGAATGAAGAGGTCCTCCGGAGGGAAAATACTGACGATTTATTCCAAGTCTGTCTTGCCTTTCTTTGAATCTGTGCCATATTTGTTCAATGAATGAGTGATGCAGGAAAAACACGGGGTCCATTGCAGAAGTAGAAAGTCCGGCCATAAGACCATCAATCCAGTTATGGGCACCATTATGATGGGCCTCTAAAGAGAATCTAGAGTCTTGCTGTGGTTCTACAATCTGGGAATGTCTGGTTCGGCTTAATACAAAGTTTATTCCCATGGTCATCATTAGAGCATTGCCACTGTTTATATTTCGTCTAAGTGGACCGGCTGGAGTTTGCCAGAAAGCGAATGGACCTGTAACGACCTGTCCATTGCCATTGCCAAAGAAAAACCTAGTCCAAACAATCGATTCCACGGGGTCATTCATATTGTAGTCTAATGTGGAATCCCAATATGGGATTGGTGACCGAAGTGCTTCCTCTACTCTGAAAAAGAAAAACTAAGATGTGAAAAATAATTTATTTTTCGCACATTATGTTTGGCATATCTGTCGTGTGCTTAGTAGTTAGCCATGTTTATTTGTTAAAGGGGTTCTGTTGTGGAAAGTTATCAGATTAATTGTCAAGGTATACTTTGGTGCATTAAACAATTGTGACAAAAAACGCTAAAAAGAAATAGGAACGTCAATTTATGCTGCCTGTGAATGAGATATATCTAAGTGGAAAAACCGCGTCGTGAAACTTGTAAACGAAACTCAAAAATCTAAATATTTGGGTTTTTAATAGCATTTAATATTTTGTTATCATATAGGTACAATGTACAGTTTAACCGAAACATTGTAAAATGTTAAATATTACACTTTTTCTACTCTTTATTTGTTAACTATTTTTAACAATTTGAGCTTCATTCGGCGGTTACTTTTTAAAGCATATGTTAATTCCTTTTCAAAGCATATGTTAAGAAAATGATCCAGAAGTCTCATTACACGAATGTTGTACGGTGTGTCACCCCAGAAAGTTGGATCTAAATGTAACATTACATGACTTGAACAAGTACGTTTAGCGTGTCATCCTAGAAAGTAAGATACGAGAGATACATTGTATTTTACACAAGTTACTTACACAAGTAAATATATAGCGTGCCATCCTAGAAAGTTGGATCCACCATGTGCTGAAGCCTCGGCTATACCTTGATGGAGAAGGGCTAGCATGTCGTATCTATTAGGCTGAATACTCTGAAGTAAGGATAGTTAATTGATTATGAAAAAATATTTACATAGACAATCAATTACAAAACATACTGGTCCATAATCAAATCAGAATCCCAAAGCAAAGAAAGATCTTTGCATACTGACAAAAAATTAAGTTAAACACGAAAACTTCCAATCTGGAATCAAAAGAGCAAACATACCAGTCCAGAAACTAAAACAATCCAAAAGGAAAGTAAAATGTTGGAAAACTGTTAGATTGATGGTTGATTAAGTTAAACACATGAACTTACATCAATGAAGTGAGGCCGGGTGCACCGGAAGGATAAGCATATCATGTCTAGCTAGGCACAACCGCCACACGTACATATGGAATCAAAATTAAAGTTCAAACTTGTGATTTGTTGATATCAAATTTCAAACTATGCAAAATTAATAAAGCAAGAATTTAATTATAAAGATTCAAATTATCGTAAAGTATGGTAAGAGTTTTAAAAACTTAACAAAAATCTGATACCGTGAGCAGAGAATACAACAATATCGACAAAGCGTGCTTGCTTATAATTAGTTACATATTCAGTTTGTCCCTCTGTCGCTACGAGCCAAAATGATTTATGAATATTGTTTTAAACAGCATGATATTTGTGTATATATATTCTTGGTGACAAGCCCTGGTTGTTCATGGGAATTTTGTTGTTTGGGTTGACCAATACTTATACCAAGTCAAATCGTTTGTGACCAACGGCATTTCGTGAAAGATTAGACTTCGCCTCACTAGATAAACCAATTAGGAGCTTGTAAAGGAGAATATGTGTGTTTTCGTTTTGTTAAATTCTCTTACCTGGTCATTTTTCAGTCTATTAACATTCCCGGTGAACTGGTTCCATTGCGCAGGCGTAAGCATCCTGACTTCATTTCGGAACCGTCTCACAGGAGATATAGCTTGCCGTTTATGTCTCTCGTGCTTAGATGCTATACCTCTCAAAAGCGAATGTATCCATTTCATTCCTTCTTCTGTTACATTGTAGTGAAATCTATTCTTGTATGTTAGTCGTAGAAACGAGTCGATGCAGAAGGCGTTTATGTTCTGAGCAGGAATTTCGGTAACATTGACTACCTCGGTTTTGTATCCGAAACAATCCAATAGAGTTGATGGCATCGGTATAGACTCGACTAATGCTTCAACATTTGGCTTGAGTGACAACAATACCACAGATGTAGCGACGATATACCAGAGATGCCCCATCTGTGAAAAAGAAGAAAAAAATGTTACTTAAAAATATGTAACATTTGGCAACAGGTTATGCAACTAAGGGACATGACAAGACAAACAGATAAGAATAGTAAAGACCAATATAAGACCACTAATTAATTAGCATACTCATGGCTTTAGACAGTTATCATCGGAATAAAAAACAAAATATATCCAGTTGTGTGGTTATGCAACAGTTGGGAGAGAGGGTTTAGAATAATCCCAATGAGGTAACAATCATTGGTAAATATTTGAAATTTAAAAACGTTTTACCAAACTATAAGCAATAAAATAGCCAAAAATAAAATGTATAGATATTGTCGCCGGCGACATAATGATCTTACTGAAAAATGTTAAATTTTGTTCTCTGTCGGAGAAACATACTCCGTCGGAGAAGAAAACAACTGATTCCTGAAACCTTGCAGCAAAATAAAAAGCTCATCATGGAACGTATTTGTCGCTGGCGTCAATATGCAACGTTGTACAAAATATGTAAAGTTGGCGTAGGTTCAATATGTGGTCTTTCGCTGGCGACTGTGACTATATGTTATTAAAACAAAGTATACCATCTCATCTCATCAACGACGTTGTCCAATATTTTGTTTTGTAGATTTGTTTAAATGTACTTCACTTGTTTTTTATATTGTTCTTTTCTGCTTGATATTAAACGTTAGAATTTTATTTTAACAAACTTTAACAGCTGTCAGTATTTCATGTTTTCATTCCCGAAAACAAGTTCACGTTTAAATTAATAAGTGTCAAATCATTATGTAATTTCTAATTTTTAAAACTTTCTTTCAGAATTACCAAATGACAATTACTTGAAGCATTGTTCCAATACATTGCTTACCTTTCAGAACACTGCAACAAATACCAAAGAACCAGACTGGCAAAGATATGGTTATCTCTCCATTACTATTCAACATATGTGCAATAAGCTATCCATGTCATAATTGTTTTTAATATTTCTTTTAAAAAAGTCACTAATATTACGACACGACAATTGCTCGAAACATCGTTTCAATATTTTGCTTACCTTGTATCAAAGAACCAAGACCGGTGACAGTTATACCTATATATTCATTGCTTGCTTTTCAATATATATCATGTAATAATTTGTTTAATATTACTCTACGAAAATCAAAAATATAAGGACATTACATTTACTCGAAGCATTGTCCCAATGTGTTGCTTACCTTTTAGAACACTGCAGCATATATGAAAGAATCGGGCTGGCAAGAGATGTGGTTATCGCTCCATTACTTTTTAACATATGTGCATTGTTGTACAATTGGTATATAGAGGGCTTGTACGTGGCCGCTAAACAGACAATATAAATCATTTAATTTTGCTGTCACTAAATCAGAGTATTACAATTTCTATGAATTAGTCACGAAAGACAATGTAAGTTTTTATACCTAAAACGAACATGAACCATGTCTACTCAGCAAATGTTAACCTATTGACTTTTCAAGAATTACAGTATAGGCCTGTCGAAATTTTAACAATTAGCTTACGAAAATGAGCCGAAATTCGGCTGCATAGTGAGTGTCCAAGATATGGATAGTTAGTGACAGAAGTGTTGAGAGTTGAGTTGAGTAAAGGTGTTCAACGTCCCAGTCAAGAATTTTTAACTTATATTGAGACGTCGCCAGCTATAGGCGAAGTTACAGAAATTTTGTCTTTGGGTTGCGCTGATGGCATTATACAGCAGGGTTCTTTAGTGTGTCAAGCCTACCGTGACACAGGACCTTGTTTATTTCAAGTTCCCATCCGAAAGAACCGTGACTTTCATTTCGTAATGCCGGATGCTTGGCGAAAGAACAGTCACTACACACTTTTAAGTCTTTGGTCAGACCTGATCGGGGTTCGAACCCACGACTTCCCACTTACGGAGCGAGATACAACCTATCGAAAAAACTGTCGAGATATAGGTATAGATGGGCCGCAGTGAACTGTTTATTTTGGCACTAATTCGGTGTTAAACTTTCGACAGGCCTGCACTGTGTATTAATACAAATTAATAAAACATATTGAACAAAAAAGAACAAAGAAAGTATCGGATCCGATATATCATCTAAGGCATTTGTAACATACGTTTCTAGTTGTCTTAGGTATTTCTTCTACTTGTTAACTTCGTACAATGACATTTCATGCCAAAATGTTAAATTAAATAGATTTTTTGGGATGTCAATTTGGTAAGAAAAAATATATACAAATCAAAATAATTAATAGATGTTAATTTTTCATAGGAACACAGTTGTTTCGTTGACATGGCATGACAAAATGTTTTGTTAAATACTTTTTTTGATTGTCATTTTTGAGAAGCATAATAAATTTATACAGTTCAAAATACTTAAACGATGTTTTAATATTTCCACAGGAGCACTTTTTGTTTCGAATCCGTTGACCTTACATGGGAAAATGTTTAGTTAAATGTTTTTGGGGTGTTATTTTATTATGGAAAAATAAATTTATAGAGTTCAAAATATTTATTCGATGTTTCATTTGTTTTCTATACGAGCATTATTTTATTTATGCCGAAATGCTGCCTGTCTTCTTGACGCCAAATTAACTTACGAGAATTACCTTTCGCAAAATTTGCTTAAAACTTACAATAACAAGCTGTTATTTTTAAATGTTGGTTAACTTCATAAAAGTTAATACAGTAACTGATTTTTTGGCTGAATATCAGTCGGGTTTTTCTGTGTTTCGCATTATATTATTAATTATTAAATTGTTCGGAGTCTCATTGAGTTTCGTTTTGTGAAAATAAATTCCATTGGGGACTTTGGTAATTAAAAGTAGATTAATTAACATCATAATTTGCGATGTTCGCTAGCGCGCATAAATAGTGAAATCAAATCACCCGCGAACATTTCCAATTTTACCTAACCGATACCTTTTTTCACGGTAGGCGCGGCACGATAAAGAAAGTTCGCTATACATTACCATGAGTACACTGGAAAGGTTAAAACCTCTGTCATTTCACCTACGGCTGGATCAGACCCAGTCGGTGTTCGAACCCATGATCTCTCACTTATGTACCACGGAGACAGCGCTCTATCAACTGAGCTACCACATGGTTATATGTAGCAGTTATTGAATACATTTGATATACTTTAATACAAGTACATATACAAACATAATGAACATAAGTTCATAAAATATTGTTGAACATAATGTAGGTACTTAAAATATTTTTGTTCATTAACATGAAACATAAATTAGGAGGTTTAATCATTTAGTCAAATGTGCATTATATGCATTATTAAATGATGTCAACATGTTCTGAATTTATACATAAATAAACAATACAACGGATGTCGAAAAAGGCCGTCCAATAATTTCAAGCTATAACCACAAAATGTGACATTTACTCCAGTGTCCGTCCAACGTCGGGAATTTTTAAATAATAGGTTTCAATACTAGCTTGCCTTGGCTGTTGCTAAATACATATATTTTTCAGTTGCAAAATTCCCTTTCCTCTTCCACAGTCATGTAGAAAGTACAATGTACATGTAGTTATGAAAAAAGTGCGAGGGATTGTACTGTGGAAAGTAAACTGGTTAAAACCCCTCTCGTTCCCCAGGGACGGTTGTTCAAAACCCCGTTACTTAACTAAATGGTTAGTGAGAGTCCAAAATGTTATCAAAATTTAAACTGTTTGATATTAAGATTTGACAGTTTTGATTTTTACTGTTTCTATTTGATAATAACAATTATGTGCATAGTTTTTGAACAGAACTTTTAAAAATATGTATTAAACAATAATACAAATTTTGGCTAATCAGCTGGTTAAGCTAACGGAGTTTTGAACAACCTGTTCCAGGTCTATATTGGGTGTTCCGGTCGATTTTTCCATTCAATTCAAGTTTCTAGTGTCCTAATGATTTCTTATCGTCAACTGCATCCATACATTGCCCCTTGACTAATTTCTTTTTATCTGGATTTCATTGGTACTTTTCGGTTATGCCGATATATATAAATTAACTGTAATAAATAATCAGGATTTATCTTTACCTTCATCAATTAATTAGCACTAATTTATTCAGCCATCATACAGTGGTATTAAGTATCAAATTTGCATGAAGGTTTTGCATGGTTTTATATGCTGCATTTAAAGTGTTAATCGTTCTAATACGACACCTAATGTGGTGGAAAATTAGATAAAGGGCGATAGATCGAGGGTCAAAACGAAATTGTCAACATATTTCATTTCTAATGAAACATTTGAAACATATATACATCAGGGAAAATGTTTTTCGCTCCCGATACATCCAAAATGTTCATAATTGTAGTATCAGTAATGATCCATCTGTTACTAGTATTTATTGGTTATAGTCAAGGTAAGCTCTCTCTCTCTCTCTCTCTCTCTCTCTCTCTCTCTCTCTCATAGTACTTTCATATGTTAGGTATTGTTATGTTGAGTCTTAAATGGTTAGGAGTGAGATATTGAGAGAAACGCTTGTTTAGTTGCATCGGTTGTTGCCAAATACAAGTTTTTCAGTTACAAATGCATATAATTTTATTGAAAGATTCACTAAAAAATTTAAAAAGTGAAAGTACATACAAGTCCAAAAAAATCAGTCACAAATGGCCTACGATTCTAGTGAACAAGAACTAAATCAATCAAACACATAAAACGTCTCAATCTCACTCCTAACGACGTTTCATTTATTTATTAAAATACGAATAAAATCACCTTTAACCAAAGATCATGATCACCCATAGGCACCAAGTCACATAATTCACATTGACCACGCCCCTGTGGATTAGCCAATAGAACACACAACGCACAACGAGAGAGAGAAAGAAAGAGAGAGTACAAAACAAACGCACACACACACACACACACACAGATGGCCGTCATTAGTTTCCAGACAACGGCAATGGTTATCTATATTGCCTTACAGTGGAAAGCAAACATAATATGAATAACGTCATCACCATTGTCTGGAACCTCATGTCAGACTTGGCATATTTTAATTTTTGATTTTTTAAACAAAAATGAAATTCAATTGCCCTTGTTCAGTTTTTCCTCAGTCATAACACTCCTTATGTTATGTGAAGATTGTGTAAAATATAAATGTAGTAGATTTTTGCGATTTTATTTTTATTTGCCAGCACTAAAATGTTATCAATGTCCAAGAACAACTGCAGAAACAGGTGGAATGGACGCAAACATCAAATGTCTAAGAGAAGGATCTGAAGTGACGTGTCCAGCTGGTCTGGTAATAAAACCATCCCTATTTTAAAAAATTAAAAACTACTTGCTAATAATATACTTCAATGCAATAGACCTTACTTGTAAAGTATGCGACATTTGGGTAAGTTTGCAAACGTTGCAAAAAAACCTTTCATATATTGTAGCTGTAGCTAGCTAGACAGGAGGTGCTTATCCTTTGGGAGCACCATCACTTCCCTATTGGAAGTTCACGTGTTTAACTTAATTTGCAATTTTTTAAGGTTTTACATTGTTTTGGGATTTGAAGAGGGGCCGGTATGTTTATTTTTCATCTTTTCTAATATATATGGAAATAACTGTCTTATGTTACATACTAAATATTACGAGAAAGCACGAGGTACATGTACTAGTAGTTGGTCTTCCAGAGCTCCCGGTCTCACTGCTCACACTAGTTGTTTTTGTAATGCTTTATTCCGTGTTATGCATAAGATACCCTTGTACTTGGTGTACGGGTAGTATTTTTTTTTGTTTGAAATAGAATCATGTAATAATTACGCTGAATTATTATAATTTGCCATAAGGAGGCGATATGTAGCTCTTATATTCTTCTTAAATGTGTTTGTCTGATTTCGAGAGTTGAAACCCATGAACTGAATAGGTAGTACCAAGCACTCGACATTTAGAAATGAAAGTTACGGAGTCCTTCATAACAGACCTTAAAACCAATGCTACCTGTTACGTCTGCGTGTCTGCTAAGTTTAATATTTTCGCCTATAGCTGGTGACGTCTCGATATAGGTGACGTAGACGTGGACGTAGAATCCCAGTGTCTAAATCTTCTTAAATGCTGTCTTTCCAGCGTTTTACTCTACGGTAGTGTTCAGAAAACATTTAAAGACTTAAAACTTTATGTTTCCCTTTACCAGCAGTGATAGCGAGTGTCTAGTCACTTTTGGTAAAAGATATGGGTTTGTTCCATGTTGAAGACTTCATAATGTCTGACTAAAATAATATCTCCAATCAAACCGGGGATGATAATATTTTATGTTTTTTTTTAGGATCGATGTTACACTGTGCTATCTGGGACCTCGAGGAATGAAGTCACAAAGGGTTGCAGACGTAATAGAGAATGTACACAGAATATCGTCTGCTGTGGCAACGACTTCTGTAATGCTGGACTCGGACTATGTATGTATTCAGTTTTCATAGAGACATATTTTACGCGGGAATTTAATTTTTTGTTAATTTACAAGGTTTTATAGTTATAATCGCAAAATGATATTGAATATTTTATTTTATAACCATATTAGCTGGCCAAGGACTATAACTCGATGTCTTCCGTTGACATCGTCGTTGATGTTGCTGTGTATATGCATGGTACTTCTCAGACTCTATACAACAACTGCTGTTTGCAAAGTTTTTCCTCTGAAATTGTCAACTGCGAAAATTAAAAAATCATATTTTTAAATAAACACCTTGAAAAAATGTACCGCGTAAAATTACCAGTTATACGGTGTTGACATATTTCACAATTGTATGCAAGATACAACCAGTAATAATACATGCATATGGTAATGCATAGGTTTTGTGCAAGTGAACGCCAGCCATCCGATAGTTAGGCAAAAGTAATCGAATGTTGGGCGTAAAACTGATTACTCCAAAGAAAGGTAGACAACAGAAATTGTGATGCATTTACGAATAAACCATTGTTGTCTTAAACTTTAATTGCAGATCCACAGACAGGTTATGGAAAACCATGTCAGTCTGTTGCTGACTGTGTACAAGGTATAACAGATATGCAATGCCAAACAGTGGATGACGGCAGAAACCAAAAACTATGTACGTGCTTGGATTCTAGTTACAACATCAGAGCTACATGTGTCCAAAGTAAGTAATATGTACATGTATAGTGTTTTACAATAAAGATGAAATCGGTGTTGGGACAAATTTTTAACGGTGATTTACTTGTATTTTTTTAATTATAAGTCGGAATTGGTTCAAGCATAAATTCATGATTTTTTATAAAATATATTGAACATGTTTGGCAGCGTACTGAAAGGGGTTATAATTGGACAAATCGATTTTGTGCGTTGGTTTCGTTTCTTAAAACCTTCCAAGGAGAACTTTTTGGCAAGTGTCTTAACACTCCAATACCTAGTTCAATAGTGTTGTATTATGAATCTAGCAAAACATCTATATCATCATCTTAAACATCAACTGCGTATCCATATTAATTTCGCTTCACTGTTCCTTCAAGAATTTCTGAATATTATAACTACAATTAAAAGCTTTCGGGCATTGGTGAGTGTTATAGTATTACTATTAATATAGTCATAAGAGTTATCTCTCTTTGTATACATAGGAATTGTATTAGAGTTGTCTCCCATAGATAAGGATATATCTCCAGAGATCCATCACCATCCATACTATTACATGGTGTCAGAACTTTTGAAATTGATCAAAGATGGATCTAACAGGCCTACCAATTCCGAAAATGGACTGGGAGTCGAGTAACCTTCCCGAAGCCTGGAAAAAATTCCAAAACCATGTGAGTCTACTTTTCGAAGGACCGCTTTTGGAAAAAGAAGAAGATATCAAAGTGAAATATCTACTACTATGGGTAGGAGACCGTGGCAGAGAGATTTTCAGCACATGGACAGACATGGAAGAAGCTGATAGAAAGAAACTTGAGCCACATTACACACGATTTAAAGCGTATGTACAACCGAAACTAAACCCTATTTTTGCCAGATTTAAATTTAGCAAAGAAATGCAAGGAACGAACTCTATTGAACAGTATATCACAAAACTTAAATCTATGGTAAAAGACTGTGCTTATACCAATCCAGAAGAAATGGTTCGCGACCAAATAGTATTTGGAACCGCATCTCAAAAGGTTCGCGAAAAGCTCATAAACGAGGGAGCAGGACTGACAGTGGAAAAGGCAATACAGATTGCTCAAACATGTGAATATTCTCAGGAACAACTGAAAATGATGAACTCTCAATCACAAGAGGTACACTCCATTAGAGGACGCCCTACACCGAGACAACCGTTCAAACAGAGACAGTCTATGAACACTGATAATAATGGTAAACATTCACAAAACAGAGGCAGAAGACAACGTTACCATGACAACCGCAAAACTGATCGCGCAACAAAAGAGGGTATCCACCGTAAAAATGACAGTACATCCACAGTTAAAGGTGAATGCAAACAGTGTGGAAAACCGAGCCATAAACCAGGAAGCAAATGTCCAGCATTAGGTCAACAATGTTCAAAATGTCTTCGTTATAATCACTTTGCTAAGAAATGTTATTCAAATGTACATGTACAAGAGATTAATGACTTAGATTCTATGTCAATTGTTGATGATACTTCTGTAAATGATGAATCTTCTGATGAATTTTTCATAGATTGTATTGGTACAAATAATGAAAATATTGTAGATCAAGCATTTTGTAACATGATAATTGAAAATAATCCTGTAAAACTTAAGTTAGATACTGGTTCTCAGGTAAATATATTACCTAAGAGTCTCTATGATGGCATAGTGAAGTGTGCTCCACTTACCCCTAGTGATGCTAGATTGTCAGCATATGGAGGTCAAAGGTTAACCACATTAGGTCAATGTGAGGTTGAATGCTCCTACAAGGATAAAAGGTCCAAGGTCACCTTTCATGTTTTAAATACTAACTCGTCACCTATATTAGGCATGAAAGATTGTATTAAATTTGATTTGATCAAGTTAGTTTACACTTGCGACTCTGTCTCACCTACAGACAGTATTCCTATGACTAAAGAACAAATATTGTCAGAATTTCCAGATACCTTTAATGGTATAGGACTATTCCCAGGGGAAGCTAACATCAGTATTGATCCCAATGTACCACCCACCATACACCCTCCCCGCAGGATCCCTGTAGCCCTACAATCTAAACTCGAAGACGAGTTGAACAAGATGGAAGGTCAAGGTATAATTGCCAAGGTCACAAGACCCACGGACTGGGTCAACTCTCTTGTTGTAGTAGAGAAACCTGATTCAGGGAAACTAAGGGTATGTTTGGACCCAAGAGACCTTAATAGAGCAGTTCTTAGACCCCATCATCCAATGAAAACTTTGGAAGATGTACTTCCAGATCTCGCTGGAGCTAAATACTTTACAAAATTAGATGTAAGAACTGGCTACTGGAATATTAAACTTGACGAAAGGTCATCTTACCTTACTACCTTCAATACACACATGGGAAGGTACAGATTTTTAAGGCTTCCATTTGGCCTTAATTGTTCACAGGACTTGTTTCAGAGAAATATTGACAAGACATTTAATGACCTACCAGGTGTTATTGCCTTAGTAGATGATATTCTGGTGTTTGGTAAAAATGCCCAGGAACACAATGAAGCACTCCGTAAAGCTCTCAAAAGAACCAATGAGATTGGACTGAAATTAAACAAGGAGAAGCTCCAAGTTGGACTTACAAGTGTTAAGTACTTCGGACATGTTATTACTTCTGAAGGTATAAAACCTGACCCTGACAAAGTTGCTGCTGTACATGACATGACACCCCCAGCTAACAAGGCTGAATTAGAGACATTTCTAGGTATGATTACCTACTTATCCAAGTTTGCACCAAATCTGTCTGGACTGACTAAGCCTCTCAGACAGTTATTGGCTAAGGATGTTATGTTTGTTTGGGACAAACCTCAAACTGACTCGTTTAACAAGGTCAAAGCACTACTTACCTCTAGTCCTGGACCTGTGTTATCTTATTTTGACCCAAATAAACCCACTATTTTACAAGTTGATGCTTCTAAATATGGTCTAGGAGCCACCATCATGCAGGATGGTAAGCCAGTGGCATATGCGTCAAAATCTCTAGCCCCAAATGAGGTAGAATATGCCCAGATTGAGAAAGAGCTTTTTGCTATATTGTTTGGCTGCCGAAGATTTCACCAATATCTTTATGGCAGAAAAGTCTTAGTACAATCTGACCACAAACCCTTAACCCCAATATTCAAGAAACCCCTGCATACAGCACCACCACGCTTGCAGCGAATGCTTTTACAGTTACAGAATTATGACCTAGATGTCACTTATGTACCAGGTACCCAGATACCTGTAGCTGACACATTATCCAGAAAGTCATTGCCCAAGACTTATCCAAAATACTCTAAAGGTCTTGACGCTCATGTTCACCACATTGTTACCCAATTTCCTATCAGTGACCGCAAACTGGAGGAAATCCGCAAAGCAACAGAGTCTGATTCCACTCTACAGACACTTATCAAGGTCATTATCAATGGTTGGCCAGACACTAGAAACCATTGCCCCCCAACTATACTTGAATACTGGAACCACCGTGAAGAGCTCACATTACATGAAGGTCTTATTCTTAAAGGTCATAAGATCTTAATACCCCCTGCACTTCAAGAAAACATTCTTGAAACCCTGCACGTTGGTCACATGGGTATTGAAAAAACTCTTAAAAGAGCTCGCACATGCATTTTTTGGCCTGGTCTTACTGCTGATGTACAAGACCTAGTATCTAAATGTCCCCACTGTATGACCCACCGTAATTCTAACCCAAAGGAACCCCTTACCCCACACCCAATACCTGATTATCCATGGCAAGTAGTTGGCACAGATTTATTTCAATGGGACAACAAAGAATTTCTTGTTGTTATTGACTACTATAGCAAATTCTTTGAAGTTGTACAGCTAAATAGCACATCTAGTAAAGCTATCATTAACCATTTGAAAGCTATATTTGCCAGATTTGGTATACCAGAGAAGGTCATATCTGATAATGGTCCCCAGTACAGTTCTCATGAATTTGAAAATTTTACCATGACTTATGATTTTGTACACTCTACATCTAGCCCAAGGTACCCCCAATCCAATGGACTGGCAGAGCGAACAGTTCAAACTGTGAAACATATTTTTGAAAAGGCTAAATCTAGCAATAAGGACCCTTATCTGGGAATCCTTGAATACCGTAATACTCCTCTACAAAGCACTGGTCACTCCCCTTCTGAATTGCTTCAAGGAAGACTACTCAGATCAGTTCTCCCTACACTTACCAATCAGCTCAAACCCAAGGTCATGAACTCAACCTTAACAAACCAATCAATGAAACTTGACCAGCAAAGGCAAGCTAAATATTATAATGTTTCATCAAAAGCCCAAAATCCCCTTAATGTTGGTGAAAAAGTCAGATTCCAAAAGAATGACAGTAAATGGCAACCTGCTATAATCACTGGAAAAGATGATGATCATTCTTACACCTTAAGATCTCAGTACGGTGGCATATTTAGGCGAAACCGTCGTCACTTAATCAAATCAAATGAAAAGTTTGATATGTCACTTTCACCACCATACAAAATCTATGATGACAACCCCAACCCCTCCAAAACACTGACAAATAGCCCAAAGGTCAAATATGGTATTCTTCAAGATGACCCCAAGGTCAAGGACATGTCACATAGTGATCAAGTTCAACCACCCCCTGTAGTCAAGTATGAACCAATTCATTCTCAAGTTAATTCACAACCATACATTACTCGCAGTGGCAGAATTGTTAAGCCCAAGATCATTAATTCCATGTAATATATGTATTTTTTCATGTGTATCTACTTGTTATATGTTTAATTTGATTACATTTTGATATAATTGATGTTATTACTCATATAACATACATTTTTCATGTTTTTCTGTTTATTATGTATGATTCGATTATAAATTGTATTTGATATTATTATTCCATTAATGCTCAATATGACATGTATAATTCAAAGACACTTTAGAAGAAATCATGTCATCAAAATACTTTATTGACAATTTTAATTCATTTATTATAAATGTTTTGAAAAGATTAATGATAATCTTGAACATTATTTTAAGAGACTGAAAAGACATTTCATTGTACAATATTTTAATGTTTAATTGATTGCAATATATTTAATAGTGATCTAGATATTCGCAGTGATGTTTTGACATTCAATACACAACTGATATATCTGTTTAATTATTTACAATTTAATAATGTCAGAAATAATATATACAAACTCAATTTTCAATGTAAAGAAAGGAGATGTTATAGTATTACTATTAATATAGTCATAAGAGTTATCTCTCTTTGTATACATAGGAATTGTATTAGAGTTGTCTCCCATAGATAGATATAGAATACACGTCGTGTTTGTGTTGTGTATCTCCAGAGATCCATCACCATCCATACTATTACAGTGAGAGTTGTTAGTTATTGCATAGGTCGAGATCCTACTCTTCTAGAATCTTGTATATGCTGAAAAATCGCGAGTCAGTTCGCTTACCGACAATCGGTGGTTTTCTTAGGAGGCTCCTCTTTCCTCCATCACACCCGAATGGGCCCTCAATATAAGTGAACGAACTTGGCCAGGGTTTAAAAACTTTATAGTTATGATTATTGATAATTCTGTGTATGTTCAATTCATCCGCGGTAAGTATAGATAACTTACAATGTACAACCGTACTAAATCCAGACTTTCTGTTTTATCATAGAGAAGAGTTTGGGAGATTCGTGTTCCAGCAAGAATGAATGCAGGGGAGATAATACAGATTGTAATGGGGAGATGTGTGTATGTAAATTGGGATACATGCATATGAATAGTTCAGATACATGCCAATCTGGTAAGTACGGAGCATGCAAAAGGACATTGAAGTAAATATATATTTCCCTTTCAGCGCACTGGTATTTCGTCCCCATGCAATCAAGAGTTTTAAGTTCCCTTGCAATAATAATACGAGCCAACGCAACATTTCTTTCCCAAGCAAGTTTCACGTTCTTGTAGGAACACAGTACTCTTTCGTAGAAACGAAATACGTAAACATATTTTATTCCAATGTTCCTTCGTGGGCACCGTAGGTAAAGTGTTTAATTTTAATAATGTTAACTTCGTCGATATCCAAATATCTAATGTAACAACACAATATGTGCAAACGCATTTTTCTATAGCTGGGTAAATTAATAATACCATGTTGAGCAAGCAATTATCTCTTAAAAACATATTGAAAATGTTGATGTTATATTAACTGAACAAGAAAAGTAAGAGTGTGTAAAAACATTTTACTTTCGAACAATCTACTGAATAAAAGAAGGCAAAATATGAAGTGTTGCTTGCTTTCCCTGTGTTTACCCAAGTTAATGTGCTTTTGTCAAAGCCATGTACTTATTCATTCCCACCTTCATGCAGAAAGAAAACCACTTTCCCATGTTTTGTTGATCAAATTAGCATTAGAACTTTCAAATATGGATGCTATCTAAAGTTCTATATACCACATTTGCCCAGATAACATCAAACATGTTGAAGAAACAACTGTTTATTTATTATTATTACTTATTTTTTGCAGATGACGGTGGCATTACAAGACCATCTGGGTACAGTTTCTTTATAACAGTGTTCATGATATATTTCATATATCAGTACTAATTGTATTAAAGTAATTTCGCCATCATACTTTACTTTAATGTATTCACTGTTTTAAGACAGTGTTTTGCTATCACAGTGATAATGACATTAAAGTATTTCTCACTTACAAACTATTTTTCGCTACTAGTAATTTTGAAACAAAGCTAGTGCTAGTTTTGCCAAATATACGTTAAAATAATGCAATACAAATGTCCAATTCACAATCCCACAAGCAAAGCAAAAACTTTGATAACAGGTGAATTAAATTAAACATGTAGACTTCCAGCAGAATAATTATGGATACAAATACATCATACTTATCAACAGCATTTTGATGGTGGCCAGAAAACATTTTGAGGACCTTGAGTCAACAATTTATTTGTAAGTAGCTTGCTTCCTTGCATTAAGTTCCCGTAGTTGGAACAAACTCTACCACAGGGTAATAACTAGTAAACAAATCCATTGCAGGTAATATAAATCGGGAGATTTCTGGGTTTACTGGTATTTTATTGTCACATAAATCGGAGAGAGTAACAAATCCCAAAAATAATTATTCACGAATATTTTATTTTGATATGATTCGCATGCTTTGAAATGGACATTTGACAACGCGAATATAAATCAAAAACAAACCATACTAATCCATGACCGAATCACAATCCAGAAGCAAAGTAAACACTTTGAAACTGACAAGTTAGGTTAGACACCTGAAGTAAAGTTCCACCAGGGAAGTGAGGCCAGGTGCTCAGGAAAAGCAAGCACTTCATGTTTAGCTAGCTACAAACACTACGTGAATATCTCGAAATTACAAATCTCGTGATAATTTCCTGATTTCAGCATATATATTGCTGCATTGACTAATTATCTAATATTGTAATTAACAACAACAAAACATAAAGTCATGGTGTTTGTCATAGATCTTCAAATATAGTCTTTCAATACATATACACCATAATAGGGCCATATAAAATTAATTCCTTGATTTTCAACCCCGCCCGCCCCACTTTTTTCGAACCCTTGCAGAATTTATTTTTTTTTTTTTTTTTTTTTTTGTTCCTTATGAACATTTCTTTCGAGCACTTTATGTAGTTAAATTACTTTTATTTCTTTTGAATCTAAAAATAAAATCCCCCCCCCCCCTGCGCATCCAGTTTGAAAAACAAAAATGGTAAAAATTTAGGAATTAACTATACTATGTATATGGCCTAAACAGGAGTACAGTACAAAGTACAACAATATTTTAAAAGATAACAATTTTATTATCATGATTAACCTATGATATAAGCTAATATACATGAAGTAACATAATTTTTAATTACAATAATTTTATAAATTGCACTTTCCCTCAGGATAACATACTTATTTATAAACTGTCACTAGAAAAACTAAACTGACCTGCAATTCTCTGAATTTCAATTAAAATAATTACAATATATGTCATGGGTTATACACACTTCAAACTTAATGGATGTGGCCTTGTGAACCTTTGTTAGATCCACACACCTGGACCCAGGTGTTTGAAGCTTGATTAGTTTAATCAATAAGATGGCCAAGAATTAGCTTGTCACCAACAAGACCAAAGTGTCCAATTAAAATGGTCAGTCTTATCATCAGAGGGGAAAGGCAGGCTGCTTTTTTGATTAGTCAAAATTTAAATTTTGTAAAATTTCAGATATATTGTGAAATAAAATGTTAAAATTATCGAAAATGAATAAAATATCATCAAAGTGCATTGTTATAAAACTATCAATTTCATGACGACATGTTGATTATTATCCATGTTTTAAATTTCTGCTAATCACTGATTACACTAATCAAGCTTCTAACAACTGATTAGTTTAATCAGTGATAAACTTATAATATAACCAAAATCGAAATAAATTATCAAATCAATATTTTATTACAATGTGCTTTAGTTGGATGATATTAAATTCATTTAATATTCACTTCAACATTTAGTTTACAATATATTTGAAATTATGCAAAATTCAAACTTTTACTAATCAAATGATTAAACTAGGCAGGCTTCAAACAACTGACCCCAGTATGCTAACAGAAGTACTGTTTAAATCATATACACGTTCCTGTGGAATAAAATTTCACCAGTTTTTTTGGTTTAACACATACCACAAAAAGCAAAGTCCATGATTTTTTAAAATTTCATAGCCTCCTGCTCCACCAGTGGAATTCATTTAAACAAAACAGAATTCCAAGATTAATTTTTCTGACCAATTTTTTGAAAATTACATAACTTTGAAGTTTTAACCCCAAGAACATTTATGATTTTACAGTAATTGAAAAAAACAAATTTTGAGACAAACATGTGACAATCAAAGACTCTGCTCAATGAATAATAGATAAGAGAAGTGTACAGTCTGAAAAACATAATGTTAATGAATTAATGATGTTTGTTGTACTGGAAACCAGGTCATTTTAACAGCAGTTTTATTTTGGGTCATTTTTCAATCTTATCTTTCGCTAAAATAAAGCTGAACTGTCTAAAAGAGATAAAATATTCCCTGATCACATAATGGATGAAATCATGGCCAATAACTCTGTTAAAACAGGCTTATTGCCCCTGGTTATATATACGCTGCACATCAACATGATATGATATGTATATTGATTTTTGTATAAATTTACCTCATGTACCACCTCCTGTGGGCTTGAGTGAATAAAGTTAATTGTAATTATAATTGATAAAGTTGTGATGATACCTATATACCCCAAACTTTAGGTGTGGGGTGAAAAAGGGCAACATTTCATAAAACTTATCTTTGAAGTATGAAGGGAGTGAGAGTTACTGAGGTAAAAGATATGGGACTGATATAGTTTATGAGCAATAATTATAGTAACATGTAAATAATTTGGTAATTCATTTGATCTAATTACTCAAGTTTGACCTTGTCGTTTGACCTTTAATTTGAATATTCAAACAGACATATCTGTTGTGTAATTTAGGGTCTATAACATAAATTGTCCAACCTGCCTTAAAGGCCACCTCCATATAAGGGCTACCTGCTTATAAAGGCCAGTAGAATTGTATCTAAATTGTTATTATTCTTATTATTTGAACCTGTGTATAAAAGCCACCTGCCCATAAAGGTCACTTTTACTTGTTTCTCTTGGGTAGCTTTTATAAATAGGTTTGACTGTAGATATAATTATAAGGATAGTCGATAGTAATACTAGGTACTAGGTGTTTATGGTAATGAAATATGCTTTCTCACCCAGATCACACAGTCTATTAGCCAATATATCATTCAGATTAAAGGTCAAATGTCAAGGTCAACCTCAATGATGTACTATAATACCTGAGGTAAAACTGTTTGTAAATTTAAAATGGATTAATACTGTAAATTAAAAAAATATTAGCTGGTGTAAAATTTTGCTATTTTCTTGAGTTTAGTAAATATCATGAAATTTAATGTCAATGAAATTTTTACTGAACAAGGCCCCAAACAGGATTTATTTTCACCATAAAACCATGGTGAAAAAGAATATGAAAGAAAATGGACTGATTAATTTAATCAGAATGATATGTCCATGATATTATGCATTCACAACTAATAAGATGGTGAATATCTTGAAATTGAGCAAGAAAATGAAAGCAAAAATGGACTAAGGTGGAGGATCAATGAAAAAAACCTTGTACCATAGGCTAGTATTCCCCGTCAGTTTTTATGGTGAAAACATGAAATGTTTGAAATGGACACAGGAAAGATTTAGATTTACATTTTAGCCAAACATCTATTCCCAGAGACTGGAAAACAATAGCAACCCTAGTAACAGAAAACATTAGTGTTACTTTTGAACAAATTTTGCTGATATAACAATAGTTTATGCTACATGTAAATATTGAATTGAAGAATTTTTGTTGTTATAAAAGATGATTCGCATGTATTGACAACTTTGTCCTGTCTGCTTGATTTTTAAATTTTTGTTGTGGAACAGTACATTTTAGACCTTTAGCAAATAGGTGTTTATAATGTCTAGCAAGTAATCAGGTGCCTGGACTGGAAAGAGATTGTGTCCAGTTCTCCACCAGGAAAGATGGAATTAAGTGAAGTTCATAATGTCTACCCCGTGCTTTGCTTATGTATTAAATGCAATTCTTAATACTAACCCTGTATTGGGTGCATCATCATATATGAAAGGTCAAGTGGACAGGTCAATGTTGTTTGTCTATATGAAAACCTATATCAAACAATTAATTTCACAAAACAATTACATTAAAAATTTAGTAAATGATTATTTTAAAAATCTTTAACTGATAAAACAACCTGACACTTCAATTAGGTAACAAGTGGAACAGAAGACACCATTGAAAACCAAGACAAGTACAGTAGAGAACTTCAATAAATCTATTACATCTATTTGTATTTTGTCTGTATCTGGTCAAGTGAGATGAGTTTTTTGTCATGTGCAATAATAGAATCTTACACCGATAACAGTGTAAGACAGAGATATTTCATACAAGGATGAATATTTTCCTGTCCAGAACGAGCTTTAGCAAGTTCTTGACATTGAAAATATTCATCCTAGTTTGAGATATCTCTGTCTTGCACCAATTCTTTTCTTACATGTTTGCAGCATGAAAATATTATTTGTAAATAAAAAATTGCATCAAACGTTCAGTTTTCTGGCCATCATCAGTGGTTTCTGAACATGACATAATAGATTTTGTTGACGCCCTCACGTCAATTTATTATGACGTCATCAATTAAGCGTGTGCAAGTAATTGTGACGTTGGGAAATTGTTGGTTAAGAAAAGTGATCTCATCCCTAGGGTGAGACAGAAAAATCTCACATGGATAAAAACGTGGGATTTCCATGTCTCATGTGTGAGAATAATATACGTTTTTACATGTCTCATGTGTGAGAATAATATATCTCACAAGAGCATGTGACTTTGAAAAAACATCATAATCAAGAGACAACTGTATGATGTCATCTTGTGGGGAACATGAGGTCATCTTGTGAAGAAAATAATGGATGGGTCTAAGGAATATAAACATTTTTGATAATAAGATTTCCGAATGAATAAAATTGATGCAAATATAAGCTTCTGAATATGGATGAAACATCACATTAAAAAGTTCTGTATATATAAATAACTAAACTACAACGTATACATGATAACCCTGTTACACAAAGTGAACATTAATACTAAAACTGATATAAAAACATTTACCTACAGCAAACATGGCAATTGATAAATAACTCCATAATTTAAGCACTTGAATAATATATACACCCAATATTGATCCAGAAAATTTTGCATTTCGGCAGAATTAAACAATCTCAGCCTAATTGTCAATTCAAACAAATTATACAGATTGTGGGCAATATTTGAATGTTAGTCCATTTAGAAAAATAATGTTTGTAGCAAAATGGGATATACAATGTTACATGGACATGTAGAAAACTGGCAGCAGCCTGAAACTTTAAGGTTATTTCTGGATACATCCTACATTCACAGGGCATAAGCTGGTGACAGTAACTGCTTTTAAGGACATCTTAAGATGACGACAGTAGATTCAGGTCATTTTAAACTTTGCTTAAATGTCTTAGTCTAGTAGTTCCAGTACTGTTAATTCAATAAATCAGATCCTTTGACATTGTTGTGCCACTATTCATTACTTCTAAAGAAAATATAACCACTCATATAGTATGTCCCTAACATTGACAAAATTTTGTGAATATTTTGCTTTTTAATCATTTTCAATACTGTAAATGTATTTAATTTCACATGTATTTATATTTGAGGTATATGAAATTTAGACATATCCTCATTGTTTAATTTTAATGTTTTTTAATATGCACTTTAACACAATAAGCATAATATAATTTTCACTCAGTATTAATGTATGTGCAAAACCGCAAAAATTTGTACACCACAAAAATAAATATGTTAATAGCATTTTGAGCCCCCTAAGATTTTCTTAATTATACAACAACGAAAAAAAAATTAATTAGGAGATGTACAAGTTAGAACAAATTAAATCACAATCAAGCAAATTCTTTATACAGTCCAACCTGCCTTAAAGACCATCTCTATATAAGGGCCACCTGCTTATAAAGGCCAGAAAAATTCTATCTCAATTGTTCTTTATTCATATTATTTGAACCTGTATATAAAGGCCACCTGCCCATAAAGACCACTTTTACTGGTTCCCTTGGGTGGCCTTTATAGACAGGTTTGACTGTATATTACTTGATTATTAAAAAAACCAGGTTTTAAATATTTACATGTTTATGTAATGTTTGAAGAAGAAGACAAAATTTCCAACAAAAATTCAAGTGTCAACCATTTTAGATGTTCTAAGAACAGTTACATCAAAAATGCATATAAAAGTGGCAAGAATAAAATAATAACCAGAAATAATGCAAAAAAATAAAATGCACTCAGTGAAGATCTTAGTGTGAGAATTTATAGTTTGTCAGTTTCTTCAATTAAATGAATGATTATAGCATGTTATTTAAAAAAAATACAATATTAAAGACAAAATGCATATAAAAATGGCATGATTAGAAAGCACAATAATTGGGTAAAAAAATTAAAAATTAACATATGTTTAACAGATGTTAAAAAATACCTTGTCACCTAAAACGCAACAAATTGCACAACCTATTATGTATGTAAGCAAGCGTGACAGGTTCACTTGTTTAATAATCAAGTTTGTAAAACAATATGAAAATACTATGACTAAAGAAATGATACAAATAAAACTTGTATTGAATAAGAAAAAAGCAAAGACATAGGAATATGGAAATATATATTATACATTGTATGTATAATGTTTAATTCCTTTCTTTGCATTATGCGGCTTACACAGTGCCGTTCACCAACATTCAGGACAGATCCTACATCATGTACAGTGATGAAGTTTGTCAGTTTGGTTGCTGAACATCAGTGGTTATCATTGGGTACTCCTATTTCCTCTACTGACCACCTTGATATGTGTAAAAGAAACTTAAATTGGGTGTAAAACACACTTAAGTTACTCCATTCCACTACTTTGCATTTTAAGGCAAGAATTTTATTAAAATCACACAAATTATAAAAAGTAAAAAGTCCATAAGACTTAAACAGTTAATGTTGATTTTGTCAATAAATTCTATAAAATATATCAATTTTCCATAACAAGGGAAAAATGGTAAGAAATTGCTTAGTTCTTGATTCAAATTAACAATATCATTTGACAAAAAAATCTAAAATATAAGGGAGGCAACTCCTAACTTTTATAAAAAAAATTATATTTTGCTGTTCCACTCATGGTTCCTCGTTTGTATAAAAATTCTAAGAAATATCCCTTAAAATGTTACAATGTGCAAGTAATGGCAAATCCAGTCCTTCCTACAGTACAGACCTGTCAAAAGTTTAACACCATGCTAACGAAAAGGAGTCAAGGCTTGGCTTCCGGGTGGCCAAGTTATAGTTAGCTAGTTCACAAGAGAAAGACTTAGCCACATCATGCACATTCGGCACTAATTTGTTAGCTTTGTGTTAAACTTTTGACAGGCCTGTACTGTAATTCAAAACTTTCTACAATGGATACTTTCTACATTGATCCATTCTGTATTCTATACGGTACATGTAAATTGATCTCTGAACAAAATTCAAATGCATAATATTTTTTTTTTGTGATGTCATAATACAACACATTTGATCTGTTACATTTTGTGAAAATGCTTAAATTACCTTAAATAAAAGTAACATGTATATTTATCTTGTCTACAGTTTATAGTTTTATCTAAATACATACATGTATAAATAAAACTTCTAAAATATACAACTAGGCACAATTACTGTTATTTCATGATATATTATATATATATAGTGTCACTTTTAGTGTGTGTGAGTGTGTGTGTGTGTGGTGTGTGTGTGTGTGTGTGTGTGTGTGTGTTATCCCCTCTTTCATGCATCTTGAAAACATTGCCATTGGTTTCATGTATAAACAAGACAGTTGTTCTAACACCGGTTTCACAATCATTCCTTAGCTAAGATTTTCTTTAACTTCAATCTTGCAAAATTTAAATCTTTATAATTATGTTAATTCTCAGCATATTTAGGAATTTAAGGTGTAATTTTTATGATCACCTATAGATTAAAACATTTGCATTTATTTTTGAGAAAAATATTTACCAGAAGTTAGTAAAAAAATTAACAAAATTTGCTCAATTTACGTTAAGGAAAATATTTTGTGAAACCTGGGTCAGAACTTATAATTCCTCTTCTATGTTTTTATAGAAGAGGTCAACTTTTCCTAATCACAACAACATAATGCTATAATAAATATTTTTCATGTTTTGAAAAAAAATGTCCATGTTTTAGTCAAATGTTGAGCTTACTTATGAAGACAACCTTTATACGGGAGTAAATGGCCTTGTAAGAATGATAGCCTTCTGTAAGGGAAAAACACAACATTTTTCTGATTAACATGCATTTTAAAACAAATTGTCTTTTTTGAGACGGTGTCCTCTTTCATATAGAAAAGATACATGTATAAGAAGGGATTACTACATTTGACTTTGGATTTTAGTTTTTTGTGCACAGTCAGTGATCAGTCTAAAAGCGCCCATGGGATAATTGATCCTTTATTTTGCCAAATGAGCCCATCACTAAGGCCTTAGTGGGCCATATTCAATATTGCATGAATGCAAATATATTGATGTAATTGTATTTTTGAGTAACACTAGATTGAACAGTGTGGAAAAACAAACAACCAGACCCACCCACCCACACAAAAAAGTTCCCAATAACCACAATATTAGAAATCAACAAATAACAAATAACAAATAACAATAAGCACAATACAGTCTATATAACATTGAAACAAGTATCAGATCTGGTTATAATCTGGCGGAGCAGGTCTTGCTACGTCTGGTGCAAATCCACCATAAGTTTGACTGGAATGTTGACTCCAGTCATAAAACGGATATGCTGGAGCCCAAGCCATCTGTCCACTTGTATGTTCATCGTCGTTTTCGTCTCGGACATTCACTTTACCAAAAACACACTCTTCATATGATGGTGGTGCTGAAAGATAAAATTACCTTTCTTTAAATGCAAATTAAAACAATATATCTTGAGAGACAAATGCCCTCATTTCTATGATTTGACCTTGTGCCCTTGATCCTTGACCCATGCACTTTGGAATGCTTATGTTGATGTTGGTTTACACTTGTTCCATGTTTGATCAAAATCAACCCATAGTCATGGAATATATGGAGTGAACAAAATATTGGGGCAGACAGCCAGATGTACAGGGTGATTCCTATATAACCCCTTAACTTCAAAATAAAATGTTAAAGTATTATGAAGAAATAAAACTGAAATCAAATAATGGCTGATTTTTCCATCGTGTAAAACAACATGTGACTAATGACTCTGTAGGTATAATGTACCAGGAGCATGTAATGGTAAATACTGCCACCTGTACATGAGTACTAAAGGTAAACAAGTTTTTCAACAGGTACTCTGTTTTTCTCCACCATCCTAGAACTTTTCCATATATAAGTGAAAGAATCTTGACAGGGACATAAACATGATAAAACTCCATTAATCGTCTCAACTCTTCTTTCATGACTGAAGGTCAGCAAGTTTTCTCCACATTGCTCCAGGAACTCAGTTTTCCTCTACCATTCCTGAACTGACTATCCTGGTATAAGAGATTAAGATTACTTACCTTCACCATATGGTGGCGGGACAGATGGTGCTGGTGGTGCTGAAGGTAGCGGTAGATCAATCCCAATGGCTTGTGGTTGTGTGATTATAGGAACTTCTCGTACAGGCACTGTTCCAATAATGACCCCTCTCTCAATCTTTAATGAGGACCATGAACAAGGTATTTTCAGCTAAGAAAGATAATTAAAAAGTACTTTTAATATTTTTCAACTTCTACTTTTTATGATATACTATAAGTGTAATAAGTGTGATAAAATTTCATAAACACAAACCTCATTTATGGTGTGGAAGGCCTTATTCTATTTATAGTAACAGTGATGGTCACCTATGACCCAAAAATCAATAGAAGTCATCCTTTCAAGAATATCTATAAATATATCAAATTTGATAAAATTCCATCAAACAAATTTGTGCAGAAATCCTTAAATCTACATGTATAAACAGTAACATTGACATTGACCTTTGACCTCTAAAATCAACATGCTTCTTTGTTCAAGTATATCTATCAGTACAGTATATAACATTGTGATGAAACAGATGGCCAGACAGACAGACTGGCAGTACGAACACCACATGCCTCCCACAATGTTAATCCTACCCACTGCCACTGTATTTCAATACAAGTAAATCCTAAAGTCAAATTATATGCATGATCTCATAATGGGGTTGGACAATGAGGTTCGCCAGTGTACCACATGACACCCCTTAAAGTTCCTACAGGACAATTATTTCCATTGGATATGGAATTGCTTCAGTTCACATTTTCTGTAAAAATGACGGAAATTTTGATGCAAATGTTTTCCAAAATGCTCCGCACACTAAGGGGTATTGATCATGTGGTACGATATATATCGATGGTGAACCCCATTTAGTCATGGGTATTGTGATATATGTAGCACCAGTAGGTACCATAAAAATAAATACAAGAAGAAGAACTAAATTTTGACCAGACAGTGTTTAATCTAGAATTTTTTAAAGGGAGGAAGGGGGGTCAAAAAACTTTCCTCTGTAAGACTATAAAATCAATATTTTGTCATTCATGTAATGTTAAATATGGCCTACAACGGCCTTAACAATGGAGTCTTTTGGCAAAATAAGAGATAACTGGCTCCATCATGTCCATGGCACTTCTAGAATAAACACTTCCCTAACAAGGTGAGAAAAAAACTTAGAGAAAGCGCAGCTTTTCATGCCCTTCACCATACATAATGTGTGTACATAATTCTTAAATCAATCTACAAAAAGTCCATTGATTCAACACAACAATCTGTATACTGGTGAGTTGAAAAATTTGTATCAAGTTCACATGATTTTTCTCGCAATGCATCCCCATTTTGAAACAGGAACGAAACGAGATCTCAACAGATTTCAAAATGAATCATTCTTTTCGGAGATCCTGCCACTATCTAGTGCACCACTGTTACATGTGTTAACAGTGTAAAAACAGAGCATGAGTATACTGTCAGTAACTAAAATTTTTGAATGATTTTGGTATTTTTCCTAAGGAATATTGAAAAGTAGAATCTTTTGTCATAGTGGTCTGCTGTCCTTTCTTAAAAGTCACACCCTCAGTCATATTAATACTTATAAACTGTGAAAACTTACGATAACTGTGTAATCAATATCAATAATGTTACAGCCTTCCAGATGTGATGGTGGTAACGAGGGAACCAATGTTGCTCTGTTGATGGAGTGTGTGGAATTTGTACCAATGTTGACTGCATGACCAAACAAACTGATGTCCTGTGTTTTAGTGTGGTATTTTGGATGACCTGATGAAAATAAACTGTCTGAAAATCCTGTGTATTTCACTATCTGAAATTTCAGAGAAAATTTTAAAATGAAGTAGAACTATCTTGAGTGCCACATATCTCCACCCCCAACCCAGACATCTACAAGGGTTTAATGTTTTCCCTCAACCTTGGCCTTTTCAATATGACATTGGTTCAAGGTTTTGACTCAACTTTGGACCATGATTCATGTGAAGTTTTATGACAGTTGTCCAAAGCAATTATGAGATATGACCCGGACATGATTTTACACAGACAGACATGGTGATTCCTAAATACCCCCTTCAAACTAGTTTGCAGGGGGTATAAAAACAGTAGTGCTATTACCCTAAGACTTAAAACTAAAGCCATAAATTATGTATGAATTCAATGGAGTTTGTCTTTCACCAAAGTTTGGCTACAATTTATTGTATCTTATTGTGTAGGATGCTTTTAAATTGACATCTTATGAGTTCAAGTTGAATAATGGTGTTATACGTCCCAGTCAAAAATAATTTACTTATATCGAGATGTCACCAGCTATAGGCAAAGGTGCAAAAAATTTGCCTGTGTGTTGTGCTTAATGACATTATTGAGCAGGGTTCTTTTTCGTGCCACATCTACCGTGACACAGGATCTCATGATCATCTTTCATCTTCACAGGAGGCCTTGATTGGCTAGTGGTTCAAAGTGTGTACTTACAGAGCACAGTGCATCAAGATTTGCATATTGTATTGGGAGATTATACTCTAATAGCAAAATAATTAATAAATACCTGTCTTAGAGTCAAGGTCACTGAATTTATATTTGTATCTGTATTATTACGTATTGTTATGTCAAAGACTACAGGTTCACCAGGTACATAACCAGACTTGTTTAGCTGTAGGGACACACCCAGTTTTCCTGCATCACAACAACATCCCTGCATAGTCTCCTCCTTCTCATCTATGATTGGCATCTGTCAAAATACAAATGACAAGATAAATTTTAACTGTAGAGACATGCCCAGTTTTCCTGCATCACAACAACATCCCTGCATAGTCTCCTCCTTCTCATCTATGATTGACATCTGTCAAAATACAAATACACAAAGGACAAGATAAATTTTAACTGCCTTGACATGCCCAGTTTTTCTGCATCACAAAAACATCCCTGCATAGTCTCCTCCTTCTTATCTGTTTGGCATCTGTCAAAATACAAATGACATGGTTTGTGGCTAAAACTTTATAGCAGCCATCAAATGCTACAAACAAATCTGAATTGCACTGGCCCATATATAATTCTGACCAAGTTTCATTAAAATCTGAATAGTAGTTTCAGTGGAGAAGTCGAAGTAGGTGTTTACAACACATGCACATACACACACTGCGTCATGCCATTAGCTCACATGACCTTTCAGTCAGGTGAGCTAAAAAGTAAAACAAATGTTATTAACTGTTAATCAAGATCAATTTATACAGCAGATTAAAAGTTCTACATCTGAGGCATTTTTATCACTTTTAGTTTCTCTTTAACATACAAATTGGCTCCATAATTTGCTATGTTTCCATTGGCTGCTAATTTTTGAGGAATTCTTTCAAAAAGTAACCTATTTTAGCAAATTTGTGGAAAAATACTTTAAAAAGGACTATATTTTCACAAATTTTGGAAATTTGGCTACTAATTATTTTAAATTTATGGAAACCTAGAATTTGGCTCAATTTTTTTAAAAGCCAGAGCTAACCCTGCATATAAAACAAAATCACTTAATACTGGTGATAACTTACAGAAGCATTTCTGAGATAATTCAAATCCAATGGTCTGATGACTGTAAAGGCTCTTTTGCTGCTTTGGTCAAATTTCCAAGGACGATCTATCGTAGCTTTACATGTGTATCTGATATACCCTCTTGACCCCTCATAAGATGAAGGTAAAGTAGGGATCAATGTGAAAGAAAATGGATACATGTGTGTTCCCTCGGGATGCATAACAGTCTCTGATGTATTCGGACCTAGAATACAAAAAAAAAAAAATTATATATGACAAAGTATCTTAATAAACCAAAATAAACATCAAGTCTGTCAGATTGCATTATACAGTCAAACCTGTCTATAAAGGCCAACCAAGAGAACAAATAAAAGTGGCTTCAGGGCAGGTGGCCTTTGTATACAGGTTCAAAAACCATGAATAAAGAACAATTGGGATACAATTCTATAACTCTGTCAATTGGTGTGCGACAATTACCATAACACAAACTTGTCTGTGATATTGCCATAATAAACCTTTAAACTTTTTATACTTTAAACCAGAAGTATTTAAACTGTAAAATTAAAGTCTGACTGACCTGCAGTTCTTCACCAGTTTACCTGTATATATAAGAAAATTAAACATGGAACTTTCGATGTTTATTTTAGACTTTCAAACCTTTAAGTGAGACCTGCCAAAAATAAAGGTTAAAGCTCCAAGACCTTCTATTACAAAACATAATTTTGAAACCCTGACTACCGGTACTATACCCTTAAATTTATAGAATGTAGACAGAAACAGTTCTTTTAATAAGGAAGTATGCGACATACTGCTTAATATTCCTAACATAATATTTCATTTTAAGAAAGACTAATGTATAATATATACATGTACCTCCACCAAATAGTACCAGAGTGGTATTTAGATATGTTTCATGTCCCCTGTATTTTGTTGTGTGTTTTCCATTTCTGACATCCCAGAATGACTTTGATTTCCCTTCAAAATTAATTCTGATCCCTGTTAAAAAAATAAAGTAAATCTAAAAATACAAAGAGAAGAGTTAAGTTGAGTATTGGGGTTTAATGTCTCAGTCAAGAAAATTTAACTTATATCGAGATGTCACCAGCTATAGGCAAAGGTGCAGAAATTTTGCCTGTATGTTGCCCAGATAGCATATTACAGCAGAATTATTTATCGTGCCATGCCTATTGTGACATGGTACCTCATTTATTTTAAGTTCCCATCAGAAAGAAATGTGACTTTCATTCCCTAATGCTGAGTGCTTGGCAAAAGAACAGTCGCCACTTTCAAGTCATGGGTCAGACCTGGCTGGGACTTGTACCTATGACCTCCCACTAACAGAGGGAACACTTTACAAACTGAGCTACCACAGTGGTTATAAACACAAAGAGATACCTAAGTATTTCTGTAAAGAATTGTTCTTTACATGTTATGAATATTCAAAATATCATAACAAGTAGTTTACTGTGACTTTTAGAGACATGTGCTCTTTCTAATTGTGTTCTCACTAAGTGATGATACCTCCAAAACCTTCTGCCATGCTGTTTAAGAAGGAAGAAACAGAAGGATAAAATGTACTTGACATCAATCCAGAAACTACTCTTCAATGTAGGTGATGATGAATTATCAATGATGTGATCAATTAGTAGTATTGATGCTCTGATAACGACCGATCATCAGTGATAATCGCACAATCACTAATATACAAACTAGTACAAAGTATACATACTTTCACAAAAACTCACTCAAGAGGCTTTGGTGGCCTAATAGATAAGGTGTAAGTCTACAAATTTATGTGTACTGGGTCTAACTGCTGTGAGTTCAAGTCCCGCTAAGACCACATCTTGGAAAGTGAATTTTCCTTGCCATTGGCCTTTACTGGTGCACCTGGTATCAGTATAATGTGACTGGGGGAGTGGTATGCTTGTCTGCAGCGTACTTACTTGGTGAGATAGCACCTTTAAGTTACCCTGATTGCACACTGGAACAAGGCAGACCATAAAAACACTCGCACTTCACATGCATACACAAACTTGTTCATAGATTAATCCATAGAGATTAATAAAATAGTTCTGTCGTGAATAGTTTAAAAATTGCTGATGCAACGTTAAGCAACATTCAACAACAACAAAAACTCATTCACCAATATTGAGCTAGTGTTTAAATTTAAATCTTTATACCTCTCATCTTTGTTGGTTTTGACAGTCTTACAAAAACATTTCCTGATATTGGACATCCTGAGGTAAAAACTCCGTGATGAGGTTCAAACTGAATTTCAAATGCTGTCAACTTCATTTTGTTAATTCTGAAAGATACAAATCATTTCTTAGAGATGCATTTATGAAAAATTTAAAGCTTAAAGAAATGGATCAGAAAGTCTGACAGTAAATCACATAATATATCCATGTCTACCAAGCCTTCTACATAACTAGGGGTCCGTAGAATTACCTGGAATTAGCCCCAGATTGGCCCTTGTTTTCAAAATATTTTTTTTTTTTTATGAATTGTATACACTATCTGCATCATATAAGCTACAATATTATCACTACATACTACTATTTTAACTTAAAACAAGAGCCTATCCAGTGCCGATTCAGTAATTACATGCCGATCATGTAATTCTCAGGGCTGCAAAACTAGCTACATAGTGTCCCAGCTGAGGACTGGACCCAACCTTGTATAGCCATATACAGTAAAGACCTGTCAAAAGGTTAACAAGTAAACTACATATTAGTGCTGAGTTGGCAGCTCATCTTATTTCCTTGTTAGCCTTATTTTGGCAGCTGCTTGGCAGCTCATCTCATTTCCTTGTTAGCCTTATTTTGGCAGCTGCTTGGCAGCTCATCTCATTTCCTTGTTAGCCTTATTTTGGCAGCTGCTTGGCAGCTCATCTCATTTCCTTGTTAGCCTTATTTTGGCAGCTGCTTGGCAGCTCATCTCATTTCCTTGTTAGCCTTATTTTGGCAGCTGCTTGGCAGCTCATCTCATTTCCTTGTTAGCCTTATTTTGGCAGCTGCTTGGCAGCTCATCTCATTTCCTTGTTAGCCTTATTTTGGCAGCTGCTATCTTTTTCTTAGCAGCTTTTCACCACTATAGCTCTTGATCACTTAAGATCGAGTCAAGCTTAAAACTGGTCTTAAGAGTCCAGCTTAAGATCGGTTTTCGTTACTCAAGTGTTAAACTTTTGACAGACATATATGCTAGCCAATGGCCAAAATTATTTAAAGAAACAAGGGCCTTTGCTCTGAGAGAGAGAGAGAGAGAGAGAGAGAGAGAGAGAGAGAGAGAGAGAGAGAGAGAGAGAGAGAGATTGTACATACGGAATTTGGTGAGAAGTTATTTTGATGGACAGAAGGGGGCTGTAATAGCCTACATTTTTCAACAATTTTAGCCAAAAATTATTTAAAGAAACAGGTGCCCGGGAGGGGGGGGGCTGTCATGTCCTACATTTTTACCATTCTGAAACCCAAGAATGTTAATGTACTGCACATGTTATTACCTGATCAAATAAACATAAACAACTAGAATTCAAACTCATATCAACTATAAGACCATGATATCTTCTCCATAATATCTTTAATCTGTGAATGTGACTGGAGATTAAAAATCGGTCATTGATTGTTTATGTTTCAAAGGGAGGTTATAATAACTAAAATGGATACGGATTAGACCTAAACACATTATCCGGTTTGTTGCTATCAATATCAACTTTAACTATTATTCTATTGAAGATTTCAGATATACAATAAAATTATTTCGCATATAGATTACAAGGTTAATGTTATGACGTTATTATTTGCTATTTTTTATGGTCCAGTTTCAATACAAAAACGGTATTGCCTGCTAAGTGTGCGATATCCTCTGGGGCAATATGGCAGCAGAGGCACCGGCTCAGTGCCACGGTTTTAATTACCAGCTGATTACATACCAATGTTAACTAAAGATTTCCCTTACCTTAACAGATTTTACAAAAGTTGACAATATGGCCCCAGTTTCACAATTATTTCTTAACTAATTTAAATCTGGCACCATTATAATGTAGCCGTTATTGGTTCATTTCATATGTGCCATTTTAATATTATATCAAGCCTGTGACATTTGTATTAATTTTTGCCAAACATATTCATTCTTAGTTCCAAAAAGAGCTTGCAAAAATTGCTAAATCATCAAGTTAAGTGAAGGGAAATCTTGGTTAAGGAGTGATTGTGAAACTGGGTCATGGATGTTCATTTTTTGACGAAGCAAGCTTGAAGCGGTCTTCAAAATGACTCACAAAATTCCTAAATATCTTAACAAATCGCAAAATTATTAAAATTTCGAATTTGCCGGATTTCAGTTAAGAACAATCTTAGTTTTTAGATAAGGAATGATTGCGAAACTCAGAGACATGTCTTTTTTTCTTTGATTACTCAAATTTTGTGTTTTACTGGTAGATGTACAGTACAGCACACATGTAGTCAGTAGTCTCAGCACTAGTCTGTTTTTCACAATTTTGCAATACAGTAACCTGGGGACTCAGTGGTCGAGTGGCCTAAAACGCACGCCTGTACAGGTCACAACGCTTCTCACGGTTAAGGTTCGGTGAATCCCCTGAGTAGTGTGTTATAGGCAGTTCGCTTACCGAAGGCCCGACCGTGATTTTCTCTGCCGCAATTCCTGAGCTGACCGATCTCGATATAAGTAAAATTGACGGAATATTCCATTAAAAAATCCAATATAGTACCAAAATGCAAGATAATTATATAATCTTTATAATCTCTTTCACATTAGAAATGCTGAAAACCTGCTAAATCAGCTTCTATTATTAAAAAGACGGAGTATTACGCAGTTACAACCACAGGCGCTTGGTGTCAGGTATTTTTTTTTTCAATTTATTATTTTATCGACCAAGCAATGATATATTTTGCTATTTTATCATATCTGACAATATTCTGAACTCAATGCATCAGAAATAAACTGATTTTATTGCACTTTAAAATTTTCTTGATTTTCTCTATATAAAAATACATCAATTAATTTGCGTGTGATTTTCTCAAGTGATTCAATTGAGCCTCGATTCAGTGAGGAAAGAGTTGAGCAATGGTTGAGAATTATGTCATGTTCAGTTTAGTCTCAGTTAAAATAGCTGGTTGAACTTCTATTGGTTTTTTTTATGTGGGATATTACGCAGTTACGACCAGAATTTTAAGGTCAACCAAAAGAACCTCTGCATAAAGACCATCTGACTTGCTGTCCCTTATTTCGTCTTAGGTTTTAGAACACTATTGTCCATTGACTTGTGTCCATCCAAGTTTGCGAGTTTTCATAATCTTGTAAATATGTGATTTGTTTCAGTTGTTGTGATCGATGCGTGTCATCAGAATCGTTTCAACTGCAACTTTCTGTATTTTATTTTGAATAAGGAAAACATATAGGTGAAGACACATGACCAAATACTTAAGGATACAGACTCATTATTCAAGGGTCGTGGGTCCATTACCAACCCCTAGCCGGTACGCGTGTTATTCCTTGAAAATTACATTTTATTTAATCAACAATTATGTGTGGCTAAACCTTACTACGGACAGTTGACGGATCAGTGTCATCGTCTACAGCCAACGACATGTTTCAAACCCCGTTTAAGTTTAAGAAGACCCTACTCTGATAACGTTTGGTGTTTTGGTGATTCCAGTTTTCTCCACCAATTCAGAACTTATTGACATGAATCTTTACTAGGCATAAAACAACACCCCACTCCACTCTCCGTCATGACTTTATATAGTTAGCCATGGAGATTTGAAAAAGCATGTACATGTACTTGAAAAAAGAAAATAAATGGTAAAACGTGTCATTAGAATTAAACAAATACCTTGAAATACTGGTAGCATAATCAAACCTTTTAAAGGGAATAAAAATTAAAAAGATGCAAAAGTTTAAGATTTGCATCAAGGTTCCCCAGAGGTTAAAGCGTTACCAGATTTTCAAACAAAAGCCCAACAGGAATTGAACTGCTCACCTGGTGTAACTATTTGCAACTCATTGGAAATGTTTTAAGTTTTATTTGAGCCAATCTTAAATTCCCCATTAGGTGCCCTAATGCCAAAACTTTGATACTGCATAGAAATATTTTAAGGTCCAGCTATTGCATGGGGGGTCAATTCTTAATTAAATAAGGACCAATCTGCAGATTCTGAAAATTTCTTGCAATTAAATTTTACTTGTTCTAAGGAAACTTCTTAGAAATATTTAAGCAACCAACTCAGCTGAGCTAATTAAGAAACAAAAGCCTGGGAACCATTTTGCTGGAATATCAAGACATCAAGCTCATAATTATGTTGACCTCAGAAGCCTAGTGGTGTTAAACTTGTGCTTGCAGATCATAACATATCTCATTGTCAAGGATCAAAACCCCAATTGGGACAGATCCTAGTGTGAGAAAGTTTGTCATCTCCCTTGCTGAAGGTAGAAAGTTTCTTCAGGGTACTCTGGTTTCCTCAATAATCCCTTAACTGACCCCCTCCATATAAGTGTAAGATTCTTCACTGGGGTGTAAAACTCCATTATTCTACTGCACTAATTATAATTACCTTAATAAAAGATGAACAAAAAATGGATTTGTACAATTACAATTTTTTTATTAGCCAACATCAATAACTTATTGTTACAAAAGGTTTATAATTATCAGATAGAACAACAACAAATATAACAATTAATGATCCCAAACACATTGTTTTCAAACATCAAAAATTAATTATTAATACTGGTTCACATTTCAAAAATAGTCTGAAAATTTTGACCAAGACTAAATTTTTTTTCTTTGGTCAGAATTTTAAGACAATTTTCAAAAATTGCAAAGTTATGTAGTAGAGTAATAAACACTCTTCACTTCAAACACTGGCAAAAAATCGAAAACGTTTGTTTAAGGAATTTGCAATACCGTAAATCAATAATGTTCAGAGAGGGATTAAAATTTCGCTATTTTTGAGGGTTGAAAAATAAGTTTACATAGATTTTTACTTTTAAGACTCCAATCGGATTTATTGTCCAAGAAACAAAAATTCAACCAAATTATGCAAAAATTTGAACACTTGTTATGTTTGCTGAATTTGAAATACTGTAAATCACACATGTTGGTGGAAGATTAAATTCAGCAGTTTAATTCTACAGTATCCAAGGTCAATAAAGATGTTACTTATCTGATGACCACTGTGGGGTTTCTTGACATAAACCATCATTCAATCAAATTTTCTCACAACAATTTTTTTAAATTACAAAACCAGAAAAATTTAACTCCACAAATATTAATGATTTAACAGTAGCAGAAAAATTTAACTCCACCAATATTAATGATTTAATAGTAGTCGTCTAATTTAACCCCACAAATATTAATGATTTAATTGTAGTTCATCTTTTTAAGGGTTTACTGTATTATGTTTCAGCAGCAACATTTAATTATGTGTTAAATATCACTGATTCTAGAAATCCAGGTTTATATAAATGAGTTAAAATATACAAGACAAAGTAATTAATTGGTATTGATTTTGGCATTAAGTTTTTGACATGCATACTAAACCTTTTATGTTGAATTTTGGCTAACAGATCAAGCCATAAAAATTATGACAAAACTACAGGACTGGGCCCAGTAATTTCAAGGCTCCTAGGTTACCATGACCAGCTGTCTAGTAAAATTGTATGTGGAATCACATTTTGAACTTTTACTAGACACATATGGTCAAGCTTACAGACTTTTAAACAAGTTGGCTTTAGTCAAGATGTTATACTTGCTAAATAATACTCAATTTATCCTAAACAAGAGGCCAGTGATCTTAATTTGGTCACCTGAGGAAATCACAGAAATCAGGTGTAAATAAGATCAACCAGCTTCACAAACTTGGTAGAGCTTCAGCAGATTTGCAAAATTGATAAAATTCAAACAGGGTAATGGTTTTACATCTTCAGGTCACTCTGATCTTGAATATGGGTCAAGGTCACTCAGCTTCACAAACATGATAGAGCTTGACGAACTCTTAATGGTTTTACTTCTCAAGATCACAATGACCTTGAATTTGGTTCAAGGTCAACATATTTCACCAACATGGTAGGGCTTCTCCTCCTGATGTTATGTGATATGTATATGAATTTTTGAAGTTTCTGGGCCTTTCAATTCATGACAAGAAGATATTAAAAGGTTCTAATGTTTCATGACAATGTGTATTTCCTCAGGTGAGCTAAAAATTAAAAGATGGTTGCCTGAATGATCTAGGTCATCATTCTACAATATATAGATCTATATATGATCCACTTCAACAATATATATATATGAAATTACCAATATGTATTGAGGTTGCTAGTCACTACTGACCTGGGAAAAGGTCAAAGGTCATCAAATAAATAATCATGTAAAAATTAAGTCATACAATTAATAATTTGTAGAATTTAAATGGTCAATTTGAACACATTGGTCAAAATTATTGCACATATTACAACAATTACAATATAGTCAGATCAAGGTTACCATGGAACCATATATATTTATATAAATATAAATAGACTAAATCTCAATATATTTAATTAATCTATATCTAAACGATAATACATGTACTGCAATAAATAATATGTGGTATAGTCTATTCACAGTACTGTGGCAGAGTGTTTATAAACTTTGTTAAGTCCATATACCATCAATAGGGTAAGCAGAATGACAAAGAATAGTCCATTTCATGATCTTAAACAATACCATATTAAAATAGGCCTAAACTTTTAAAAATTGTGTTCAAAAGTTTTGGTCAGTTACTTTGAAGATTGTTTAGACTATCAAAAACTTGGATGAAAAATTGTCCTAAGTTTACTACGATTTCGATCAAATAGAATTCCACATTTTTCTTACAATTTTGATCAAAGTTGATAGGATTATTCAGATACAACTACAAGAGGGGAACATAGAATAGCCATCCCTACAAACCATAAAAACATTTTAAAGAAATCTATACTTTTATGAGACTAGTACTGCCATTTATTCATATGTTCTCCTAGTTGTTTGCCTCTGTCAGCTTTGATGGAAACCTGGATAGTGTAAACATGTTAACTTTGGTCAGAGCTATTTTATCAAAGATTTTGATCCAAGTTTTCTGATAGTGTAAACATACATTTAGACATACTACATGTATTCACTCTGCCAAATTACCATGAATGGACTATAGCAAAAACAAAATGTATGAATGGTCATTTGGAAAAATACATGTACAGTCCAACTTGCCTTAAAGGCCACCTCTATATAAGGGCCACCTGCTCATAAAGGCCAATAGAATTGTATCCCAATTGTTCTCTTTTCATATTATTTTAACCTGTATATAAAGGCCACCTGTCCATTAAAGACACTTTTATTGGCTCCCTTGGGTGGCGTTTATAGACAGGTTTGACTGTATATGGTAATATTAATTAAAAAAAGTGTTGTATTTATTGGTCAAATATAGTATTTATAACAATTAAATGATGCATTTTGTCTAGTAAATATGCAAGTTATTAACAAGACAACACTGGGATTCCTATACCAACAATAAACAATTTACCGGTATGCAAAGAAGTTCAAAGGTTAAGGGCAAGTTGTAAAATAGGTCAAAGATAAAAGTCACCAAGTCAAAAGTTATAAAGCACAAGAAATGTGCAAGAGATCTTGTACTAAATATGACAAGGTTTTCAGTGAAAGATAAATTAACAGAACTTCTTACAAAAATACAGATCAAAACTTTAATCATCTCTAATTTGATTGGAGATGTTCAACTAGTAGGTCATTGTGAAGTCTTCAAAATGGCACAACATGCCCGACACCACAATGGACTAGACATCTCTAGCATAATATCATGGTGAAAGATTTTATTTTTTAAATAAAAAGAACATAAATAATGTGCAAAATATTAAAACAATATGATTTGGGGCTTTCATCTATGACCTTAATAGAAAACAGGTCAAGTATTTAAATCAAATTTTAGGGATGATTGTATATTTTTTTTAATTGGGACAAAAGTAATATCAATCTGGTTAATTTCCTAAAAAGCAACATAGATCCACTAAAATTTACATATAAATATTTATGCATAAAATATTAAGATATCTGGTCAAAATATTCATGGTATTGTGACGACTGCCATTATACTTTAACAAGGAAAATTACTGAATGCAACACATCAACAACAATAATAATAACAACAACAGCAACAACAGTATTAGTTCTGTTGACAGAATCTCAATTAAACTACAAATATTAGCTGTAAATGGTGTAACCAGAAATATTCACTGGTTGATACCTATTAAATCAAAGTACTGAAAGTGCCAACATCCACGTATTAATCTTTTCTAACTTAAAAGTTTGAAGGCAATAATGATCATAAAACATTTGCCATTATCATTATTCACAAACTTAATTCTGGTAACAGTTTAAAATCAAATCAAAAGAGATTTTTTTAGGATAGAACTGAGATTTGGATATCTCTTTTCCTTTCTTACACTTTTGGGAAAAGAAACTTCTTTCAACACTAAATATTCTTATTTGTTGGGATGAAAAAGGTTAACATTCCCGTAAGTTTTGTTATTGTGGTAAATTGTTTTTAACACAAAAAAGCAAAACTAAAATGGGACACCATTTAAAATCCTTAGATTTTAAAAGTCCACCCCCCCTCAAGAAACCCCAAAATGGGAAGTCCATGTTTCCCCACCTAGATGTGCATGATCAATTTTGAAAATAAAAATACCCAATGGCACATCAAATCTAGCCAAAAATTGTTTCAGTGAAGTTTTAAAAAAATCTGTTAAATAATTTTAAGAAAAATGACAGGAAAAAGGGCTGAAGGAAGAAATCGAGTGAACACTATAATATGTACCCCTACGTTATTTGGGTATAACAGATGAATATTCCTGGTTAGATATACAGAAGTCAACAAACAAAACTTAGATTTTTACATGTACTAGTGTCCATGCACCAAAAAATCACAAATATGACAGCACCAAATAGAAATAAGTCAAATTGTCTGATTAAAATACTGTAAAATATCTTAATGTAATGTTTCTTGATAACTTTACCATCTCACTTAATACCACACCATTTTGAAATCCTAAATCCATTTTTTCTATGTTTTTCTTTAATATAAGCCCCGCCACCCTCAATAAAATACAAAACTCTCTTATAATACCAAATTTTGACAAAACAAATGGTGGTGATACATCAGGGTTGTACTGTGCATGTGATGTCAGATTTAACTACATGTCAGCAACATGCAACAAATAGGCTTAATATTTACAATATGACTGTATCTCTTTTCGATGAAACATACAGAAGCAATTGTATTGCAATTCCCATTAAAAGACAAAAGGGGTCATGACCCTTGATGTGTATCAATTTTCCTGCAATATTATGTCATGTCCCGCACAGGGGGTCACGTGATCATGTGAGATATGATGATCTCGCATGGCTAAAAACCCTATATCACACGAGCAGATATTCAAAAAATAGCACCAAGGTTTAAAGAAGGAATTGTAAATACAATGTATAAGAAATGACATTTCTGCTTGGCCCTTCATTTTGAATTTGGCATGCACCACACTATCTTTCATTACCCTTTGAAATACCATGAGCAGAATGCAATTTCTTAAATAATGTAGTCAAAGCAAGAGCTAACTGGGCATAACGGTCAACAACATGCTTAAAATTGAGGTGTACTGTATGTATGATAAATACGGTAAACATATCAATCTTAGCAGTGTACTATTTTGTTGATACAGTAGCATTAATTTGAATCCACCCCCAAGTTAGATGTGATCATCGTGAACAAGCTGATCCATCAGTTTCCATTACTGTAAATGTACTAAACCTACTATGAAGTGGATTTGGCATGTGATCTATCTTCATGAGGCAATAACAATGTTGGCTTTGTACTTTACGTGTAGTACAAATTAATCACAGAAATAATCGTAAATATATCAACACACTACGAATAAAACTACACTCTTGTACAGTAACTTGATTTCATAAATTTGACTAATATCTACTTGTCACTGTCACAAATCACAATATAAATATATTTACTTTTTAAATATAAGAAAATCCATATAATATTTTCATTCTCTGATTAAAATGGTCAATTATGTAAATCTAATACAACAACTTAATCCAGATCTTGTAAAACAAGCAAACAAAAATCAGATCTATCTATAATCTCTGAAAAAAACAACTTAATATTCATATTCAGGGGTTTGCAGTGGAAGGTCCAGATCCTTTGACTTTATTAGTTGCAAGTCCAACCTAAAGTTTTGAAAGTCCAATATCAACATTGAAAAATCTATGTCCAATTATGTTATCATATAGGAAAGGTAGGATTATCCTGGTATAAAAAAATGGCAGGTCCATCAGACTTTAATTTATCAGTTTAAATATTAAAGGTCCCAATATAAAATCAGTAGGTCCGGGACCTTTGAACCCAGGGAATTTTGAACCCTTTCATAAATTAATATACATGAATTTTTACCATATAGAACAATTATAATACATCTTAATTGTGATTTAATTTCTTCATATGAAAAAAGAAAAACCCAAACCATGTTTTATTTAACACACAGTTGTTCCAATGTTTGATCTCACAATCTATCAATCAAGAATAGCTCTGTCTCTCAAAGTCGCAACCAAACATTAGCCAATTTTAAAAATTTATTAGCCAATTTATATGACTGTATCTTGAAGTATTTAACATCTGAATTTCAAATCTTTTGATAATTATTTCTTGAAAAAAATATCTTTGAAGCGATAAATAAAAATAAGTACATGTAAATAAATGTTTGAGCAACTAACTACAAATGATTCATATCTTATCTACTAGACATCATATAGTATCTGTCACTCTGTGTCACTTTGTTCATAGCAGCAAACTTTGCAAAATCTTTATAGAAAATCTGGTAATTTTAATTATTTTTTTTAATTCAATTTTAATATTGATCATGTTCAATACATGCAAACTTCATATAAAGCAACTGGAATTGATATGAAAATTTTGCAAAAATCACCATCATTAATACAGTGGTACAGATAGTAACTCTATATAATTACAGTACAGAACTGTCAAAAGTTTAACAATTAACTAACGAAAAAAGGTTGAAGTTTGGCTTCCGAGTGGCTGAGAAATGGATAGAAAGTAGCTAAAAAGATGTTAAAAATAATTAAATAGAAGCCGTCAAGATATATAGCTAAATAAGGTGGTGGTGGGGGGAATTAGCTGCCTATTTGGCACTTTTTCTTCAGTTTAATGTTAAACTTTTGACAGGTCTGTACTGTATGCTAGTTACAAATAGAAAAACCAAATATCTTTCCCACAGAGACAGTAAAAAAATAATCACTGGCTAGGTTCACACTAATTTTTTTTCATCAGTAGCCAAAAGTGCGCGAACGAAAATTTGCCAATGTCAAAAACGTTCATTTTTCCGTATTCTTCATGTTTTGACAACTGTAATTGCCATTGTGTTTTCTCTATTTGACACAACTTAATGTCTATTTCAGACTTTGACCTTTCATCAGAATTTCAATGAAACTGCAATTAGTGTTCATTATATTATATATAATATCAAAAGATATTAATTTTGTAAAAATATTGAATGATAAAACACTAGACTGATTGTTATGAATAAATCTTTGCTAATTATCAGTCTGTGTTTAGTCATACAATATTTTGTAACAAGTATCATCCATCAAGACTGAGGTCACCAATGAATTCAAGTAGTGGCTGCTGAACTTATATAGTTAAAAACACATAAGAAGTATGAATGTCAAAGAATGTAATGATAGAACACAAGATTAATTTATAAAATAAAAGTAATCCATTTATATCTGTGTTCAGTCATTTCATAGTTTAAATTCATACCAATATCTTGGGGTAACTTTTAGTGAGGTAATGATCATATTTAATACTGAAGTAACTACAGTACCTAGTTGATCAACAAGCAAGACTAAATAGAAGATTCAAGATGTTTTTTGGTTAAGTACATATTCAGTACTGGAAATGACTGTATGACTGAATTGCAGTTAGTACATTTTATTATCTGTTGGAGTACAACTTATGCTGCAGGAGATTTAACATTTGTAATCATCTGGTCTCAACTTCAGTAACAACAGAGGATGATACAATGTATCTGTTGTGTGATTTGTTAGGAGATGTGGATCTTAAATTAAAAAAAATAGAAACCAACAACTGTTGTTCTTGCACTTTATATACATAATAATTTCACACTAAACTACATCAGAATGATGCTAACAATATTGTTTTCTGAAAAAGCAATAAGATATACAATATAATAAAATATACACATGCAAAGTTCTAAAAATTGTACTTCTTATAAGTTCTGAATTTTTTTATCATCATGAAACTGAATGTCTTATATAAAAAAAAACATTTATACGCATTTTTAAAGTTTGTTTCAGATAAGAAGTATTACGGTATACTGTTAATAAACAGTCATTATTTAAAAAAAAACAAGACACTCTACACTGAAAAAGACAAAATGTAACAAATGAATATAAACACAATTCACTGAAGTCACTGTTCACTTTCTTGATTTAATCTGGCGGTTCCTGGTCTTAGCCCACAAATCAAAAGCTTTGCTAAAATTAAATTCCTCCATTCTCTCTATTGGTGGTTGGTCAAATGTTATGGTCATTAGAACATTCACAGAGTCAGGTTTAAGTCTGTTTCTTAATGATGTTTTAATTAAATTATATCTGGCAAAACCCCTCTCACAGTCAGCAGAACTAACAGGCATAATGATGGCAATTTTCACAAGTTTGCATACATTTGGAAATGTCTGTAATAAGTTTGTGTCTCTAAATAATGTACTACACATTTGTTGAAATGATAATTTCCTAAATTTAATGTCCATATATTCCTTAAATTGAGGCCACTCATAAACTAAATCACTATCATTAATTCCAAGAGTCACTATTGAAGAATTGTCTACAGTATAGTGTTGGCTTAACAGATTAATTTGTTCCATTCCATAGGATAAATATGTTGCATCATCAGATTTTGGTGGCAAGTTTTTTGGATTGAATATTCCAAAACAGGAAATAAGTCCATTGTCCTCAAATCTATTGTTTAAATTCTGAAGTAGCTTTTCTAGGTATTTTGTTTTCACAGAGTTAAAATTATCCACAGACTTTTGAGAGCACTTTATTTTAAATTTTGGTTCACATCCATACTCAAAACCACTAATAAAGTTATCTGGAAGTGACTGAAGAAATCTTTTTAATTTGGGTCCATCACATGTTTGCATACTCTTAAGGACGGAAATTGTTGAACGTGTTGACAAATCAAAGTTTGCTAAGTCTAAATCCCTTTTCTGGAACACTTTACTTAATAAAGCCAGGTTACTTAAAATGTCACTTAACAAGTAAGATGTGGCTAAAAACTGAAAGTCGGTGATGAAAGTTAAAATTCCTCGAGCTGTAGGATCATCATTTTCTGCTACGTCAGCCTCTAAACACAACACTAGCGAATCATAATTGGAAATAATGGAATCCACAGCACCTTCAAATGATAGCCATCGCGTATGAAAAGTTTGTTTGAATTTTCTTTCGGCCATCTCGTACACATTTTGAATTTTGTTAAGGCGAGATTGATGTCGCGGCGAATAGTGAAAGTACTTAAAAATAGAGTTCACAACTGCCTGATATTTCTTTAAATATGGAATACTGTCAGCCGCCTGACCACTTGCTAAAGCTAATCTATGTGCAATACAGTGCATACTTAACAAATGTTGATTTTTTTCTTTCATCAATGTGGTAACACCACCCCTAATTCCAGTCATGACACTTGCTCCATCTGTAGTTAAACAAGCCATATTTAGAATGCTGAGATTTCTGTCACTGAGCACTTTTAAAATTGTTTCACAAATGTTTCTTGCATTACACTCATCACCTGCAATTTCAACAACTTCTAAGAATTTTACATTTGGTGCACCATTTTTCTCATATCTAACATACAACATTAGTGTTTTTTCATTTGAGACGTCTGTTGATTCATCAGCCATCACAGAAAAAATACCAGAATCTCTTATGTCCTGCAACAAATCTTCCCGGACAACATCAGCCATAGCGTTTTGCATTTCCCGCACAGATTCATTATGTTCATACTTAAGTCCCTTTTTACTGGGGTCACTAGATCTTAATGGCTCAAATTTGCTAATTCTGTGGTGCATAAGAAAACTGTTCAAATCACTTATTGCACTCGATGGTTCATTACGGTGAGCAAGATAATACAAATTCTGCATTAATCCTTCAACTGCAGTTCTCTCGTGTTCAAATGCTTTTAAACTAGCCGTTTCAATGTTACAGTTCATAACAGAGGCACTTAACGCAAATTTGTGATCTTCCGTTTTTGAGTGTTTAACAATAGCATCTCTCTTAAATTTATCACATCCCGATGTCCACACATTCGATCGACCGGCACCTTCACAAAGTTCGCAAAACATTGTATTAATACTGGTGTCATAGCGCAAAAACGAAAATTCTGTAAGCCATGCAGGTTTGAACTTTCTATTTTCTTTGCCCGGCGTGTTTACGGAAATACTTTTACTTTTCTTTGCTGGAGACTCGTTTTGGTTTTGGGAAATACCCCAATTAAACAGAGTTGTTTGAGCTGACCCATTTTCGCGTTTACGTTTTACACCTTGGGATGACATAGTCAAATCATAAGAATAATCGTTTTCGTTCAAGTTTAGGTCCAATTTAACATAAAATAACAGCAGATAGAAAAATCTCCCCATATTTAACGATAGACGAAGATTCGTATTAAATTTTATTGGTTGGAGAATATTTCCTGTTTACATTGTCATAGCGAGCACGTGCACGTTGCCGGGTTATTTTGCAACATGTTGTGTTTTTTTTACTATTGCATTCATTTTCATTATTTTCTCTTTTTTTTTCCTTTGATGATTTTATTTAATCCTACTGACGTATCATTTTTAAACGCTCAAAGAACTGGAGAAATTATAAAACAAACACACCCCAAACTCATACTCCATGTGCTTCTACGTGATTTCCGGAAGTATGTATTGGTACATCGAGCCTGGAGTTGTCTTTACAAAGAAATATCATTTGGTGATTATAGAGCAATTTGTTTAATTGTTTATTTATCTATCAATGATGAGAATCCATTAGCGTGTATCTTAATCCGACAAAGTACCTGGTTAAGGCGACGACGCGTGTCCACTTGTTGATTAGGGCCAGGGGATTAGCTACGGTACATTGAACACGACTGTAGACACACAAAACCTATGTTTATTCAGTAATTATCGGGACTAATTGGCGATTTCTCAATATTTTAATTGAATGACTGGCGATTCTCTAATTTTCGTTGTGAAAAAAAATTAATCGCCAAAATCGTCAATTTTCGAAAATTAATCGCCAAATTTTCAAGTTAATCGCCAATGGCGATTTTGGCGACCGAGATCGTGAACCTCTGAGTCCAGTTTCAATCATAATCAAATTGATAATAGTACCCATAGCATATCTATGGTAATATTTTTATATACTATTGGTATTTTAAGATATTATAATGAATCTGGCCCTTGTGGTCTTTCCAACTATATTCTATATATATTTTATATAATGACTATATTTCCTCTCTAATAGTAATATTATTACAATGAATTTAAACCTATTACAGTCAAAACATGCTATAACAGCCTATTCTATATAATATGAAGACCATCTGTTTATACAACAAAGCCTGCTATAGCACTAACTCTAAATAAAGACCACCTGTCTATATAGCAAAACCTGTAATAGTGGTCTACTCTATATGAAGGCGACCTGTTTATACAATCAACCCTGCTACAGCAACCAATTCAATATACCGTAAAAACCACCTGTCTATACGGCAAAGTCCCAATTCTATAGTGTCCTTACTCTATACAAAGACCAACTGTCTATATAGCAGGCTAAGATAGCAACCTACTCTAATTAAAGACCACCTGTCTATGCAACACAACCTGCTATAGTTATCACCTCTATAGAAAGATCATTTGTCTATACAGCAAAGGCTTATATAGTGACCTTACGCTATACAAAGACCACCTGTCTATACAAATCCTATTATAGCAACCTACCATAAGTACAGACCACCTGTCTATACAACACAACTGTTATAGTTATCACCTCTATATGAAGACCACCTGTCTATACAACACAACTGTTATAGTTATCACCTCTATATGAAGACCATCTGTCTATACAACAAATCCTAATATAGCAACCTACCCTAATATTACAGACCACCTGTCTATACAACACAACTGTTATAGTTATCGCCTCTATATGAAGACCACCTGTCTATACAACAAATCATAATATAGCAACCTTCTCTAATTAAACTTAAAGATCACATGTCTATACAACACAACCTGTTCTAGTTACCACCTCTATATGAAGACCATCTGTCTATACAGTAAAACCTGCCATAGTGACCACCTTAATATAACAACCACTTGCCCATTAAGACCATTGTTTCAATGTTCCTTAGCTTGACATTTCAACCCAAAAGAACCTTATATAAAGACCAACTGATATAATATTCATATTTCTCAGACCCCATGGGTGATCTAACTGGTCTTTAAATAAATATTTTATTGTACAACAGTTGTTCAACCTTCAAGGGCACTTGTCTTATAATGTAAAAACAGAAAATCTCAAATTTCACTCTTTGGCATGGCTCAAATGTATGACTTAAAACACATTTAAAGGTTTATAAACATTTTAGAGCAACCATCAAATATTCTTATCTAATACTTATTAACCTTACATAATAGATATTGTACCCAATTCAATTTATAAACATCTCATATTGGTTAATAACTAACATCACAATTCCTGAAATCATACAAACTGTGTCATCTTTCAACAGGGGTCCAAAAATCCACTGGTTCCTGGTCCAAAATTTGATGGAAAAAATATACAATTTCTGGGTAAAAAGTTTACTGAACCTAGATTCAAAATTCCAGTAAATCTAGGTGACAAGGTCTAAAAATCCACTGGTTAAAATTCCAAAAATCCATGATATGTATTGTTAATATCAAATGGAAACATTTTAGATCCACAGAAATTTGAAGTTGACTCATGTAGTACATGCATGAACTTCATTTATCTTAATGCAAATTTGTTAAACAAAAACAGGCCCATCAATGGAGAGAGTAGTTACTTCTGTGTACAGGTGAAGACAGAAATGGGTTAGGATCAGGTTCCTCCTTCATGACTTCTATCTTGACCCATTCTTTTGTCTTGTTTGATTTTCTGATGGCATCCACCACTGTCTGAACATACAGAGAGTCTTCAAATGAAGCTGCTGGAAGAACAGGGTCCTTACAGAAACTCTGTCGTTCTTCCTCCTTTTCGAAAGCATCTTTTACAGCTTCAATCAATCTTATTATGCCTTTGAGATATGGCGTTGATATTTCTGCTCTCGTAATATCCGAAACACCATACCTTTCCTCTTCCTTAAAATTAATAGGATCGATATGAATCAGTTTTTCTTTCTTGTCACAGTGTTTCTGTCCGTACAGATCTGCCCCTTTAATGATTAACCTCCCTTTGTTTCCGATGATGAGAATTTCCTGATAAAAAGTTCCCGATATATGACTGTTTATTGTAGCAGTGACACAAGTTCCTTTGTCCAGTTCTATTTGAAAAGTACAGAAATCATCACTGGTTATCTCCCTTATGCCTTTTATTTTATCTGTCTGTTTTGTGTAAGTTTTTAGCATTCCATGTGCCTGGACAGCTTTCTGCGAAGTTAAAAAACTAACTATATCTATGATATTGCTTCCAATAGTATTCAATACTCCTCCACCCATCATTTCATCACAGGTCCAATCAAAAGTATCTTTAGGTTTACTTTCATAATGAACTTTGACCTCACATATAGCCAAATCACCTATAAATCCTTCCTCAATCATTTGTTTCATTTTCAAGACTGTTGGAAGAAAACGTAATCCGAAAACAATCATAGACATTAATCCTGGGTAATAGCGAGCAGCATTTACCATCCTTAAAGCATCAACCTGACTGGGTCCTGCAGGAGCACCACATAACACATGTTTACCAATACCTAAAGCTTTTACAGCAATTGGTGACTGCATGTGTGGTGGGCAGCTTATGACCACTACATCAACATCTCTGTTAAGTAAAACATCATCAACTTTTATAGTACTGAAACTGATTTTCAATTCTTTTGCCAATTTCTCTGCTTCTTCCTTTGTTCTGCCCCAGATAGCAACTACCTTAAACCCACGTGACTTAAGAAGTGGAACATATGATCTAACAGAGTTAGTGGTACCTATCACACCCATTCCTGGTAACATCTTCCTCATGTCTGTTACCTGTTACCACCAAAATTACCTACAAAAAGAAAGAAAAAAAATGCATCAGTATGTTTAATCATTTGAACATGTAACATAAAAATATGTTTAAAAATACTAAAAACATATCTGTATCTGTATGGGTACATCACAGATTCCCTCTTGGCTACTGTGTGACGGGGTTGGACTGATTGAGGAGTGCCATTTTAAACTCCTCAGTTTTGGTGGTACACACTATAGATAGTTCCCATGGACCTCTAGCAGACAAATTTTTCAGTAGAGTGGTCGCCATTTTGTTGGGCAATCTATATCATTTATCTATCTATTTTAACCAAATTTGTTAATTTTTAAATTATTGTTTTTCAAAAAGTAATCGGGATATCAATAAAGTTTTTAATTCATGAAATTGCCAATGTTTTTACTTTGATTTGGTATATTTTATAAGATTTTTGTCCCCATAACAACGACGTGACAATTAAGGCTGAAACGTTTACAAAATATGTAAACGTGTACACGATTGACAGTAAACGAAACGATACCGTTTACACGGATGAATGCTAGAATGCATGTAAAAAATGTAAACAATCATAATGCCAGGTATTTAACATGGTACAGTTAAGGTAGTTAATATGAACATGATGACCTTTACTCTGTATTATAATCAATTTTTATTATTATTTTGTGATTAAATGCCATAAATTATCAAAGTGGTCATCACAAAGAATGAAGGTTGGAATAAGAATCAACAGCGATGGACTTTCAGTTAGTCAATTTGTTTACCTGTGCAACTCATGCGTAACTAAATTACTGACAAATCAACTTCCGATGGGTCTTCTCAAAGTAACATGAATTAAAACTCCAAATTATTTTTCAGTTTAATCAATGATTCTAACATAAAACGGTTTTATATTCAAAATCCAAACATTAATCCATATCAAATAAATTAATGGATGGAATTTAAACTTGTCACATTAATAATTTGATCGGCAAATTTATTACTAGCTGAAGAATAGTTGCCGATTTTTGAAACCTTCCCCCATCAGGTATGAGTCAAAGGTCGCGCACACTTCTATGTAGCCTACATTTCACCCATTTATCGGAGATTTATAGGCATTTATAACTGTCTGGATTTAAACACTTTATTATTTGATTTGGTATCAACAGAACCATGTTTGAGATCATTAGCCATCACCTGTGCTACAACCCATGTAACTGAGTACCATTTTACACAACAGACATAATATTTTAACTTTTGTTTTCTCGACGCACCATCAATCACTTAAAAATATTCCCCAATTTCAGACCTTCCGTTTTTCTTTAGCTATTTTCCATACTCAATCTCAATGATTAAACAACAAAGTATATTTTTATTGTTTTATTTGACAATGAAAAGTAGATAAAAACGGAACAATGTATTTTATATTACACTTCAATAATGTAGTCCAATATGGCGGTCAAAGGTTACGTTTAACCGTTTACTATTTTTGTAAACGTTTACAGGTCAAAATCGAAACTGTATCGTGTACACGTGTAAACGTTTCAGCCTTAGTGACAATAAATTTTATACACCCTATTTTAGAAAGAATAAGATTCAATTTCTAAATGCCTACAAAATGGCCACTACTTTACCTGTGAAGTGGATAGTGTGACGTCACATGGGAACTATCTATACTGTCTTCCAGGTGGTTCTATGCAGTCAATTGCATTCAATTGCATATATCTACATAAGTACAGTGGCCTAAAATTTAAGCATACAAACTACTTATTTACTTACACAAAGTCTGTTACACTGGCGTTTATTTTATCTATTAACTCAAATTTAAGAACCCTATATATCCTCGTTGTACCCTATGCTGCATAAATCACAAGGGCTCGGGGAATATTATTTTAGTTTATACTGGTGTCAAGATCGTATTATTCTCCATAAAACAACAATAAATACGATCTTGACACCAATATAAACTAAAATAATATTCCCCGAGTCCCTGTGCATAAAATTATTCGGTCAGTTGGTCTAACCTGCACTTTTGTAATCAAGTAAATGTATGCATATCCCTACTAACAATAAGTACATAAACGTGCTTAAATAATTGTACAAATCTAATTACCATTTAAGTGTATCCACTTTATTAAAGTTTCATGATTTCTGTAGGGCTGTCCTCACATTTATCTTCCCCAAGTTCTTGAATGTCAGAGGGAAGAAGTAAACACTGCAGTGCAGGAAATTAGCTTTCATTTGCGGTTGTCGTAAAACTTGACATTCTCGAAATAATCAACATGATTTAAAAATTATTAGTACTTTGAACTTAAATAAAAATAATCTAATTAAAAAATTACAGAATTGTATAATGATTTGAGGTAAATTGATACATATGACGCCAATGGAGGTATTCTTACAACAACCGTAATTCGGAACGTCTACTTTCACTTTTGACATCGTAACCCACCAGCCTTGTCGTTATTTGTGACTACATAGTCTGATAGTTGTAAGGTACTTAATGAATCTAAAATAGACCAAAGGTTTTTTTAAACAACGATTTTCGTAGATACCAGAAATATATACTTCCTTCAGGCATACATAGCTGTAGATGATTTATGCAGAAATTCGTTTAATCCATGGATTCTGATCATTTCAATTTCTGTTGAAAAAGTCGCTTGTCCATTTCATTTTTAGAACTGGTTCTTCTCTTCCTGTATGGCAACTGAACCAGTTTTTGTTCTGCTAAACATCCATATTTTTCCTTGAATTCAGTGGAAATTAAATTCTAAACTAAAATTTCCCTGACTTCCACTTTAACTCTGGTGCACAGTAAAACAAACAAACAAACAAGCACTGTTCCAGGAGCTGATTATTGTAGCGGCTTGGGTAGCTCAGTGGTAGAGCAGTCGTCTATAGTGCGGGAGGTCCAAGGTTCGATCCCGATCTGACCCTGCATTTTTCTCCTTCCCTTTCTGTTACAGTTTGCCTTTGGTGGCCATGTATGTAATATGTAATAATAAATATGTGGTAATATTACTAATAGCACATTTGTTTTGCCATATACGGGAGATTGACCACTTCATTTTAGGCTTAATTAAATGTAAAATATACTACATTGTATTTTGTTTACATTTGAATTCAGCATATCCATAGAAACAACAAAAAATTTGGACATCACATAATTAATATTTTCACAATATACTCATGATAATGCAAACAAAAAATTGATTTTGTAATACTGTACATGTATTGATACTTAATATGAAGTAAAATTTAAACTGTCCTTGTTATATTGCAGATGCCTGGACAAAGCACTGGAAAGAAGCTTTCTAAAGCTACATTTGCTTTGAGCTGATTCTGGTTTCCCGAGGCACAGTTTGGATGTCTTCCTGGAGTGATAAAAACTAGAGTAGGATACACTGGTGGAACAACCAAAAATCCTACATATCGCTCAATGTAATATCATAAACTGTATAAAATCATGTCATAACCATTATATGTATTTTTCCATTCTTCCAAAAATTTGTTTGCTTGGTAGTCTAGGGAACCGACATGCCCTGCCTTCATACATATTGATTTGTTTTATTCATAACCCTAAAAAAAACCTAATTCAGCCTCTCTATCTGGACAGAGTAAGTTCCAAGTTAAAGCAGTCATTTCTGAGCAAATTTTCAGCTGCACATATATTGTAACAATAAATTAAATGTAAATAGTACAAAACCATACTATAACTTACAACACAGGGCCTTCAAGTTTGCTTTGACTTTTAGGGGTTAAATTGACTTTCATCAAAACATGAAAGAGTCAAGTTATATCAACGCAGTTGCTTTTTTCTAAAAGTCAAATTCAATTTCCAAGGGTCAAAACATTGTATGATTTCTATGAACTTGTTATATTAGCATCTATATTAGAATATTGTGGGTACATGTGAACTGATACAAGTATCACTTTGAGATAAATTTTTATGGTCCTTATATTTAATGTACATTGTAATTTACAATTGGACTTATGCAGGAGGTATGGGACATATTGTAAGTTGAGCAATAAAGACAATTGGCCCGTTGTTTTGTATTTTTAAATAATATGCATATACATATATTATTTGATATGCAAAATGCATATGGATGGCCTAATAATTATGAAATTTATCCTTGAAAAATCAACTTTCCAAGAGACATTTGACAGCATTTATTTGCACTTTTTGGTTCAGCAATAGAAAAATGTACCATAATCTTCTTCAAAAAGTTGGCATTATTTTGTTGTAACTTGTTGGTTTTAGGGGAGATCACACAGAAACTGTTGCCTTGGATTTTGATCCAGATCTGATAAGTTATGAAAGCTTATTACAGACGTTCTGGAAATCTCATGACCCTTTCACACCACACAGGAACCAGTATATGTCAGCCATTTTCTACCACAACCAATCTCAGAAACAGTTATCTGAACATTCAATGGCAGAACTGCAGAAGGAATCAGCTCGACCTATTGCTACTAAGATTTTACCAGCAGAAACATTTTACAATGCTGAAGAGTAAGTTTTTTTCTCTGAATGCAAGAGATTTTGAATGGGAGGCATTGTTCATTAGCCACTAAAAAAATGAATTATCATGTATTGTTATTCCCCTTCACACATAACAACCTGACTCATGGATGGCTAGTGGCTAGTTGTTTGAATGTTGCATTACACCAGCAATTATTCAACTATTCTTGATGAGACAATTTTTCTTATTAACCAAGGTCACAGGTAGTGCCAACCACTCAGCATTTGACAATGAAAGTCTCTGGTCCTTTTTATGAGATCTAAAAAAACTTTTCAGGGTTTGTACAGGCCTAGAAAAGTCCTTAAATTTTGAGGTTTAGCATAAAAAGACTAAAAACAAGTCTGACCCTAAAAAAACCCTTGAATTTACCCTGAAGGCCCTAAAAAGCTCTTGAATTTGACCAATTGGGTGTCTGTATTTCGATATTAAGTAGTTGTAAATAGACTGATATGAATAATAATTAATTTATAAGTTACATTGAAATGGGCAATTTAAAGGTACCTGGCCCAACCAAACGCCCAACTTCAACCTCCACTTCAAGTGTCGTTAAAATGAACACGTAAATAATTGTTTTATTGATTTATTTGCCTTTGCACCAATATCTTTTTGCTGCAATTGTCCCTCTGATTAGGCCTTAATTTGCAAATAAGACCATGAAAAGACATAAAAACTCCTCAAATTTGGAGTCCAAATGTCTGTATGAACCCTGCTAATGCTCTGTGTCACACATGCTGAAGGTTCCTTGCATGAAACTCTGAGCACACTGTAAATGTCAAATCTTCTGCCGTCTTCATCCATAGCTGATGATGTCTCAATATAAGTGAAATATCTTGGACATAAAACAGCATTCAATTAATCAACACACTGACACATTTCCTCACACTAGTATCTAGCCAAAATAGGATTCAAACCTAGGCAGTGAAAGTTGCTGTGATCTGTTAGCTTTCACTTTAGACCACTATGCCACTAATCATTAAATGTCTCCTCATATTAAGTGTATTTGATGTGTTGTAACAGAAATCGTCAACAACTATTTGAATTTATTTTAGCTATCATCAAAAATACATGTTAAGACAACATTTACCATATCTAAAGGGATTTGAGTTGAGTGATGAGGAAATGATAACATCAGATGTAGCAGCCAAACTAAATGGATTCCTTGGTGGATTTGGAGATACTGAAACTTTTGAAAAGGTTATTTTAAGATTAAAATATTTCTTTCTTCCTTCCTTTCTTTGTTATCCTCAAACTTTCAGCAAAAGAGGAGGATATTAAATTTGATTTCCTTTCCATCCTATAATTCTTGTCTGCGCAAATTCTCCAAAACTATGAAGCACTTTTTTTCATGAAACTTTGTGCAAAGCATTATCATTGATAGGAGATGCACATGTCATTTACCCGAGTTCATTTACTCATTTTCCTGGAAGTTATTGTCCTTTAAACATAAGTCACAAAAAACGAACCTGCTGGCAGAAGATCGTAATTCACCAAATTTACTTGTTTGTGCTTAGATTATTCTACTGACCTCTTAAACAACAAATAGCTTAACTCTACCATTGACCCTTCAGATTATAATATTTATGAATTTTTATTCAACATTGTTATATTTGGAGTTGTTTGTAAAATAAAAGGGATTGATAAGGGCCCTTTAGTGGTATTTTAATCATATCACTTGACATTTTCCTCACTGCTCATTACCTATAAGGGACTCCGGGTAAAAACAAATAGGTGTTGCGCTAAAATAACGATGCAACAATCACTTATATTGAGGAAAATCACTAAAATATGTCTGTGCTAATATAAAGTGGTTTACAGTATTACATGTTTTATTTTAATGACTATTCAGCTCATTTAATAAATGCTGAAGCTAAGCTGCTATTCAAATGCTTTTGTGTCTGTCATCTGTTGTCTCTGAACTTTTCAATTCATATAAATCACATCTCCAGTAAAGCTATGGGAATGAAACTTGGCTAAAGAATTTACCACAAAAATTTTACCCACATGAAAATGTCTACTATACAGATTAATATATCATAATATATAGAATAAATACCCACCTTTATTGGTTTCACGAAAATTACAACCAAAATGTTTCAGAAATCGCAAAATTTTCACCCCAGGTGAATTATCCCCTTTGCCGTATGCAAAACTACTGTAAATGCTCAAACCCTCAATCATGTTTTTTTGTACTTTAAATGTTAATATATCTTGTTGATTCTGTTATAGATGCAATCGGAGATTGATTTGAAACCTACACAAGTCCAGTACATTACCAGGCAGATAGAGAAAAAAAGAAGATATTAACTTGTATGATACTACATTAAGTTTATTGCATCATTTTACAGCGACATCTTTGTATTCTTTCTGCAGGAGGTACTTACTCTTCTGGAACACCCAGTCTAACTACCCTGGTGGAGGTTCCACACAGTTTTCAAAATTTTTAATTTACTTTTGGAAATTCTAATTTGGACATGGACTGTTATGTATATATTTGATTCTATCCTTTTGATGCTGGATTTTGTTTCTTTTATAGACATATCTTATTTTAGAAGTTCTTGCTATAATAGAGCAATGTTCAAAACTAGTCAAAATGTTCAACGAATTCATGTTTTGATAATTTCAACAGTTACTATTGTGGTGCATAGGAGACATTGAAAACGTAACCAGTCTGTCCCAAAAATTACAAGTCTCGGGTAGCGGGACTGTCTGTAATTTCAAAACAATGAATAGGCTCGGCAAGTTTCATTTGGAATCTTTGAACTGAAAGCCTTCCATGCAATTTGACGCAGAGAACAGATATTGTCATCAAGTATGCCAAATAATCATTTGTTTGATGACCTCAATTCATGTGGTTTTAATCATGCTTGTTGTACTTGTATCTGGAAATTGAAAGTTCATGCTGGTCACATGACAATATTTTCAGACACTTTGGTCTAAATGTCTGATATACATAACCCATATGTTTTTAAATGTTTATTTATTTATGGATTGGGTCAGAGTTCTCAGGGTCAAAGTAACTGTGATAAGTGAAACTACCTGCAAGTTAAGTTGTTTAACTTAATTTTTGTTTTCTTAATATTGGTACATTATATGGTATATTATAAGTTATACAGGGTTTTGTCAGGTTACATGGCCCCATGTACCCTGTCAAAGATTTATGCGGCTTAGGGTACATTCATCTTTGACAGGGTAAATGGGGCCATGTAACCTGCCAAAACCCTGTATAAGGATTTTGTCACCCTTCAAAGCAGTAATAGTTTGGTCTGTTTAACTTTGATGTCATATTCTGTGTGACTTACTTTCATTGTTGCCATGCGTTTATATACCCTGGCAGATCTCCATAGTTCTGTATACAGCGGCAAGTTTACCAATCACTATGCAAGAAATTTCTTTGAAGGGTGACAAAACATAATGTACGTTTTAATGACAGGCTGTTCCCTCAACCAATACTCAAACCTACCAGATAACTTCACTCACAAAAATGCATTTCTATATATCTCCTTGTAAATGAATTAAAAATGGACTTGACAAGATAAACTCTTACATGTATGTCATTGAAATGCAATTTTATCTGTTTTATCAGTGCAATTAAATCTGCATTTACACCTTCATATTTAAACAAATGTAAGTTTCATGAAAGTGAATCAAGTCTTTTTACTTGGTGAAGCAAACCATGGTACCTAATATGTAAAAATCACTGACCTTCAGGAACTGACAGTTGATCAGTCTGTGTGGGATTGAAACCTGGGTTGTAAGAGGTACTGTGATTTGAAAGTTAGCACTTCAGACCACTCTACCCCCTTTGAATAAAAGAAAGCTGTTCATAACAAATACTTTATTGGTTCTTCCACTATTATACTGAATAACAGTGTTTCACTTTTGTGCATGACAGGGCATTAATATATATACTGATATATAGATGTCTTATATTAAACACACATATATATATATATATATATATTAGTGATTGCAACCATAAATCGATTTATCGATCAAACAGCCGATTACAGATTTTGATTGTAAAAAAAATTGTAAAATGTCAGTTAAGCGAGATTGAATTAACCTAATTAAAGGTGGTACATCATGTATGTTAAACCATCTAAGATCTAGACATCCCAATGTCATTTCGTACAAACCGAAAAAATTAAGTAAAATTGATAAAATTTTTAGTTCAAAAAGACCAAGGAGGCCGAATCCGAAAACATTACCATTTATTTTTATTTTTTGGATTATCCGATTAATCAATTAATCGTTTTTGCCATCACTAATATATATATATGATATTTGATTGTATGTTTTTTAAAGCATTGTATTAAAACAGCATATCAAGCTTATGGATATATAGATGACAGCCAGAGCTTAAAGTTTAGCTTTGGCTTGATACTTGGATATATTCTGTAACTTAATATGCTGTGTTATTACATTGGTCACGTCTTAATTATTTTTACCTGTTTTTAAATCTAATAAATTGTTGTTTATGTTTTTTATCAAGATTTTTCATTGTTGTGGTTTTTTTTCATAAAAATAAATATGCTCTACAATTGTCTTGTTCATGGCTTAAATGAAAGTTTAAACAGAGTTTTAAATCTGTGGCAAGATATGTTGCATAACTGCAATAGAGAGCAAGTGATACTAAATGTCAAACAACAGTAGTTTTTTCTAGCAAAATTCATGTTTCAGCTTACTATCTCAATCAAAACAAACATACTAATCCATGTCCGAAGCAACTAAGCAAATTCTCAAGGGTAGCTGTTCCAATGCTTTTTTTGTCCATCATTCATTATGTTCATTGTCTTTTGTCTGTGAGCATGTCGTTCATTTTCTGTGGTCTGTAATATTTTCATTTAAAATGAAATTTTCTCAGAACAAGTTAATCCATGACAACGAAACTTAACAGGAATGTTGCAAACCAGAGTCCTGACAAGTTTCCACCTTGTTGACCTTGACCATCATTCAAGGTTATCAGTGGCATGAAGTACAACGTTTTGTCATGAGTGGATAGGTCTAGAAGTTTGTAACTACGTATACGTATTAAAATTAGTATAACAGCTGTGCATAAATCTCATATGCAAATTTAATTGTGCTTGACCTACATTCAAAGTCACAGTGACCCGAATTAGAGAAATCTTTAAACATCTTCTTATGGAAGGTTTTTGGATTTTAAAACTTCATATATAGCATCAAATTTGTGAATATAGTTAAGTTTGATAAACAACCAAGGTCTGAAGTAGTAAAACATGTAAATATTTTCTTGTCACAAATTGAGAGATGGCGTAGGGACTGGAAATTTCATATATAGCAGTAAGTTCTACCAAGTTTGCAAAGCTGGCTGACCTGGACGCACATTCAAAGGTTACAGTGACCTGAAGTAGTATAACCTTGAAAGATCCTTGACGGCATAAATTGAAAAACATAGAAGCTTGAAATTTTATGTATCATCAATGCATTAAACTATATGATGGTTCTCTTGACAGTTGAACATGACCCCGATTTTGGTCACAGTGACCTGCAGAAGTAAAAGCGTTGAAACTTATTTTTAGCATAAACTAAACTGTCTAGAACCTTGAAACCCCACATGTGGCTATGGTACATAAAGATCAAGTATTAGTTATAAGATGCCAGTTGGCATTGTCCCATATTCAAGTTCAAGTTGCCTGAAGTTTTGATAACTTTAAACATTTTTAAAAGGACCTAAAAGGCATAGAATCTGGAAACTCCACACACAGCATCTATTCATGCAGCTATATATATCACATTCGAGAAGCTGCTTCAACTTGATCCACATTCATGGTCACAGTGACCTGACAAATTAAACGAGCCAAACAGTTTCTCTGCCATTCAGTACTTAGAGGTTTTTTTTAAATTTTCTGTATAACGCCGGGCAATGCATCTCTGCCGAAATTATGAAGATGGGTGACCTTGACTCGCATTCAACGTCGCCATGATCTCAGAAAAAACTATAACCATCTTCCCCGACATGTAAGACAGAATTTGAAAACTTAATTCATAACACCAGTACACGAAGCTGCGTTAAGGTTGGCCAATCTGTTGATCATGACCCTCATTTAAAATGACATGAAGAAGTAAGATATCTTTTTTGTCATAAGCTAGGAACTTCACATATAGCACCCATACATAAAGTTCTGCCAAAGTAGTGTAGCCGATTGATTTTGTTAAATTTAGGTATTATAATTCGTTTATACGCAATGTGCTCGAATGACCGGTTTATGGCCATAAACCTCTAGTATATTTGTTATTAAACTGCTTAATTTCACCTAATAGACGTTTTAATATATATTAGCCCCAATGCGTCCCATCTATATATAGTTTTGATATAGCTTTTACAAAAGAAAGTTTGATAAAGCCTAACTTTGTCATTTAAAAAATCATCGAAAACAAACCTACTGGTTTATGGCCATAGACCTCTAGTATATTTGTTATTAAACTGCTTAATTTCACCTAATAGACGTTTTAATATATATTAGCCCCAATGCGTCCCATCTATATATAGTTTTGATATAGCTTTTACAAAAGAAAGTTTGATAAAGCCTAACTTTGTCATTTAAAAAATCATCGAAAACAAACCTACTGGTTTATGGCCATAGACCTCTAGTATATTTGTTATTAAACTGCTTAATTTCACCTACTAGACGTTTTAATATATATTAGTCCCAATGCGTCCTATCTATTATAGTTTTGATATAGCTTTTTCAAAAGAAAGTTTGATAAAGCCTAACTTAGTCATTTAAAGAAAAAACATCAAAAACAAACCTACTGGTCTGTGTTCTTGTCACAAGAAAGTAAAAACTTTAAAAACAGGCAAATTAAGTTTAACACACGTGTACACAAACAATGTTCAACCAAGAAAATGAAGCCTGGTACCCGAGTAAGCACTTTCTGTCTAGCTAGGTACACTTACCACGTGTAAAAACAAAATGAGGATAAAACAACTGTGGAACGTCAAATATATCCAGGATAGTTTTGGATACAACTACAGCGTGTAGCTAGCTAAACGGGAGGTGCTTACCCTTCCAGGACACCCGACCTCGCTTCCTTGGTTGAAGTTCACATGTCTAACCTGACTTGTCAGTTCCAAAGTTTTTACTTTGCTTTTGGAGTGTGATTCGGACATGGATTAGTATGTTTGTTTTTTTATTAATTAGCAACAGAATTGGCTAAAAGGCCTTTTTGAGGGTGAAGGCTTGCAATGTCCCAAGGTCAACATTTTATTTTATTTCTAAGCAACTTGATACGTTATCCCCCTAATAGGAACAATCTCTACCATATCGTATTAACTATAAAACAAACACCTCTTGTAAGAAGGTATATTCATATTGCTACATAGTTCTTAAATTAAAAGTTAAAACTAGAAAAAAAATTGAATAATCAAGTGTATCATAGCTGCAAATGCATTTTGTTTTGGGTGTCCAAACACTATAAGAAGGAAGTACATATGTAGAATAAAATCAAATTTTTAGATCATGTTTAAATTAAATAAATGTCAATACATATATATATTTCAATTACAGATCTAGACACGTACAACATACATTTCGACAAGAGTATATATACATTAAAGTTTTTAATATATCAATGATTACTTCATGACATTATTCGATTGATTTCGTTGTTAAATAAAGGGGCTATTGTAAGACGATCAATATAAATATATAGGTAAACAACATTGAGCTTTCCGTTTGACCCTTCATTAGAAATATTCATATATAGGAGAGTCCATCCAATACATAGGTAGCGTTAGGTTTCGCAGTTAATACATACACACATTGTCCATGATTAGTGTTCACATCAGGTAGACGAAATATACACGCATGATCCCTATTACTTACATTTACCTGTCCATAATGAATATTTAAATTAAAGGTCAAACTAACAGGTCAATGTTGTTTACCTATAATCACATATATGACCGGCAACACAATATTCTTGATTATAATGGTGTATTTATATTTAAAATTATCCTGTATGTACAATACGTATATAATAAAATATATGTTCTTTTCAGTCTAAACGATTTCACATTTCGGACGGATGAAGCTAGCTTACATGAGGTCCTTATCCTTCCGACACCACTTGCTTGGTGGCAATTCATGTATTTAACTAAATTTGCATGTTTCAAAGTTTTTACTTTGCGTTGGGGATGTGATTTGGACTTGGACTGGTAAGTTGTTTTTTTTATTTCACTGTGGTAAGCTATGGTACGTAGTCCTTGCTTCACCTACGGGGACTTTATACAAAGCAGAAAGCTGATGACAAATATATTGTTTACTCAGGGATCCTTTAACCCTGGTTGTTCAAGGCCTACAGAAAGTTTTATAGATGTCAACATAATATTGTTGAAAGGATAGCATGGATATATTTGACGTCCCAAGTTCCATGTTTCGTTTCCTTCTAAATTTTGATTACATACGTGGCGGGTGTAGTAGGGTAGACAGGTGGTGCTTAACATTCAAAAGCACCACGCCTTAATTTCCTGGTAGATGTGTCTTCACTTTGTTTTAGGATTGCGATTTGGACATGGATTGATATGTTTGGTTTTACTTTGATGTTATTATAAATAAAAGAACGAAAAACATTTGTAAACTATATGTGCGACTTATTGCCTTGTAAAGTTCAGATTAGTATTTAAATCATCTATCTTTAACAGTAAAAAACAAACATACAAATCAATGTTCAAACCATAATTCAAAAACATAGTACAAAGTCTAGTCTGAAGCTTACAAAATTAGGTTAACCACGTGAACTTCCATCACAACCGTGTTGTACTATTTGAAAACTATATAATCTTAGGTATTAACGTTAAATGGATGATCAAACTAACTGTTTTAAAAGCCGACTGACAAAAACGGTGTATAGGGTTTTATGAAAAGATTATTTAAAATGCACTCTGTGGGGATATTGATTTTACAGAGTTAAATCTTTTAGGTTATTTCCCTTTTCTCTCTTTATATATATAAATAGCTACTTCCCGGTAGTGTTTAGGTTCTTTCCGTTTTAAGTTTTTAAAAAGGGTACTTTATCAATGTAGACTTTATTTCAATACTTTACTTGTTCTATCACTATTCTACACTTCGTTTGCATGTTTTGAAATATCTCACAGCCAACTTGACATTGAACCGTGTAGCATGACTCAGACTGTAAAATGTTGATTTTTTTGTATTGTATAATATTTATTGACATAAACAAACATACAATATATATAATACATATTTAAAATACTATTAATTAAAATGTATGACAGCGTACATAAAGCAGAATTATTTTTAATAAGATGATACCATAGTCTACATTTTTATACCTGACCTACTCTTCTTATTAATAAAACATAATACTGATACACACCACAAATAACAACAACTATGAAAAACAACACACAAAAAACAACCTTAACCTTATATATCTAAAGACACAAGGGCGGTCACGATTAAATATTTACAAGAATGACATAATATTGATTTGAACGATAATTTATTTACAAAAAGAAAACAATGATAGTGAAAAGGATTCAAGAATAAGAGCAAGGTCTTATGGAAACTTGTCTCCAAAGTTTTTGCTTAAAATACAATAAGCTCAAAGAAAACAAGTTGAAGAATGAAATATGAATTATATTTTTTTTTTCAAAACTGTAAACGATAAAAATTTATTGACAAAATCTTTTGTATGGCTAAATACAGTCAAACCTGTCTGTAAAGGCCACCTATGGGAACGAGTAAAAGTGGACTTTATAGGCAGGTGACCTTTATATACAGGTTCAAATGATATGAATAAAGAACAATCGGGATACAATTCTACTGACCTTTATAAGCAGGTGGTCATTATATAGAGGTGGCCTTTAAGGCAGGTTGGACTGTAGATAATTTTAAATAAATAAACAACTTAAACAAAGAACTAACTGAACTGCATAATGCAGTTATAAATATTGAGCAGAAGAGACGAACGAAGTGGTGTAATGGTGTTTATATTCCCATTCAATACTTATTCAGTTATGTATCAAGCGTTGTGTTTTGTGATGGTGAAGAGACCGGAGGAGTGTCCCGAAGATAAACAACAATCTTCGGCAAGTTTTCAAGAGAACTGACAGATTTTCACACTGGTAAGTGACAGGGGCGATGTTATTTACAAACCGGAACGTTATCATTTTTTGCCGTATACAGAGACCAAAACACACAAGCTTAAGTACGAATACGGATAAGCTTTTACAATGCACCGCATTTTATTGTTGTATATTTCGAGGTTCCAAGCACACATGGACGACTGCGAATGAACTGCTCGATTTAAATTAAAAGATAAAACTGTAGATATGGGTAGACAAAACCTAGAGCAACCTCTACTTACTATAAGTACAATCCGTCGTGCCCATAAACAAGTTAGGTAAGGTGTACGTTTGACCAGGCAAGTGATAACCTCATGGTTTTAATGTATAACAATTACCATAGAAAAGCATCTAAAACATACCGACCCATGCTCAAATGACAAAAAAAAAAAGAACGTTTTAAACAATGAATAGCAATGTTCAATTTCAATTTCAAAAAAAGTTACCAATAACCGGTATCCAACAACTAATATACCATGGATGGATACAATCCTAAAACCACTTTTGCATTTACTACTAGTATGTACTCGTCTAAAATTGTCAGTCTTATAATGAATGACTGAGATTTGTTTACTATATGTGGCGCTATTCTGTTTTCTATTGTCTATTCTTATTCACTATTTCATAGTACGTCAGCTGAATAATTTTAGATGTCATTATTATAATAGTAAATCGGGTAATTTCCTCTTCAATTTTATTTCGCGAAATTATTATTTCAAGATACCCACAAATACGAGTGTATCACAATAAAATATTCGCGTTAGTTTTAGTTTGGTATTTTAGTTACTCTCCGGCTTATTTACACAAACATTTCACACGATATGAAAACACAACAGCGACAGAAGTGTAATGTGCTACTTTTGAATTTTTATAAAATAATGCATTCGTTAGAAGCACATGAAAAATAATGCATTCAAAAGTAGCACATGGCAATTGGAACGAATCATTCCATGCATTTTGTGAGGTCTGCCATCAATTCAAATAATTAATCTCAAAGAATACTACAAGGACTATATTATTTATAAGCTGCTTCATTATTTTACGTTAAGACTTATCCCTCCGGTGCGCCCGGTCTCACTTCCTCGGCGTGAGTTCACATGTTAAACCTTATTTGCTAGTTTCATATAGTTTTAAGTTTGTTTTGGAAATTTAATTCGGAGAAGTTGAGAATAGAGGAGTTTAACATTGTTTATTACGCATGCGCAAGGCCCGTGACCTTACGAGATTGGACGCGATTGAACGTGATTTGCAATCGAGGGGGCAGTCGTAATAAAGGTCTAAGGCTGGTAACGCTTTTAAATGGTTAAACATTGTCGTAAATGGGATATATTTACATTCATTCATGAATAAATATATATTTTATGTGACAAAACTTTTTCTTACTAATAAATTCATATTTTCTTTAAGTCAAATATGTTAATTTTATAATATTTTAGAAATTAAAACTATCAAGAATTAAAAAAAACAGTTAAAATTAAAAGATGATAAAAATGAATAAACCAAATTAAATAAGTATAATTAATATATTTTGTTTAGCATTTTAAACTTTAAAAATATAATAAAATGGTCATGTTTGCTATAAGGACAAAGATATGATACTAATAATAGGCAGTCTATAGCTAGAAAAAAAAACTTGAATACATACAAGTTTGTGGAAGAACTTTTCTTGAAATAGTATCAAAACTTATAAAGTTTACGCCGATGTGGGAGAAGATTAAATCAATATATTCTGTATACATGTATATAATTGCCTTTGACGGAATTACATTTAACTAATTTTAATTAATTAAACGAACCCAAAATTATGATGTACTTATGGCGATTACAATTACATTTTATTCTTTCCCTTACCCAATATTTGCTCCAAGAAATATGATGCTCTTCATATCTACATGTTACATTACTGTTTATTAAAAAGTTTCTCATTGATGAATTGTTTATCCTGTAATGTATTACCAAGATGATGGTGTTGAAGTCTTAATCCGTTAATTAGTATCCGTAATTCACATACCTCCGCACACCTGTCAACATTACCGGATGACTCAATACATGACACGTACCGACAAACGACAAATGAACCCCTTTATGGTCAGCATCCATCGATAACATTAAAAATTTACAAGTATCGTTTTTATTAATTACACAAACTTCATCAAACTTATTCAATATACAAGATAGTATCAAACTTATAAACTGATAAATGAAATGTATGGATGTTAGAGAATATTGTAAAAGTATTTAGAATGTGAATAAAAAATTAAAATAAACTTTAACATTAAATATCTGTATGGTTTCAATAATTTTATCCGTTTTTTTGGTTGTCATATTTTTTTTTTATTTTGATTTCATAAAAAATGGCATATGAAATGGTAAACGATTCATTACTTTTTAGAAAAAATCCCTATTTATTTCAAACGTTTTAACTAAAGTAACCAACCATTCCCTTATAAAGTTACTTTCCAAAATAAAATTTAAAATAAATAAATAACTAAATAAATAAATTGATAGACATGACATGAATTTCTTTCACTGTGTGTCAATGAAAAACAAAAATAAAAAAAAGTAAAAAAAAATTAATAAATAAAAATAAAAAATAAAATAAAGATTTAAAATATTTAAAGTGTATGTTGATGCGGCATTCAAGGTCATGTTTCAAAATTTATTTATTTATTTATCTATTTATTTATTTATTTATTTATTTATTTATTTATTTATTTATTTCAATACTATAATGCAACCTTGCATCAATCATCATTCAATTACACTGTTGGTACTTATTGGGTCAAGATTACTTTTCAGTCTTATTTATTTATTTATTTATTTATTTATTTCTTTATTTATTTATTTTCAGACGAAACACTTTAAGAAAATAGAATATAATGTAGATACATTTATATGTATTACATATACTAAGTTTCATACTAGCACATGTATACATGTAGGTAATAGGGGAATGCCCCCTGGCTTGCAGACGGTACACTTTCTTACCTCTAACCATAGAGAGTAATCAAGGGAGATAAAATTGTTAAACTCCCGTATTGGTATGTTTCCTATTAATTACCTGCCATATACCGATTGAAGCGATGATTGAACAATTATGCCGTAATTCTATGTTCAATTTTGATTACAATATGTGGCAAGTATAGCTAGGTAAATAAGAAGTGCTTACCATTTGGTGCACCCAAGGTCATTTCCTTTGCCATAGTTAACGTGATAAACTTTTCGATGAATTGTCTGCCTTTCCTTCCTCTTATGCCGGAGTTAAATGAGTCGAGGATATTTCAAGCCTAGGCTTACCAAGGCCCTCAAAACGTTTTATGGCCGTTGCCACAATAATGTTGATTTGTGTGATGACTCTGTATCCAAAATAGCCTGTATCCAAAAACTTTAGCAGTGAAGTTTACATGAATAGGTTTGTTTTATTTTTATTATGACAATGCCTCCAAAAAGTCATTTCCCTTCATCTTGAGAGTTACCCAAAAGTTAAGGCAAGGCTTACTCTACTTGATCCTTTCCTGAGGGTATTAGTGTAAAATGCAAGCTTTTGAAAGTGCAACACATGCTTTATGTTTTTCGAGTTATTCGAGACAATATTGAAAAGTTCTACATAACATGTAGACCTGTGGACCTGAATAGCTTTATGGTTGAATAAATAAAAAAAAGATTTAGAGTCTAATTTATTTTATTTGTATGTTTTCTCTTGATTATGTTGGGCTAGAACTAATAATCAGAAGATAAGCCACCATTTACAAACATGACGTGATTGGTAGCAAATTGAAAAATGTCTAATATTACAATTTATTTCACAAAGTATTATCTATATATGTCAAAACGTGTTCAATGCCATTACTTCACACACACACACACACACACACACACACACACACACACACTTATTAAGGTTTATCTTGTAGAGACACTTTCAAATCTCTCTGATCTGGACAACCCTAACAGAACATATGGGCATTTCAGCTTTCGACTAGAATATTGTAAGATGCACGGTAGAGAAAACCAATTCAAAAAATACATAAATCCGTTTAACAGTGCTAATTTATCTTGAAATAGTAATTAGAAATGCATATAGAAGCAATAGATAAAACACGAAAGCACTTGTTAATTCTTTACTGAAGAAGGAGCTAGTTATAACCACACACACACACACACACCACACACACACACACATATATATATATATATATATATATATATATATATATATATCTTTGCCACTGTATATAACGGACATTTTTTATATATTGATACATTGGAAATATTTCTTAAGACTTGTTTATTAAATAAAACTGACATATATATCAGACATATATATGTACTAGCTTTAACATAATTATAATACTTTAGTATTCAGCATACATATTGTATTATATTTCTTAGGCTGTGTAAATGTAATTTAAAACACTTCTCTTCTTCAATTTCGTATTTATGGTGTTTGCATTGGCGAATGCACTAGTACAATTTAAAATTTAAATTAATTTGAAATTAATATTGCTGAATTTATTGATTATTTGTAGAATGTTTGATATGATCGATCATCATTATCTTACACGGGCGACATTTTATTGATTTAAGACTGAGGTAACATGTGAATTCACCGCTTGAAGATCACTTACTATGGCTAAGATACACGTTTGGATATTCACTTGTATTGCTTTACAACTGTGCAGTGTTGTATGTAATACTGATCCTTACTTTCCATGGATACCACCAAAACAGACAAGGACGGATTTGTTATGTCCCGAATATTGCCGTCAATCCGAAAGTGCCAATACCGACTATTGTTGTTTATGTAAAGCAAAACCAGATTGGGAATTAAACGAGGAGTTGGAAGAATTAAATACGGAATACTTTAACAGACGTGGAAAGGCGATGGTTTTAGGTCTTAAAGAAAAGTCAAACTTCACGGTTCTGAAACACACCAATGGGTATTTATCACAGTTACCGGTCAATCTATGTGATTTTGAAAACAGTCTGAAATTAATTGACCTACAACAAAACAGAATCTTCGACATAGGTAATATTTCATGCCTCACTAACCTGGACACACTGGTTTTAAAATATAACAAAATCGTGCAAATTAAAAATGAAACATTTAAAAGTCTTAGCATGTTACGACAACTTGATATATCAAACAACGAAATAATTCGCATGGAACCTGGCATTTTTGTTAAAATTGAACAAGGTATACTTGAGGCAGACTTGTCTCACAACAAACTTCAGACCATTGACGTCTCGAATTTCATCATCGAAAAACCATTTTGTGAAATAAATTATGAAAGCAATTCCATTACAGAAATAGTAAATGAGCTGCATTGGGAAATAAATGTCAATATAGAGTATGGAAAAGGCGGAATGGTGTTGTTAGGTGATAATGCTTTTCGGGAAGCTATCGACTTTACAGATTTCGGTATTGATGATTTAACAATGCTTTCAAAACTGATATCTTTTGGATTTGATTTACGTGGGGCAAAATGGAATTGTGATTGTAAAATGGTACCGTTCCTTGAGTTGGCAGAAGACTTCGTGAAAAGGATATGGCGTGATTACTTTAATGTCACATGCTATGAACCTGAAGCAATGAAAGGTAAATCTATCGCAATAATGGTCCGTGATGGCCACCTCGACCAATTCGTTTGTAATTATAGTAATACGGCTGTATGCCCTCAGAAATGCTACTGTTTCGAGCAAACAAGAAACAACAGAACTGTCGTAAATTGTACTTCATCAAATGTCCGTATAATGCCTGAAAAACTTCCAAAGGGGACTAATTTAGAACTTTATTTTGAACACAATAAAATCAAAGAATTAGGGAATATGGAGTATTTTCAAAGATCCTTAATGATTAATTTTACAAATAATGGTTTGAGAGAACTAAATGAAATGAACCTATCTTCTGTTAAGGTCATGAATTTTAGTAACAATCCAATAGTGAAAATCCATAAAAGTTTTCAAAGAATTAACCCATGTAATATAGAATTAGGTCATGTAAATCTTACATGTACTTGTGATGATTTATGGCTAAAGGGCTGGATAAACCTTAAAATATCACGGTCATGTAAAACAGTGAACAATATTACATGTAGGAATAAAGGATATATCTCGGTTACAAAAATTACAAAGGATCTTCTAGAATGCAACAATACCACTTATTTTGGATGGATCATCAGCACCATCATATGTCTCGTTATGTCAATATCGCTTTTGTTTGCGAGTGTATATCATTTCTTTTACGTCGAAATTTATTTGCTGAGAAGGAAAGCTTTTAAAACCAATGAGCAAAGTGATACAACCAATCTGAAATACGATGCTTATGTATCGGTGGATGAGGAGGAATATGAACTCCGAATATGGACACTTAACACTATGACAAAATATCTTGAGGAAGCTGGCTATAAAATATTTCTTCCATTTAGAGACGCGCAACTTGGCATTTGTAGGGAAGAAGCTATCAATGAAAAAATAATACAAAGTAAAAATTATATATTTCTACTCTCTGAATCATCTACTCCATGGACAAGCCTGGAATGGAAATACGCCTGGAATCAATACCGATCTGATAAAAGTAGAAATATCATTATTGTAAACTTTGATCAATTAGAAACAAGAGAAATAAACCAACGCGAAATCAAAGGATTTTTTAGATTAGGATGGATAATTGACTTTGCTAATACTAATAGAAAGACACTCTTACAAATTAGGGAATTTCTTGGTACCCGGCTTCCACGTAATAGATTTGGAATGAACAATGCTAATGTGAGATACCGTCCAAACAGAATTGCAGTATAAGGATTTACTAATTAACATTTTAAAAATGAAAATAATGCTTGTTTTATTGATTCATAATGTTCAGCTTTGTTAACATGACATAGAAACATACATTGGAATTTAATCTGAAAGAATGTGATATTTCAAAAGATAATAGATATTAGATATATCACATGATTCATGAAATATGTACAATTTACACATAAAAATTATGATGTCTCTGTAACCAAAATTACCCTGGATATATTTGACATTCCATAGTTCCTTTTTCCTTTCAATATCAATTGTGATTACACTATTCCTCTGCAAGAAGTTTACGTTTTTAACTTAAGTCGCTAGTTTCAAAGTTTTTACTTCGTTTTGGAATGTTGATTTAGACATAGCGGGTTTATGATTATCTTTAATGATTTAATTTATCGTCAATGTTATTTTTATCGTAAAGAACTTATGCCTTTTTCACTTTTATCGATATAGTCATGGCAATGTCGAACATTTAAAGATTCAGGCACATCATCGTTGTGAATCACAAAGGTAGATCAATTAACATACAAAGTGACAGACAAGTATGAACGTAAATAATGGAGTTAATAAATTTAAATTTTCCAAATGCATGTCTTAGTACTACATTTATTAATCTATTGCAGGGTCCTAACCGCCCTACTTATTTTACAACCAACGCCCTAAACAAAATATTTAAAAAAGATAAATAATTAGCGTTCTGTCAAAAAATAAACCAAAACCACTGAATGTAAACTTTAAACATAAATATGATTTAGACCATAATTTCATTTTAATGTAATATATATATATATATATATATATATATATATATATATATATATTCTTATATTATATGAATGTTTAAATAGAAAAAAAACTTTAAACGTTGTATTAATACCTGTAAATTATATTAAATGTCTTGCCCTGATAAATTTTATTATTCGAAGAAATGAACTCTTTATTACCATAAACTTTATAAAAAATTCAATATTATTTAGATTAAGTCTATTTTACTGCTGATCGCAACTAAATGTAGATTTTGAGAATCTAACGATTGTATTGATTATGTTTAAATACTCTATCTCGTGTAAAAGGGGTAAATGACTTTTGATTTTTACGCACTATATACCACTGTCATCTATTATATAAAGAACGAAAGTCTAAACTAAATCGTTAATTTAAAAACGATCAGCAAAGATATAAATATCTAGCAATAAGTATTTAGATATATTTTCAAGTTTCATGTATACTTCAAATAATAATATACTAAAGACACTATCAACAGAATGTTATGATCTTTTATATACGTCATATTTGATATGTTAAGTAAGCACTCGGTAATATTGCAAGCTTAGGCTTATAAAGGGCCTCAAAAAGTTTTATGGTCGTCATCACAGTATTGTTGATAAGTTGGATGTCTGTGTCCAGGATTGCGCTGGATATATTTGACGTCCCATAGTTCCATATTCCTTTCACACAACTTTGATTACACTCGTGGCGGGTGTACCTAGCTAAAAAGGAGGTGCTTACTCTTCCGGAGCACCGGCCTCACTTCCCTGGTGGAAGTTCACGTGTCTAGCCTGAGTTGTCAGTTTCAATGTTTTTACTTTGCTTCTGGATTGTGATTCGGACATGGATTAGTATGTTTGTTTTTGATTAAGTAACATAATTTTACAGTAAATAAAATCGATAGGCCAAAGGGCGTCAATTGTGCACCATTGCTTGCTGATTTCTCTTTTTTGTATTAAATAGAGAAACCTGTCGTCAAATAAGCATATGTAGCAATAAATACGACATTTTTTCTACTTATCACTATAAGTTAATGTCCCGGGGTGATGGAGATTCTTCCAGGTCTGCTTAACATTGGAATTATACCTGAATTGTAACACCCATTAAAGGCTTTATATGAAGCTGTAAGACAAACTTGACAAAACTTCATTTTAACAACTGTCAGCTTCCCTATATATCAAATTCCCCTGCTTCTGGTATATTTCTTTCAAAGGTTATACGTGTGTCGAACGTGTTCACACTACAAGTATTTTATACAACGGAGCATGCTGCTTACAATAGATTTGTTAATACAAGGCTATTTAAGCATAAGCTTAATTAAGTCACTTAAATAGTTTTATGGCCGTCACACAATATAATATATGTATTCAATATATCTATGATATATTGCGGTCTTATAGTTTATATATGCCCATTTCCTCCTCCGTATACGTGACCGGCGCTGTTAACTACATGAATTTCTACATTCCTAAGCACCCGGACTCATTTCGCTTGTTGATGTCGATTTCTACATGGATCTGTAGGTTCAAAGAAAAGGTAAAAGAAAATATAAATGGAATTGTCTGATGAATTCACTACAAAGATATGGACCGAACACTTTATCACGTTTGGTTTGAATGAATATAACATTTGGTTAGTCGACGCCATGATGACGTTTTGAATATGGAAAAACCGCCCTTAAAAAGCCACTGATCACGCCTAGTTTTGCAGTTTAATCGGTATTATTTTACATATTATACCAGTTTTAATTTTACAGCACTAGACGGCCGTTTTGAAATAGAGTTCCTTATCAGTAGTGTTTGGACATAAATTGTGAAAACAAAATGATAGTATAAAAACACAAAATTTAAAACAATTTTTTTGAACATCACAGAAGCAACCTTACAAAGAATCAGCATGGGATCACGCACTATAATGACCCACTACTGGCTGTAAGTAAATCCCCATGACAGGCACAGTAAAAATGAGGAGAATTCAAATAATATTAAACACTGAACATTATATAATATGAAAACTAATGCCTTTCAGAAAAATGATAAAACATTATTACTAAAATGTTTAATTTTAACGTATTTACTTAGATAAAATAGTTTACTTATTCCAAACTGCATACAAAAATTATAATAGAAATCATTGAAAGAGAAATAAAAGTTTCTGAACACAGTTTGTAAAATTTGGTACTAGTAATAATATTTTTGGATCGCTGACTGACAACAAAGAGTCAATGGGTTTTCATATCTTACAAATAAGGGAAACATTTAACTAAAAATGCATTTCACAAGAAAGGTCAAGTTTAAATAGGAGTTATGTAACAAACTTTAGCATTAGGTTATTTCCATTTGCTGTACGAAGGGAAGTCAGAAAGTTCATAGAACAGCAAATTCAGCCAAGCGTAACACACATTTTCGTTACTTATTTAGACAACACAACATTCCGCCATTTTTAACATATCAAGTTTATTTGTCACAACATATTTGTGTAATTCTCAAAAGCATTTAAAGTTGGTAACCATCAAGCAATGATGGAAAAGCAAAATGTTGAGTTTAGGGCAGTAATAAAGTTCCTCACAGTAGAGGGATCAAATGCCAAAGAAATTCACCAGCGGATGGCCGAGGTGTACGGCGACAGGGGTTCTGCCTATTCCACAGTGGCAAAATGGTCAGCTGAATTTAAACGTGGGCGCACCTCACTGAAGGATGATCCACGGTCAGGTCGGCCAGCTGATGCCATCACAAAGGAAATTGTCACGTCTGTGGAGACCCTCATCATGAATGATCGTCGAATTAGGATTGATGACATAGCTAGGGAGTGTGACATTTCACATGGAAGTGTATACACGGTTATCCACGTGCATCTTGGGATGTCAAAAGTATCCGCAAGATGGGTCCCCAGAAACCTTAATGTGCAGGGTCGCTTCCAAAGACTCCAGTCAAGTCGGAAGCTTCTTGGCATTTATAATGATAACCCAGAGAGCTTCCAATTACGTTTAGTAACTGGTGATGAAACATGGATTCATCATTGGGACCCAGAAACCAAAAAACAGTCCATGCAATTGAAGCACCCTGGCCCACCAAAGAAATTCAAAACCCAACCATCAGCTGGCAAAGTCATGACCACTGTGTTTTGGGATTCTAAGGGTGTTCTGTTAATCAATTATAAACCTGCTGGAATCTCTATCACAGGGGCTAACTATGGTGATCTAATGAAGCAGCTGAAAGCTGCTCTTAAATTAAATAGGAGGGGAAAGTTGAGCCGAGGGGTATTGCTTCTTCACGACAATGCTCCTGTGCACAAGTCATAGATTGCACAAGCAGCGATTCGTGATTGCAAGTTCAAACAACTTAATCACCTACCCTACAGTCCCGATTTGGCACCCAGTGATTATTTGCTATTTACAAATTTGAAATGCCATTTATGGGGAATTAAATTTCCTGATGATGATGGACTTAAGGCTGCCACAGAGGCATGGTTTAAGGACCAAACCAAAGACTTCTATTTCAAAGGTAAGACAGTCTAAAAGAAAAGTGGGCTAAGTGCATTGGGGTAAATGTGGACTATATTGAAAAATAATAATAAAATGTAATGTTTGTTGCGGCACTATATACCCCGTTCTATGAACTTTTTGACCTCCCCTCGTGACAGAAATAATTTCCCCTATAGGTCCTTTCCGTTTTAAAGTTTTATACGGGGTATTTTATTGATACATGTATATCTATTCTTTTTATACTATGGTGTTATGAACAAAGCACATAATAACGATAACCACTCAATTGTCAAATTTACACGTGTTTTGAATGCTAACCTAAAATTTACAGTGTTAAATGTTTTAATCTATAAAATAATGACATTTAAAATATCGTGCAGCGTACGTAAAGTGGTGTTTTATTTTAACGAAGATTAAAAAGCTGAGGAGCATATCATAGTCTTAATATCTATGTCACTGTCAATTCATTTGTATGCATTATATTGATATATAGTTTAAACTCCTATGCACACAAAGCGATTTGAAATAAAACTGTCACTGTTTATGTTATATTGTATAACAATTGCTGAAGTTTTGAATTTAGTTACAGGTATTGACGTGTCTTTTTATGTATAAGCCGTGAGATTTTAGCTTTCATTATCCACTTACAAAACATGTATTCATGGCTTAATATTACACAAACAGAAATATATAATTTAAAATACAGGCCTTCTACCGATTTGAGTTAGCCAAAGTTTAATTCCATTTTTTACTGGTTTGAAAAAGTGAACCTATGTTTCGTCGTCAATAACTATGATTAAATATTGTCCTTGATTGAATTTGGTAAACATTTCGAGCAATTGCTTAGCGGTTTGGACTCTTACTCATTTTTGGTCATCCGTGAATATATGCGGGGTCCATCTGGCAGAAGTTGTACTTTCAAATAGGCTTAAGAATGAAATGCACCGCTCGCGATAGCGATATGTAAACAGCTTTGGAAAATTAGGAATCGTATATCTGACTCTTTGCCAAACAGAAATTTCTTCCCCCCCCCCCCACCAATTTTCAGTAAAATCTGTAACCGAATGACAGAGATTTTATACAATTTCTAATTTCTTCAATATTCTCAACCCGTTGTCCAACCATTTTTAAAATAGTGAAAAACGGCTGGTGGTTTTGCAATGACTATATTTTTTAAAATATGTGGAGCTAAAGACACGTGTTTATACGTGGAAAAAGTAATCAAAATAGTTATTCAGACGTATCTTCATCAAGGCAATCGCGCAAAGCTTTATCAAGCTTTGGTACTCTACACATTACATATCGAACAAAACTGCAGTTTAATTCACAACTTTTGTTAAGGTATGCACAAAATGTTAAGTTATTTGTAGATAAGAGGGTAAGCGTTTCGTGGCTGATTAAAGTCACCTATAATGATGACCTTATACATTTTAAGGACATCATTGATGGCGTTTGGCGAATTTGTGGACGACATTATCAATTAGAATTGCATATTTTGGTACTGAAATAATATTCAGACGTCCGATATAATGCCAGATATACAGGTCAATGTCAAAATTAACGTCACCCTACTGTGTCAAAATAAACGTCACCCCTGAAGCCCTGCAATTCTGCCAGATTTGCAGCAAAAATGTTTAAACTGAAGTTCCATAATTTTTTTGTTAAGAATTTGCTCCCCCTAAATTTACAAATTGTCGTTGAATTCTCAATATCCAGCATTTCTTTCAGTTGTTGAGGTAAATTTCAGTTCTGAAACATTATTTAAAACATTTTTATACGAAAATCATAAATGGCGTCAGTTCGTTCCATTTCCTAATGGAAACACCGAAAAATTCCCGTCAAATAAATTAAAAACCATTTAAAACATGACTTAAATATTTACAAAATCAGAAAGGTTCGTCATCATTTCGCGGAAGCCAAAAGGTACAGTTGAAAGAAGATTGTGGTGTCTGATCAAAGAAGCTATAAAGACAAGTTTACATCCTTCTTTATTGGTTTCATATATGTTGATTCTGTTGCTTTTTTGACATTTGTTTTTTTAAAACAACACTGATTATCATAAAAGGCTATGGCTCCTGCCCATAATTCCAGATCTACCAGGCGTTTCCTAGAGTCTATACAAATTCATATTTTAGATTGGCCATCAAACTCGCCAGATATGAGTCCGATTGAAAATCTGTGGATTGCTTTGAAAAGGGACGTCGCAATGGACAATCCAAAATCGTGTAATGATCTACGGAAAGAGTGAAAAAGCATTGGTACAGGATAAATAAGAACTATCTTGAAAAGTTATACGACAGTCTTCCCAGACGTGTTCAGTCTGTTATAAGAGTTTGTAGTGCCTCAACTAAGTATTGATGGTGTTTGTTTGTACCAAGACGATATTAAATACTTAATGATTGGTTTCTTTGTCTTGTTTTCTATTTTATAGTGTCGTTCATTTACCATTCAGCTCCAAATTATTTGCTTTTTAATCAAAGCTAATTAGATAATTGATTTTTGATAGGGGTGACGTTAATTTTGACACAGTAGGGGTGACGTTAATTTTGACATTGACCTGTACATGTAGAGTCAAACTTGTACATGAAGATCACATAAGGGAACCAGTAAAAGTGGCCTCTATGGGCAGATGGCCTTTATATACAGGTTCAAATAATACGGGATACAATTCTACTGGTCTTTATAAGCAAGTGGCCCTTATATAGAGGTGACCTTTAAGACAGGTTGGAATGTATATTTCCATAAAGATATGTTTGTTTTAGGACCCTTACATATATTCGTTGTGAAGTATCGATAGCATATCTATCATGCACTATCAAAATCAATAGGCCAGTACAAATGTATGCATATGTCTGGTTCTAGCTTTAACTAATCATGATATAATAAAAAACTAAAAATTTCAATCCATATATGCATTTATTTTGTATTATAGTATTTTCATTAGCTTACTAAAACCAGATAAACGCAATTACAATAATTGTACGTGGGGTACCGTAAATGTTCGTGGTAGTTTTGACAACTTAATGCACAGAATATTAATGTTTAAATAAAACTTTTTTGAAGAGTGATAAAACTTCATTGGCCAAAAGGTTATCTTTTATCGGTAACGCTGTAATGATTGGGTCTGTAATTTGTGATTTGGTTTAAATATTAATGTACATACAAATTGAACTGGGACATCATTTGATTCAAGCATTAAACGTTCAACTACATACATTTGATTTATAATGGCTAAAGTACATATCTGGATTGATACCGGTATCGTTTTCCAACTTTGCTGTACGTTATGTGCTTTTAATTCATATTCTTCTTGGATACCACCAAATCAGACAAGAACAGATTTATATTGTCCAGAATGCTGCAGTGCACCATCCTTTTGTGGTCTTAAAGCGAGGGATAAAAACGATTGTTGTATATGTAAAGCAAAACCATATTGGAAATTACAAAAGGTGGAGTCGATGGAATTAACTACGGAATATTTTAACAGACGTGGGAAGGCCGTCGTTTTAGGTTCTAAAGAGTCTAACTTCACGGTTTTGAAACATACCAATGGTTATTTATCGCAATTACAGGTCAATCTATGTGATTTTCAAAACAGTCTGAAATTAATTGACTTACAGCAAAACAAAATCTTTGACATAGGTAATATTTCATGTCTCGTTAATCTGGACACACTGCTTTTGAAATATAACAAAATCGTACAAATTAAAAATGAAACATTTAAAAGTCTTAGAATGCTTCGACGCCTTGATTTATCAAACAACGAAATAATTCGCATGGAACCTGGAGTTTTTGTTAATATTGAACAAGGTATACAATTTGCAGACGTATCCGAAAACAAACTTCAAACGGTTGACGTTTCAAATTTCATCATCGAAAAACCATTTTGTGAAATAAATTATGAACATAACTCAATTGTGAAAATAGTAAATGAATTGGAGTGGAAAATAGATGTCAACAAAGAGTACGGAAGAGGTGGTATGGTGTTGTTAGGTGATAATGATTTTCAGAGTGCTATCGATTTTAGAGAATTGGGTGTTGATGATTTAACCCAGCTTTCAAAACTGATATATTTTGGATTTGATCTACAAGGAGCAAAATGGAATTGTGATTGTAAAATGGTTCCCTTCCTTCAACTTGCAGAGGACTTTGTGAAAAAGGTATGGCGTGACTATTTTAATGTCAAATGCTATGAACCGAAAAAACTGAAGGGTCGATCTATTGGACGCATGGTTCGTGATGGACACCTTGATCAATTTATTTGTGATTATAGTAATACGTCTATATGTCCTATGGATTGCCATTGTTTTGAGCAAACTAGAAACAACAGAACTGTTGTAAATTGTACTTCATCAAATGTCCGTGTGATGCCAGATAAACTTCCAAATGGGACCAACTTAGAACTTTATTTTACAAACAATAAAATTAAAAGATTACAAAATATGGAGTATCTTCAAAGATCCTCAATTCTAAATTTTACAAATAATTATATAAGAGAGTTGAATGAACTTAACGTATCCTCTGTTGCTTTTATGAATTTTAGTAACAATCCAATAGAGAAAATCCACAAAAGTTTCCAAAGAATAAAACTTTGTAATATAGAATTAAGTCATGTTTTTATTACATGTTCTTGTGATGATTTATGGCTGAAAGATTGGTTAGATTTTAACAATTTCACTACTTGCAAATGGAAAAACCATGTCACCTATACAACTGTGAACAATGTTACATGTAAGAATTTAGGATATATATCGGTTAAAGAAATAACAGAAGCAATGTTACTATGTAACAATTCGAATGATCTTGGGTGGATTATAAGTATCGTCACATGTCTGGTTATATCAATAGCGCTCTTGATCGCTAGTCTGTATCATTTCTTCTACGTCGAAATTTATTTGCTTAGAAGGAAGATTTGTAATAGCAATAAATCCGATGTAACATCCACCCTTAAATATGATGCTTATGTATCAGTAAACGATGACGAATATGAACTCCGAATATGGACACGTATCATGACAAAAAATCTTGAGTTAAGAGGATATGAAATATTTCTTCCATTTAGAGACGTTCAACTTGGTATGTGTAGGGAGGAATCTATCAATGAAAAAATAACCGAGAGTAGTAATTACATATTTTTACTTAGTGAATCATCTACTCCATGGACAAGCCTGGAATGGAAATACGCCTGGAATCAATACCGATCTGATAAAAGTAGAAATATCATTATTATAAACTTTGATCAGTTAGAAACTGGAGATATAAATCAGCGCGAAATCAAAGCGTTTTCTAGATTAGGTTGGATAATTGACTTTACCAATACTTATCGGAAGACACTGCTGAACATTATAGATGTACTCGGTTCCCCACTTTTGCGTAATAGATTTGGAATGAACAATGCTAATGTGAAATGCCGTCCGCAAAAGCGTCACCTCAGAATTACAGTGTAAAGATGTAGCATAAACTTTGTAATTACTGTCAGTGCATGTATTTTTTATTCATTGAATGTAAATGTGACTTTGTTTTGTTTGTTTAAATTTGTTAAATTATGTACCTATGTTGATATTTCAGAGTAGAATTATGATATCAGGTAATTCAGTTCTTTTTATAGAATGTATACAATACACACTCAAAAATAGTAAATAGTATTAGTTTTACACTGAAAATACAGTCAAACCTACCCGAAAGGCCAGCTCTATGTAATGGGCACCTGCTTTAAAAGGTCAGTTAAATTTTATCCCAGTTGCTCTTTATTCATGTTATAGGAACCTATTTATAAAAACCATTTGTCTACAAAGCTAAGTTTTATTGGTAGCCTTGGATGGCTTTTATAGAAAAGATTGTCTGTTTTTAATATTTTCATAAAAAATAACATTTGTTTTAGTATCAACAATACATAACTGTAATACGATGCCTATTCAGTGAAAGTTACAAAGAAGTTAACAATACAAAAAACTGTTGATTTGAACTTAATTCTTGTTGTAGTTGTTCAACTTCTTAAATATGTATAATCATCTGATAAATAAAATATATTTTAGTAATTTGTTTTTTATTTTATACAGAGACACCTTTAATCGATACGACATTTAAGGGAGGTGATAAAGCTATTTATGTGTCAAGTATGGCACGTTTTTTATCTTAATGCTGATTCGTGCATTTATGTTCAAGTATTACATTTCATGTATTACGTCTATAAGTATATGTTGTTGGAATAGTGATCTAAATCTCGGAGTACAGAGCCTCTCACCGCCTAGGTTCGAACCCACACGGAAAATATCTAATTGTGAGAACGAGTGCCAACTAGGTATTTGAGGTAGGTGTTTTGGGGCACTAAAAGGTCAACCACAGTGATTCTCACCTCCTAGGTTCGAACCCCACACGGAAAAGATCTAATTGTGAGAACGAATGCCAAATAGGTATTTGAGATAGATGTTTTGGGGGCAAATCAGTTTCCTCCACCACCCATAAAGTGGCTGCATCGAAACAAGCGATAGTCATAATAAATAAATGTAATTTAGAAATGCATGGGAGTTTTCATTATTTATCGACAAGATAAAAAGCGACATTACATAATTCAGAAACAGATGATATATGCATAATATGGATATTTAATTTGTTCTAATTTCATCGAATAGTGATTTCGGAAGTTGCATTGAGCAATTTCCATTCACACACAGTAATAAAGGCGCTTTTTATTTAGAAATACAGGACCTTTGATGGCAGTGGACCTATAGCGAGTGTGAGATGATGGACCATAGTTTTTTTTTTAATTCTCACTCAAATTCAGTTCGAGCAGGTCACAGTAAGAGATAATTTGATAATTCGCTTGTCTGCTTCTCAGAACACAAGTTTATTCTATCATCCCAGAGCTAGTCTAGAAATGAATCGGCGAAATGAACTGGCCTCGAAATGAATCGGCGAAATGAACTGGCCTCGAAATGAATCGGCGAAATGAACTTGATTGAGTCATAAAGCACTCAACTCTATCCAAGCCAATCGGTAGTCATTTTCATTTTCCAAAAGACTACATTGTAAACTGTAAAATCAGTGTTTGTTTATTTATAAACAGTGTCTGAATAGATTTAACGAATGCAATGGAGTAGGTGAAACGAATACAAAATCCAACAAGAAATCAAACCTTGATTTTGAAGTTATGAAAAGAACAGAATAAGTTATTTTGGAAAAAAATATGCTTTTTTACCAGAAGGAAGTGCAAAATTGGTCCTGAAAATTAAGAAATATAAATTGATGATTTGATTGTAATTTAGAAAATAGAACAATGTCTTACAAGGTATCGCAAATTTTGCGGAACATGCTAAATAAACTTAGTTTTGCGCTATATGGTAAAAAATATAGGGCAAGTGTTTAAATAAAAGGTGTTATATAACAAATATACAGACAGAATTCCGTGGTCCTTTTTGGGTTTTTTAAATAAAACTCTCATCGGATGGGATGAAAATATCTGCACCACGCCTTAATCAGATATGCTCTAATAGGCATAAGTATTTAGTCGTTATGCTACGAAAAGTTTAGTCTGAAATTCTACATGTTCTACATCAGCCGTTTTCATTGTTATCGCAGGAATGGTTGCACTTGTCCTCGATTATTAACCCTATAAATGTGATTCTTAACAGTACATTTGATAAATTTGTCTCTGAAAAAATTCAAAACCCTGTCATAGTAGTTCCGTAAGTGGGACGTCGTGGGTCTGACCTAAGACTTGAAAGGGGTAGTGACTGTTAAAACACTCATATCGCGGTAGGCGTGGCACTATAAGAACCCTGCTGTATAATGTCATTAGCACAATGCACAGGCAAATTTTCTTCACCTTTGCCGAAGTCTCAATATAAGTGAAATACTGAGACGTTAAACTTCATTAATAAACTTAACGTCATCCATAGTAGGAGAACTATCTTGTTCATATACGTGATATCCCCCAAACAATCAACCAAGACAATGTCAGTTCAGACGTGCTTGTGTTTTGATTTGTCAATTGTATTAGTGTCAAACAATCACAAACATACCGGGTCATATGCTGACCACAACCCAAAAAACAAAATACTAACTTTCACATTATAAGTTAAAAAGTGGCGGTTCACCAAGAAAATGAGGCCGGGTGATCTGGAAAAGTAAGCACCTCCTGTTTTGCTAGGTAAACCAACAAGTTGTGGTGTTAAAATTGAGAATGGGAAGATACAGAGACAACATATTTTTATAAAATATTGTGATGCTAACCAGAGACTCATTGATGGACTTGATAAGCTTGACTGGTTTTCAACAGATTTTTTATATCAGCTTGCTTCGTTGTATTAGGTTTCAATGGTGGGAAACCATGGGGCAAAGCTTAAACATAGCGTATTAATAAATACACTAAAGTAAAAGAAGCTTGGATATTGCTGAATAGAAAAGGAAAGTAGATGATTAGAAAAATTGAATTCATCATCTTTGTCATACATTGTCAAAAGTAGCCTTTAATGTGTGTCAAAATGAATGCAAATATTAAGATAATTTAAACAATGATTTAATTTCAATTTCACTAGAACAGATGATATTCATCCATCCCCAAATTTAGGATTAGTAAGACACAGAACATCATCTATCTATATTTGCTGTTTTAAATGGTTTTGTGGCTTTGTTAGCTCAAGATTAACGCGCAAAGCAAATATAACAATCCATGTCGAAATCACAATTTGCAATTTGTTAAACACATGAACTTTTATCCTTGTGCTTCAGATGGTAAAACACTCCCTGTTTATCTAGGTACATCCGCCACGTTTCTAATCGAAATTAAAGAAGGGACTATGGAATGTAAAAGAAATATGTGTTGATTTTGGATACAGGGACATCATACACGTCATTAATATTTTCCTGACGGCAATACAGGCTAGCTATCTTGTAACATTGCTATCAAAATCTACTTTGGTGACTTTTCTTATGGGACTATAAATCGAGTTTCCGTATATCATGGTACGTTAGAAAGACCTATGAATTCAGACATGAGTGGTAACGCGAAAGGATGAAGTATATTGTATTATTAAACAAGTGGTGCAGATGATACAATTAATAACACATAACTTATGAATATAACCCTGCTGAAACCACCACCATGCTATTCATATTTAATATAGTATCACGTCTCGCTTACAAATCAACAAACTGAAAAAAGAAAATACTAAACAAATCTATTTTATTCCTAAGATGGTTATTTATTATTGTAAAGACGTTGTACAATTTATACAAAATAATTAATAATCAAAAATAAAAAACCAACAAACATACTTACACTTGTCCGAATCACAATCCAGAAGCAAAGTAAAAACTTTGGAACTGACACGATAGGTTAGTCGCGTGAACTTCCATCAGGGAAGTGAGGCCGGGGGCTCCGGAAGGGTAAGCACATCCAGTTTAGCTAGCTGCATCCGCCATGTGTGTAATCAAAATTGTGTGAAAGGAACATGGTACTATGCGGGCGACAATTAGAAAAACAAAACATTGCGGTATAGTTAACTTAAATGCATTTCTGGCAAATAGCAAATGAACTCATTTTTTGCAATACAAAACACATTATTTTTCAATATACAATGTACCAAGCATATGAAATGCCTCATGACACCATTATAAGAAATATCAAAGTGAATAATATGTGGGAAGTTGTGGTTCCGATACCTTTGTCGGGATCAGTCTATAACTTTGAATATGTAGTGGCTGTTCTCTCGCCAAACATTCGGCATTTAAAAATATGAAAATCAGGAAGTACTTTGGAAAATACATTTAAATCGATGTTCCGTGTAAGGAAGGTATGGCACGCGAAAGAGCAATCCTTCCATATTTCCGTAAGCGCAATGCAAATGTAAAAAATTCTGCCTCTTAACATTAAGCTGGTGACGTCTCCATATAAGTAAAACATTCTTGACTGGGACTAAAATACAATTCATTTTATCATATAATCCATCAAAATGAATGTTTACCGAAGCTGAAAAAATTATTTTTCCATTAATAATTCAAGAACTCTTATGTTTATAATGGGACTCTGTTGTGACGATATCTCACATTAGCATTGTTCATTCCAACTCTATTACGTAAAAGTGGAGTACCCAGAAGTTCTCTAATTTTCAGCAATGTCTTACTACGTATATTGGTAAAGTCAATTATCCAACCTAATCTAGAAAACGCTTTGATTTCGCGTTGGTTTATTTCTCCAGTTTCCAACTGATCAAAGTTTACAATAATGATATTTCTACTTTTATCAGATCGATATTGATTCCAGGCGTATTTCCATTCCAGGCTTGTCCATGGAGTAGATGATTCAGAGAGTAGAAATATATAATTTTTACTTTGTGTTATTTTTTCATTGATAGCTTCCTCCCTACACATGCCGAGTTGTAAATCTCTAAATGGAAGAAATATTTTATAACCGCCTTCCTCCAGATTTCTTGTCAAGCTTGTATGTGTCCATATTCGGAGTTCGTGTTCGTCATCATTTACCATTACATACGCGTCATACTTAAGGGTAGGTGCAGCATCTGGAACATCGGTATTGAATACTGACCTCCTCAGCAAGTAAATTTCTACGTAGAAAAAATGATATAGGCTCGCAACCAAAAATGATATTGGTAAAACCAGACATATGATGATGCTGATGATCAATCCGAGATCGTTTGCATTGTTACAGTCTAACATTTCCTCTGTTATTTCTGTAACCGAGATATAACCTAAATTCTTACAGGTGACATTGTTCACAATCGTATAGGAAAGTTTGTTCGTAGTATTAAGGACCGTAATTTTTTAAGGTTCATCCAATCTTTGAGCCATATATCTTCACAACGACACTGAAGGTAAACCTGACCTAATTCTATATTACACGGGTTTATTCTTTGAAAACTTTTATCAATTTTTTCAATTGAGTTATTTTTAAATTTCATAAACGCAGTGGAAGTTACGTTAAGCTCATTCAACTCTCTTAAACCATTATCTGTAAAATTCAGAATGGAGGATCTTTGAAAATACTCTTTATTACCCAATTCTGTGATTTTATTGTCTCCAAAATAAAGTTCTAAATTGGTCCCACTTGGAAGTTTATCTGGCATCACACGGACATTCGATGAAGTACAATTTACAACAGTTCTGTTGTTTCTAGTTTGCTCAAAACAGTAGCAATCCTTAGGACATACAGACGTATTACTATAATCACAAATGAATTGATCAAGCTGTTTATCACGGACCATGTGTCCAATTGAGCGACCTTTTAGTGCTTCAGGTTCATAGCATGTAACATTAAAATAATCACGCCATACCTTTTTCACGAAGTCCTCTGCTAGCTGAAGGAAGGGTACCATTTTACAATCACAATTCCATTTTGCTCCTCTTACATCAAATCCAAAATATATCAGTTTTGAGAGGTGGGTTAAATCCTCAACACCCAATTCTCTAAAATCGATAGCACTCTGAAAATCATTATCACCTAACAACACCATTCCGCCTTTTCCATACTCTTTGGTAACATTTATTTTCCAATTCAGCTCATTTACTATTTTAGTTATTAAGTTACTTTCATAATTGATTTGAAATGGTTTTTCTATGATGAAATTTGAGACATCAACCGTTTGAAGTTTGTTTTCCGATAGGTCTGCATGTAAAATACCTTGCTCAATATTAACAAAAACTCCAGGCTCCATACGAATTATTTCGTTGTTTGATAAGTCCAGCCGTCTTAGCATGTTTAGATGTTCAAAACTTTCATTTTTAATGTGTATTATTGAATTATATTTTAAAAGCAGTGTGTCAAGATTAATAAGACATGAAATGTTACCAATGTCGAGGATTGTTTTGCTGTAAGTCAATTAATTTAAGACTGTTTTGAAAATCACATAGATTGACCGGTAATTGTGATAAATATCCCTTAGTATGCTTCAGTACTGTAAAGTTGGACTCTTTAGAACCTAAAACGATGGCCTTTCCGTGTCTGTTAAAATATTCTGTAGTTAAATTCTCCGGCGTATCCTGATTCATTTCCCAATCTGGTTTTGCATAACATAAACAACAATCGTCAGTATCCCTTGCGTTAGGGAAACAATGGATGCGTTTAATACAACATGCGGGACACAACAAATCAGCCCTTGTTTGGTTTGGTGGTGTCCAAGAAAAAGGAGGATCGGAAGTACATAGAATACTGCACAGTTGTAAAATAATATAGTTGCATATCCAGAAATGTACTTTAGCCATAGTTAGTAAACCAAACTTTAGCTTACACTACAATGTATACGCCATATATGTTATCACAGCAAGCCGTTAATACTCATTTATGGTTAAACTAGTTCAAAAGCAACGAATAAATAGAACGTCGCCGTTGTAAAATTACATATTGACCAATCAGGTCACGCATTCTACAATTTAATTTTTTTCATCAAGTCGCTGATAATAACGTGATAATATAGTACCCCAAATAAAATAATTTCTTTTTTTATTTTGAATTCATTAATTCTCCGTAAAATGATATAATCTAATACTTGAAACAAATATATATATAGTATAAAGTGGCCTTTTAAAGCTTTTTAAAACGGGAATGTGCACACATTGGTACTAACATAATGCTTTTATTGTACCTGATAAAAATGTCAGTTTATGTTGTAAGAAAAGATTTGATAGTGATCGCGAAATATACAATTTCTCCTGATATAAGAAGTAAACAGGTATATCCACTCTCATTGCTTAACAACATTTTGGGGGCAATCCAGTTTCCTCCACCATCCATAAAGTAGATGCATCGAAACAAGCGATAGTCATAATAAATAAATGTAATTTGGAAATGCATGGGAGTTTTCGATATTTATCAACAAGATAAAAAGCGACATTTCATAATTTACAAACAGATGAAATATACATAATATGGATATTTAATTTGTTCTAATTTCATCGGATAGTGATTTCGGAAGTTGCATTGAGCAATTTCCATTCACACAGTAATAAAGGCACTTTTTATTTAGAAATACAGGACCTTGCATGACAGTGGCCTATAGCGAGTGTGAGCTGATGGACCATAGTTTTTTTTATTCTCACTCAAATTCAGTTCGAGCAGTCACAGTAAGAGATAATTTGATAATTCGCTTGTCTGCTTCTCAGAACACTTAAGTTATTCTATATCCAGAACTGGTCTCGAAATGAATTAATAACTGGCCTCGAAATGAATCAGAAATGAACTGGCCTCGAAATGAATCGCGAAATGAACTTGATTGAGTCATAAAGCACTCAACTCTATCTAAGCCAATCGGTAGTCACTTTTCATTTTCCAAAAGACTACATTGTAAACTGTAAAATCAGTGTTTATTTTTAAACAGTGTCTGAATAGATTTAACGAATGCAATGGAGTAGGTGAAACGAATACAAAATCCAACAAGAAATCAAACCTTGATTTTGAAGTTATGAAAAGAACAGAATAAGTTATTTTGGAAAAAAATATGTTTTTTTACCAGAAGGAAGTGCAAAATTGGTCCTGAAGATTAAGAAATATAAATTGATGATTTGATTGTAATTTAGAAAATAGAACAATGTCTTACAAGGTATCGCAAATTTTGCGGAACATGCTAAATAAACTTAGTTTTGCGCCATATGGTAAAAAATATAGGGCAAGTGTTTTTAAATAAAAGTAACAAATATACAGACAGAATTCCGTGGTCCTTTTTTTGGGTTTTTTAAATAAAACTCTCATCGAATGGGATGAAAATATCTGCACCACGCCTTAATCAGATATGCTCTAATAGGCATAAGTATTTAGTCGTTATGCTACGAAAAGTTTAGTCTGAAATTCTACATGTTCTACATCAGCCATTTTCATTGTTATCGCAGGAATGGTTGCACTTGTCCTCGATTATTAACCCTATAAATGTGATTCTTAACAGTACATTTGATAAATTTGTTTCTGAAAAAAACTCAAAACCCTGTCATAGTAGTTCCGTAAGTGGGACGTCGTGGGTCTGACCTAAGACTTGAAAGGGGTAGTGACTGTTATAGCACTCATATCACGGTAGGCGTGGCACGATAAAAACCCTGCAGTATAATGTCATTAGCACAATGCACAGGCAAATTTTCTTCACCTTTGGTGAAGTCTCAATATAAGTTAAATACTATTGACAGAGACGTTAAACATCATTAATAAACTTAACGTCTTCCATAGTAGGAGAACGATCTTGTTCATATACGTGATATCCCCTTAACAAACAACCAAGACAATGTCAGTTCAGACGTGCTTGTGTTTTGATTTGTCAATTGTATTGGTGTAAAAAAAACCAAACATACCGGGTCATATGCTGACCACAACCCCAAAAACAAAATACTAACTTATACATTATAAGTTAAAAAGTGGCGGTTCACCAAGAAAATGAGGCCTGGTGATCAGGAAAAGTAAGCCACTCCTGTTTTGCTAGGTAAACCAACAAGTTGTGGTGTTAAAATTGAGAATGGGAGGATACAGAGACAACATACTTTTATAAAATATTGTGATGGCGACCAGAGACTCATTGATGGACTTGATAAGCTTGACTGGTATTCAACAGATTTTTTATATCAGCTTGCTTCGTTGTATTTGGTTTCAATGGTGGGAAACCATGGGACAAAGCTTAAACATAGCGTATTAATAAATACACTAAAGTAAAAGAAGCTTGGATATTGCTGAATAGAAAAGGAAAGTAGATAATTAGAAAAATTGAATTCATCATCTTTGTCATACATTGTCAAAAGTAGCCTTTCATGTGTGTCAAAATGAATGCAAATATTAAGATAATTTAAACAATGATTTAATTTCAATTTCACAAGAATAGATGATATTCATCCATCCCCAAACTTAGGATTAGTAAGACACAGAACGTCATCTATCTATATTTGCGGTTTTAAATGGTTTTGTGGCTTTGTTAGCTCAAGATTAACGCGCAAAGCAAATATACCAATCCATGTCGAAATCACAATTTGCAATTTGTTAAACACATGAACTTTTATCCTTGTGCTTCAGATGGTAAAACACTCCCTGTTTATCTAGGTACATCCGCCACGTTTCTAATCGAAATTGAAGAAGGGACTGGGATGTCAAAGACATATGTGTTGATTTTGGATACAGGGACATCATACACGTCATTAATATTTTCCTGACGGCAATACAGGCTAGCTATCTTGTAACATTGCTATCAAAATCTACTTTGGTGACTTTTCTTATGGGACTATAAATCGAGTTTCCGTATATCATGGTACGTTAGAAAGACCTATGAATTCAGACATGAGTGGTAACGCGAAAGGATGAAGTATATTGTATTATTAAACAAGTGGTGCAGATGATACAATTAATAACACATAACTTATGAATATAACCCTGCTGAAACCACCACCATGCTATTCATATTTAATATAGTATCACGTCTCGCTAACAAATCAACAAACTCAAAAAAGAAAATACTAAACAAATCTATTTTATTCCTAAGATGGTTATTTATTTCTGTAAAGACGTTGTACAATTAATACAAAATAATTAATAATCAAAAATAAAAAACAAGAAACATACTTACACTTGTCCGAATCACAATCCAGAAGCAAAGTAAAAAACTTTGGAACTGACACGATAGGTTAGTCACGTGAACTTCCATCAGGGAAGTGAGGCCGGGGGCTCCGGAAGGGTAAGCACATCCAGTTTAGCTAGCTGCATCCGCCATGTGTGTAATCAAAATTGTGTGAAAGGAACATGGTACTATGCGGGCGACAATTAGAAAAACAAAACATTGTGGTATAGTTAACTTAAATGCATTTCTAGCAAATAGCAAATGAACTCATTTCTTGCAATACAAAACACATTATTTTTCAAAATTGTACCAAGCATATGAAATGCCTCATGACACCATTATAAGAAATATCAAAGTGAATAATATGTGGGAAATTGTGGTTCCGATACCTTTGTCGGGATCAGTCTATAACTTTGGAATATGTAGTGGCTGTTTTTCTCGCCAAACATTCGGCATTAAAAATATGAAAATCAGGAAGTACTTTGGAAAATACATTTAAACCGATGTTCCGTGTCAAGGAAGGTATGACACGCAAAAAAACAATCCTTCCATATTTCCGTGAGCGCAATGCAAATGTAAAAAATTCTGCCTCTTAACATTAAGCTGGTGACGTCTCCATATAAGTAATACATTCTTGACTGGGACTAAAATACAATTCATTTTATCTTATAATCCATCAAAATGAATGTTTACCGAAGCTGAACAAAATTATTTTTCCATTAATAATTTAAAAACTCTTATGTTTATAATTGGACTCTGTTGTGACGATATCTCACATTAGCATTGTTCATTCCAACTCTATTACGTAAAAGTGGAGTACCCAGAAGTTCTCTAATTTTCAGCAATGTCTTACTACGTATATTGGTAAAGTCAATTATCCAACCTAATCTAGAAAACGCTTTGATTTCGCGTTGGTTTATTTCTCCAGTTTCCAACTGATCAAAGTTTACAATAATGATATTTCTACTTTTATCAGATCGATATTGATTCCAGGCGTATTTCCATTCCAGGCTTGTCCATGGAGTAGATGATTCAGAAGTAGAAATATATAATTTTTACTTTGTGTTATTTTTTCATTGATAGCTTCCTCCCTACACATGCCGAGTTGTAAATCTCTAAATGGAAGAAATATTTTATAACCGCCTTCCTCCAGATTTCTTGTCAAGCTTGTATGTGTCCATATTCGGAGTTCGTGTTCGTCATCATTTACCATTACATACGCGTCATACTTAAGGGTAGGTGCAGCATCTGGAACATCGGTATTGAATACTGACCTCCTCAGCAAGTAAATTTCTACGTAGAAAAAATGATATAGGCTCGCAACCAAAAATGATATGGTAAAACCAGACATATGATGATGCTGATGATCAATCCGAGATCGTTTGCATTGTTACAGTCTAACATTTCCTCTGTTAGTTCTGTAACCGGATATAACCTAAATTCTTACAGGTGACATTGTTCACAATCGTATAGGAAAGTTTGTTCGTAGTATTACAGGACCGTAATTTTTTAAGGTTCATCCAATCTTTGAGCCATATATCTTCACAACGACACTGAAGGTAAACCTGACCTAATTCTATATTACACGGGTTTATTCTTTGAAAACTTTTATCAATTTTTTCAATTGAGTTATTTTTAAATTTCATAAACGCAGTGGAAGTTACGTTAAAGCTCATTTAACTCTCTTAAACCATTATCTGTAAAATTCAGAATGGAGGATCTTTGAAAATACTCTTTATTACCCAATTCTGTGATTTTATTGTCTCCAAAATAAAGTTCTAAATTGGTCCCACTTGGAAGTTTATCTGGCATCACACGGACATTCGATGAAGTACAATTTACAACAGTTCTGTTGTTTCTAGTTTGCTCAAAACAGTAGCAATCCTTAGGACATACAGACGTATTACTATAATCACAAATGAATTGATCAAGCTGTTTATCACGGACCATGTGTCCAATTGAGCGACCTTTAGTGCTTCAGGTTCATAGCATGTAACATTAAAATAATCACGCCATACCTTTTTCACGAAGTCCTCTGCTAGCTGAAGGAAGGGTACCATTTTACAATCACAATTCCATTTTGCTCCTCTTACATCAAATCCAAAATATATCAGTTTTGAGAGGTGGGTTAAATCCTCAACACCCAATTCTCTAAAATCGATAGCACTCTGAAAATCATTATCACCTAACAACACCATTCCGCCTTTTCCATACTCTTTGGTAACATTTATTTTCCAATTCAGCTCATTTACTATTTTAGTTATTAAGTTACTTTCATAATTGATTTGACAAAATGGTTTTTCTATGATGAAATTTGAGACATCAACCGTTTGAAGTTTGTTTTCCGATAGGTCTGCATGTAAAATACCTTGCTCAATATTAACAAAAACTCCAGGCTCCATACGAATTATTTCGTTGTTTGATAAGTCCAGCCGTCTTAGCATGTTTAGATGTTCAAAAGTTTCATTTTTAATGTGTATTATTGAATTATATTTTAAAAGCAGTGTGTCAAGATTAATAAGACATGAAATGTTACCAATGTCGAGGATTTTGTTTTGCTGTAAGTCAATTAATTTAAGACTGTTTTGAAAATCACATAGATTGACCGGTAATTGTGATAAATATCCCTTAGTATGCTTCAGTACTGTAAAGTTGGACTCTTTAGAACCTAAAACGATGGCCTTTCCGTGTCTGTTAAAATATTCTGTAGTTAAATTCTCCGGCGTATCCTGATTCATTTCCCAATCTGGTTTTGCATAACATAAACAACAATCGTCAGTATCCCTTGCGTTAGGGAAACAATGGATGCGTTTAATACAACATGCGGGACACAACAAATCAGCCCTTGTTTGGTTTGGTGGTGTCCAAGAAAAAGGAGGATCGGAAGTACATAGAGTACTGCACAGTTGTAAAATAATATAGTTGCATATCCAGAAATGTACTTTAGCCATAGTTAGTAAACCAAAATTTAGCTTACACTACAATGTATACGCCATATATGTTATCACAGCAAGCCGTTAATACTCATTTATGGTTAAACTAGTTCAAAAGCAACGAATAAATAGAACGTCGCCGTTGTAAATTACATATTGACCAATCAGTTCACGCATTCTACAATTTAATTTTTTTCATCAAGTCGCTGATAATAACGTGATAATATACTACCCCAAATAAAATAATTTCTTTTTTTATTTTGAATTCATTAATTCTCCGTAAAATGATATAATCTGATACTTGAAACAAATATATATATAGTATAAAGTGGCCTTTTAAAGCTTTTTAAAACGGGAATGTGCACACGTTGATACTAACATAATGCTTTTATTGTACCTGATAAAAATGTCAGTTTATGTTGTAAGAAAAGATTTGATAGTGATCGCGAAATATACAATTTCTCCTGACATAAGAAGTAAACAGGTATATCCACTCTCATTGTTTAATAACATTTACGGGGCAATCCAGTTTCCTCCACCATCCATAAAGTGGCTGCATCGAAACAAGCGATAGTCATAATAAATAAATGTAATTTGGAAATGCATGGGAGTTTTCGATATTTATCAACAAGATAAAAAGCGACATTTCATAATTCACAAACAGATGATATATGCATAATATGGATATTTAATTTGTTCTAATTTCATCGGATAGTGATTTCGGAAGTTGCATTGAGCAATTTCCATTCAAACACAGTAATAAAGGCACTTTTTATTTAGAAATAGAGGACCTTGCATGACAGTGGGCCTATAGCGAGTGTGAGCAGATGGACCATAGGTTTTTTTATTCTCACTCAAATTCAGTTCGAGCAGATCATAGTAAGAAATAATTTGATAATTCGCGTGTCTGCTTCTCAGAAACCTTAAGTTATTCTATTATCCCAGAACTGGTCTCGAAATTAATCGGCGAAATAAACTGGCCTCGAAATGAATCGACGAAAGGAACTTGATTGAGTCATAAAGCACTCAACTCTATCCAAGCCAATCGGTGGTCACTTTTCATTTTCCAAAAGACTACATTGTAAACTGTAAAATCAGTGTTTGTTTATTTATAAACAATGTCTGAATAGATTTAACGAATGCAATGGAGTAGGTGAAACAAATACAAAATCCAACAAGAAATCAAACCTTGATTTTGAAGTTATGAAAAGAACAGAATAAGTTATTTTGGAAAACAATATGCCTCTTTACCAGAAGGAAGTGCAAAATAGGTCCTGAAAATTAAGAAATATAAATTGATGATTTGACTCCAATTTAGAAAAAAGAACAATGTCTTACAAGGTATCGCAAATTTTGCGGAACATGCTGAATAAACTTAGTTTTGCGCTATATGGTAAAAAAATATAGGGAAAGTGTTTTTAAATAAAAGGTCTTATACAACAAATATACAGACAGAATTCCGTGGTCCTTTTTAGGTTTTTTTAAATAAAACTCTCATCGCATGGGATGAAGATATCTGCACCACGCCTTAATCAGTTATGCTCTAATAGGCATAAATATTTAGTCGTTATTCTACGAAAAGTTTAGTCTGAAATTCTACATGTTCTACATCAGCCGTTTTCATTGTTATCGCAGGAATGGTTGCACTTGTCCTCGATTATTAACCCTATAAATGTGATTCTTAACAGTACATTTGATAAATTTGTCTCTGAAAAAATTCAAAACCCTGTCATAGTAGTTCCGTAAGTGGGACGTCGTGGGTCTGACCTAAGACTTAAAAGGGGTAGTGACTGTTAAAGCACTCATATCACGGTAGGCGTGGCACTATAAGAATCCTGCTGTATAATGTCGTTAGCACAATGCACAGGGAAATTTTCTTCACCTTTGGCGAAGTCTCAATATAAGTGAAATACTGAGACGTTAAACATCATTAAAAAACTTAACGTCTTCCATAGTAGGAGAACGATCTTGTTCATATACGTGTTATCCCCCAAACAAACAACCAAGACAATGTCAGTTCAGACGTGCTTGTGTTTTGATTTGTCAATTGTATTGGTGTCAAACAATCACAAACATACCGGGTCATATGCTGACCACAACCCCAAAAACAAAATACTAACTTATAAGTTTAAAAAGTGGCGGTTCACCAAGAAAATGAGGCCGGGTGATCTGGAAAAGTAAGCACCTCCTGTTTTGCTAGGTAAACCAACAAGTTGTGGTGTTAAAATTGAGAATGGGAGGATACAGAGACAACATACTTTTATAAAATATTGTGATGGTGACCAGAGACTTATTGATGGACTTGATAAGCTTGACTGGTATTCAACAGATTTTTATATCAGCTTGCTTCGTTGTATTAGGTTTTAATGGTGGGAAACCATGGGACAAAGCTTAAACATAGCATATTAATAAATACACTAAAGTAAAAGAAGCCTGGATATTGCTGAATAGAAAAGGAAAGTAGATAATTAGAAAAATTGAATTCATCATCTTTGTCATACATTGTCAAAAGTATCCTTTCACTTGTGTCAAAATGAATGCAAATATTAAGATAATTTAAACAATGATTTAATTTCAATTTCACTAGAACAGATGATATTCATCCATCCCCAAATTTAGGATTAGTAAGACACAGAACATCATCTATCTATATTTGCGGTTTTAAATGGTTTTGTGGCTTTGTTAGCTCAGGATTAACGCGCAAAGCAAATATACCAATCCATGTCGAAATCACAATTTGCAATTTGTTAAACACATGAACTTTTATCCTTGTGCTTCAGATGGTCAAACACTCCCTGTTTATCTAGGTACATCCGCCACGTTTCTAATCGAAATTGAAGAAGGGACTATGGAATGTCAAATACATATGTGTTGATTTTGGATACAGGGACATCATACACGTCATTAATATTTTCCTGACGGCAATACAGGCTAGCTTTCTTGTAACATTGCTATCAAAATCTACTTTGGGGACTTTTCTTATGGGGCTATAAACGGAGTTTTTATTGAACAAGTGGTGCAGATGATACAATTAATAACACATAACTTATGAATATAACCCTGCTAAAACCACCACCATGCTATTCATATTTAATATAGTATCACGTCTCGCTTACAAATCAACAAACTGAAAAAAGAAAATACTAAACAAATCTATTTTATTCCTAAAATGGTTATTTATTATTGTAAAGACGTTGTACAATTTATACAAAATAATTAATAATCAAAAATAAAAAAAAAACAACAAACATACTTACACTTGTCCGAATCACAATCCAGAAGCAAAGTAAAAACTTTGGAACTGACACGATAGGTTAGTCACGTGAACTTCCATCAGGCAAGTGAGGCCGGGGGCTCCGGAAGGGTAAGCACAGCCAGTTTAGCTAGCTGCATCCGCCATGTGTTTAATCAAAATTGTGTGAAAGGAACATGGTACTATGCGGGCGACAATTAGAAAAACAAAACATTGCGGTATAGTTAACTTAAATGCATTTCTAGCAAATAGCAAATGAACTCATTTTTTGCAATACAAAACACATTATTTTTCAATATACAATGTACTAAGCATATGAAATGCCTCATGACACCATTATAAGAAATATCAAAGTGAATAATATGTGGGAAGTTGTGGTTCCGATACCTTTGTCGGGATCAGTCTATAACTTTTGAATATGTAGTGGCTGTTCTCTCGCCAAACATTCGGCATTTAAAAATATGAAAATCAGGAAGTACTTTGGAAAATACATTTAAATCGATGTTCCGTGTAAGGAAGGTATGGCACGCGAAAGAGCAATCCTTCCATATTTCCGTAAGCGCAATGCAAATGTAAAAAATTCTGCCTCTTAACATTAAGCTGGTGACGTCTCCATATAAGTAAAACATTCTTGACTGGGACTAAAATACAATTCATTTTATCATATAATCCATCAAAATGAATGTTTACCGAAGCTGAACAAAATTATTTTTCCATTAATAATTCAAGAACTCTTATGTTTATAATGGGACTCTGTTGTGACGATATCTCACATTAGCATTGTTCATTCCAACTCTATTACGTAAAAGTGGAGTACCCAGAAGTTCTCTAATTTTCAGCAATGTCTTACTACGTATATTGGTAAAGTCAATTATCCAACCTAATCTAGAAAACGCTTTGATTTCGCGTTGGTTTATTTCTCCAGTTTCCAACTGATCAAAGTTTACAATAATGATATTTCTACTTTTATCAGATCGATATTGATTCCAGGCGTATTTCCATTCCAGGCTTGTCCATGGAGTAGATGATTCAGAGAGTAGAAATATATAATTTTTACTTTGTGTTATTTTTTCATTGATAGCTTCCTCCCTACACATGCCGAGTTGTAAATCTCTAAATGGAAGAAATATTTTATAACCGCCTTCCTCCAGATTTCTTGTCAAGCTTGTATGTGTCCATATTCGGAGTTCGTGTTCGTCATCGTTTACCATTACATACGCGTCATACTTAAGGGTAGGTGCAGCATCTGGAACATTAATATTGGTATTGAATACTGACCTCCTCAGCAAGTAAATTTCTACGTAGAAAAAATGATATAGGCTCGCAACCAAAAATAATATCGGTAAAACTAGACATATGATGATGCTGATGATCAATCCGAGATCGTTTGCATTGTTACAGTCTAACATTTCCTCTGTTAGTTCTGTAACCGAGATATAACCTAAATTCTTACAGGTGACATTGTTCACAATCGTATAGGAAAGTTTGTTCGTAGTATTACAGGACCGTAATTTTTTAAGGTTCATCCAGTCTTTGAGCCATATATCTTCACAACGACACTGAAGGTAAACCTGACCTAATTCTATATTACACGGGTTTATTCTTTGAAAACTTTTATCAATTTTTTCAATTGAGTTATTTTTAAATTTCATAAACGCAGTGGAAGATACGTTAAGTTCATTCAACTCTCTTAAACCATTAGCTGTAAAATTCAGAATGGAGGATCTTTGAAAATATTCCTTATTAACCAATTCTGTGATTTTATTGTCTCCAAAATAAAGTTCTAAATTGGTCCCACTTGGCAGTTTATCTGGCATCACACGGACATTCGAAGAAGTACAATTTACAACAGTTCTGTTGTTTCTAGTTTGTTCAAAACAGTAGCAATCCTTAGGACATACAGACGTATTACTATAATCACAAATGAATTGATCAAGCTGTTTATCACGGACCATGTGTCCAATTGACAGACCTTTGAGTGCTTCGGGTTCATAGCATGTGACATTAAAATAATCACGCCATACCTTTTTCACGAAGTCCTCTGCAAGCTGAAGGAAGGGTACCATTTTACAATCACAATTCCATTTTGCTCCTCTTACATCAAATCCAAAAAATATCAGTGTTGAGAGTTGGGTTAAATCCTCAACACCCAATTCTCTAAAATCGATAGCACTCTGAAAATCATTATCACCTAACAACACCATTCCGCCTTTTCCATAGTTTTTGCTAACATTAATTTTCCAATTCAGCTCATTTACTATTTTTGTTATTGAGTTACTTTCATAATTGATTTGACAAAATGGTTTTTCGATGATGAAATTTGAGACATCAACCGTTTGAAGTTTGTTTTTCGATAGGTCTGCATGTAAAATACCTTGCTCAATATTAACAAAAACTCCAGGCTCCATACGAATTATTTCGTTGTTTGATAAATCCAGACGTCTTAGCATGTTTAGATGTTCAAAAGTTTCATTTTTAATGTGTATTATTGAATTGTATTTTAAAAGCAGTGTGTCAAGATTAATAAGACATGAAATGTTACCAATGTCGAGGATTTTGTTTTGCTGTAAGTCAATTAATTTAAGACTGTTTTGAAAATCACATAGATTGACCGGTAATTGTGATAAATATCCCTTAGTATGCTTCAGTACTGTAAAGTTGGACTCTTTAGAACCTAAAACGATGGCCTTTCCGTGTCTGTTAAAATATTCTGTAGTTAAACTCTCCGGCGTATCCTGATTCATTGCCCAATCTGGTTTTGCATAACATAAACAACAATCGTCAGTATCCCTTGCGTTAGGAAACAATGGATGCGTTTAATACAGCATGCGGGACACAACAAATCAGTCCTTGTTTGGTTTGGTGGTGTCCAAGAAAAAGGAGGATCGGAAGCACATAGAATACTGCACACTTGTAAAATAATATAATTGCATATCCAGAAATGTACTTTAGCCATAGTTAGTAAACCAAAATTTAGCTTACACTACAATGTATACGCCATATATGTTATCACAGCAAGCCGTTAATACTCATTTATGGTTAAACTAGTTCAAAAGCAACGAATAAATAGAACGTCGGCGTTGTAAATTACATATTGACCAATCAGGTTACGCATTCTACCATTTATTTTTCATCAAGTCGCTGATAATAACATGATAATATAGTACCCCAAATAAAACAATTTCTTTTTTTATCTTGAATTCATTAATTCTCTGTATAAAGATATCTGATACTTGAAACAAATATATATATAGTATAAAATGGCCTTTTAAAGCTTTTTAAAACGGGAATGTGCACACATTGGTACTAACATAATGTTTTTATAGTACCTGATAAAAATGTCAGTGTATGTTGTAAGACAAGATTTTATAGTGATCGTTAAATATACAATTTCTCCTGATATGAGAAGTAAACAGGTATATCCACTCTCATTGTTTAATAACATTTGAAAAGGGTGTTGTAACGATATTTAATTGATACCTACAAAGCAATGCAAATACAACAGTCATGAAAACCAACTGAATTATTTTCGCTATATACTGCAATATATATATATATTTATGTATATATATGACACTTATTTTGGTCGCCCTTTAGATTTGCTTGTACCAGGAAGTAGAAGCCCAATCAATCTACGATGTCCAAATTTATCTCTTAGTAAACTACGACGTCCGATAACAGCATAAATTATAAATTGGTTAGAGACGTTAACAATCAATTACTCAACCTTTAACCCTTGATCAACAAATAACTTGCTATTGAATACATTGCAAACATACTGTGTATATTATAAGCTTTATTGGTGATATTGAAATTAGTTTGACACAGTGTACTTTGCCCTCCTTACACAAATAATAAAATCTCTTATGTATACTTTTTCAAACTAAATCGCAACGACTCAAATTCAAATCACAATCCTCGAAACATAGTATTAGGGCATAATTAAATAATATGGTCTTTACTTTGCCAAACAGTACATGCAAGTTAAACCAATTGCATGTATCAAAATGACATGTATTATTTGATTTATCATCAGTTCGAGTCCCTTTAGTTCGCAGCTTCTTCTGCGCTTTAAATTCGTGTTTTTACTGTTCATAAGCCTATCAGACTTTTATTTTAAGATATAATTTCTATATTACGCTGATTATTTTATTATTCGTTAGCCGATTACTAGGTGATACTAACCACAGTTTTAACTCACAAAAACATATACAAATGGAACAAAACTTTACAAGATAGAAGGAAGAACGGGATTACCAACATTATTAAACCACAAGACCACAAAAGGAAAAAAAACACAAAAAACACACACACAATTGAACTGTCTCCTTAGAGCTGAATACACCACCGCCTGCAACATATATAACGGTTTTATGTTTTCCTGTGACTTGACTTTCCAATTTAACCTTGGTTCAAGGTCTTGGCACACCTTTGAACCATGAAGATTATTCTTGTGAAGTTTTATGACAGTCGTCTAAAGAGGGCATTGGTCGGACACGATGTTACACTGACAGACAGACGGACGGACAGACATACATAGTTTGTCTAGTTTGAGGGGATGTAAAAACAATGTACAAACATGCAACTATTTTAGGGGTTTTTGGAGAATTTAATAATATCACAAAACATATATGTTGGTTGGACCATGTACATGCTTTTTGAATGGAACTCCGTGCGTTTTGCATAATCTTGTGTCGCCATGTTGTACCAAAACTGGTTTTTGCTTACAGTCTATACGACTAAATACAATTGGATTGATATCATTATTTAAAATACATTGTGACAGTATAATAGTATTAACTCTAACCGAGTGTAATTTCTCAGTGACCAAATTTCACTTTAATGCGTGCGTCAAAAAATGGAAATATCAATCATGTGCGCGGGAAATGCCATAAGACAATTATATGCTTCAGCTTAATTTAAATTTAATTTATTCTATAATTTTAAATGCATTGTGCTAGTAAATTCTTTTGCTCATACCGAGTGCAATTCCATAGTCACTAAGTTTTATTTTGATACGTTCGCCAGAAGCAGGTATCAAGCACGTTCGCGGGAAATACCATACGACAATTATATGCTGAAACTTAATTTGAATTTAAGTCCATAATTTTAAATATATTGTTCCACTAGACACCTTTTTTTGCTCATACCGTGTGCAATTCCATGGTGACCAGGTTTTATTTAATGCGCGCGTCAGAAAGTGGTATCAAGCACGTGCACGGGGAATGGCATACAGCAATTATATGCTTAAACAAAATTTACTTTATTTTATGAATTAGAATACGTTGTGCCGGTCAAGTAATTCAAGTATTTTTTTGTTTATTTCATACTTTTTAATATATTGTGCCAGTAATAATCTTTTTTTGCTCATACCGAGTGCAATTACATAGTGACCAGGTTTTATTTTAATACGTGCGTCAAAAGGGGGTATCAATAACGACCGCGGAAAATATTATACGACAATTATATGCTACAACAAAAATTCTGTTTATTCCATAATTTTTAATATATTGTGCCAGTAAAAATCTTTTTGCTCACACCATGTGCAATTCCATAGTGACTAAGTTTTATTTTAATGCGCGCGTCAGAAAGTGGTATCAAGCACGTGCACGGGGAATGACATACAACAATTATATGCTCTAAAAAATTATTTTATGATTTAGAATACGCTGTGCCAGTAAAAGTTTTTTTTCAAATCGAATGTAATTTCAGTGACCATCACGTTCGCGGGAAATTTCATTGAACAATTATGTTATTAACGAAATTAACTTTAACTCCATAATTTATAATACAATGTATAAGTAAAAAACTTCACTCAAATAGAATGTGACTTCACAGTGACACAAATTCAATTTCAAAAATGGGGTATGAATCACGTGCGAAGGAAATGTCCATGAACAATATCGACCAGGAAGTAAATGTCAATATTGTCCTATTTAGAACTTGATTGACCTACATTACACAAACACACAAAACTAAAACTCGTGAGATAAAAAGTATGATATAAATAAAAAACTAGATTATTCATGACAAGTAAATACTATTGACCTGCCAGTTAAAGAAAAAAAATCACATACCCTGATAAAGGTTTTAGTATGTTTGTCATGCCTGATAAATGTAGAAATTGAGAAAAATGGGAATCCAGATACAAATTTGAAGGGTAAGGGTTCTTATGAATGTCATAGTCATCAAGGTTATGGATATCCGTTTATACTTCTTGAAATGTGTTTTTAAAAATAAAAAAAACATTAATTTCCAAAGTAACCAGGATATCTTAACTTCGCTGCTTAATTGAAGGCATTGGCATAATGATTTTATACTTGTAAGTCGTATAGGTTTACCAGCATTTCGAAAATAAATTAATAACTAGAAATTCTATATAATGTTTTGTAATCCTCAAAGAAAATTTCTTGCAAAGCTATTGGTTAACTTGCCGGGGTACACAGAGCTATGTTCGGAAATCTGCCTGGGTACATAAACAAACGCGACATTTAGTGGTGTAGGTGTCATATTGTAAATTTTTGAACTTTCGAAATAAAATATTCAAACATTTATAATATGTCATAAGAAAAGTATATCGTACATCGCGGACGTCTAGTTAGGGTAAATAAACATGGCGACAACGCACGAGAGTCACACAAAATACGAAATGGAAGTTAAAAAGATCAAACTAGTACCATTTTGATAGGTGACGAAAACGTTATACAGGATTCTGACAGGTTACACGGCCCAATCAAAGATGAATGTACCTTTCTCCTGTTGCATAAGGTACATACATCTTTGACGGGGTACATGGGGTCGTTAGCCTGCTGAAACGGTGTATAACTTATAATGTTCGAAAACCAATATAACCACACGGGACGTTTAGCGGAAGGAAGGGAACTCGTTTAACGCAAAAGTCTAACTATGGTAAAAAAAACACCACGGTGACAACGTACGTAAATCACACAGAAATCAAAGTTAAAAATGAAACTGGTTTCGCTTTGAAGGGTGAAAAAATGTTACACAGGATTTAGGCAGGGAATATGGGACTGTTTAACCTTTCAAAATCCTCAATAACTTATAATACTGTGTTGAATTTTAAATGAAGTCCAATTAAGAAATTTCATTTAAAAATAAAACAATATTCGTAAATACCAAAAATAGATAAATTATCATTAATATACCGTGTAGGAAGAAATGCATGTACGGAAGTTTCTAAATATGGAACTAAAATCGGACGATGTATCTAGGTCGGTAGACTTTATACCTAGCAATTAAAAGCAAACATAGAAACTTAGTCACGTCAGCTTACCACAAAACGTGCATGTTCTACGTGCAAATATGTAAAAGATTGAAGTTATCAATAAACATACATTTTGATACCTCTTAAAAATGATATATTCATGCATGCACTTGACTGTTTAATCATAAAAAAAATTAAAAATCGAACATTTAAGTATTTTGTAAATCCATTATTACAACATTTATTATACTTTATATTTAAAAGGAAAAAAAAAATAAAAAAAAAAAAAAAAGATCAGTATATCATAAAATTTAAATTTAATATATTAAATTCCCCGTATTTTCCTAATACAGTACAGACCTGTTGGAAGTTTAACGACATGACAAAAACGGAACTGTAACCGTTACTCGGCTGTCGAGGGGTCGAGATAAAGATAGAGATAGTGACAGAAAAACTACCAGAAATATATAGTAGCAATCAATATATATTAAGCTAACAAGCTTAAGGGACAGAGATGAGCGAGTTGCGTTAAGTTGAATAATTGTGTTTAACGTCCCAGTCAAGAATATTTCACTTATATCGAGACGTCGCCTGCCGTAGGCGAAGGTGCAGAAATTTTGTCTGTGCGTTGCGCTGATGGCATTATACAGCAGGGTTCTTTATCGTGCCAAGCCCACCGGGACACAGGACCTCGTTTATTTTAAGTCCGTATCCGAAAGAACCGTGACTTTTATATCGTATTGCCGACTTTTTCGAGAAAGAATAGTCACTACCCACTTTCAAGTCCTGGGACAGACCAGGCCGGTGATCGAGCCCACGACCTCCCACTTACGGAGCAAGCACTCTACCAACGCAACACTTTCGAAAGGTCTGTACTGTTTGCCCATTGTCCATTCAGAAACATTGCTGTCTCTACTATCGATTTAAACCTTATCCTCTAATTAACTACTAAAAATATTTGACATATATTAACTATATACTTTTAAATTACTTTGCTCTGTGGCAGGGACATTCACCCGTAATTTCTTTAGACATCGCCGCCTATTATATCGATTTAAACATTACTGATCTATTATTTTGAAATAACTTTGTTCTTAGGATGCACTTTTATGTTATAAATATTTATTATCCAAAGTAAAGACAGTGTAAAATAAATGTATTAAGGCCAATATAGAATATATGTACATATTTTATATTACTAAAAGCTTACATCATATTATCTACAAAATTCAATTGTACAAATATATGTTATATACACTCAAATACAATTTAGATTTTAAAATGCATTAAAAATTGATTAAGCCTTATAATGAACATGTTATTATCAAAAGGACTTGCATATAAATGTATCAAAATATATCTTTTTTCTGTTGAAAGATATTTTTGGAAAAAAGTAATTATAATAATATACATAGTATATTATTGTACTCTCCAATCAAACCATAGATGGTATGCTAACTGTGAATATATATAACCTATTGAAAGTTTCAGATTCATTTTCATATATATTTAAAATTCCAAACTTTTATATATCTCTCTCTCTCTCTCTCTCTCTCTCTCTCTCTCTCTCTCTCTCTCTCTCTATCTGTGTGTGTGTGTGAAAATGATGTCAAAAGCCTAATCAAGACTGATTGATTGACGAAATAGCGAGGCCCAATGAAATCCGGAGTTATTTTTGCCTACTACTTGAACACCTTATTCATTCCACAGATTGAGGCTCCAAACGAAGTGTACATATAACAAAACTACAATTTCGTTCTCAAAAAAAAAGAACATTTAGCTCAACTGGCGGAAGCACAGCGCGATTTTAATTGGATACATATAACGTGCGTTTTCTGTTCCAAGCGTACAAACTAGTTATTTAAAATATTTTTGGTATGAACGGTTCCGAATGGTTACTATTGTTTAAATTTTGTGTAAGAGTTAGGCGTAAGTTGCATCGACGCCTTGAAAATATTCAAGAGTTTCAACCCAAAAATTCTAAGATTTCCATTCAACATTGACATTTTTGAACACCAACCATACATGGGCATGACATACCTTGATGGTAATTTCAAAACCGGAAATCCCGAGTTTGAACAATTAAACCCTGACATATTCTGAAGAATTAATATCAGCAAAATCAAACAAATGAAATACACATCAAAAGGAGGTATTTTTCTTTTAATTCCAAACTTTCCTTTGATCGGCAGTGATGTTCCTAGATCTCCCCTCCACCAAATTGTATCTACATGTCTAAACTTGTACAATCTCTCAGTTTAGACTAACACCTTTTAACATATATAATGGTTATATTTCTTTGAACAACGAAGTAGGCTGCTTGCAAATAAAATGTTTACTCGGGGATATTGCAAGCCTAGGCTTATCAAGACCCTCAAAAAGTTTTAGGCCGTCATCACAGTATTGTTGACAAGTTTGATGTCTCTGTGTCCAGAATTTCCCTGGATATTTTTGACGTCTCATAGTTCCATGTTCCTTTCACACAATTTTAATTACACACGTGGCGGGTGTAGCTAGCTAAACAGGAGGTGCTTACCATTCCGGAGCACCCGGCCTCATTTCCTGGTGGAAGTTCACGTGTATAACCTAACATGTCAGTTCCAAAGTTTTTACTTTGCTTCTGGATTGTAATAAAGATATGGATTAGTATGTTTGTTTTTGATTATATAACAAACATTTCAACCATAGTGGTCAATCGGGAACAGTAATGCCGCAAAAACATGTTTCCATGCATGAACAAGAAACTTAAGGCTTGTAGAGGCTAAAAGCATGTTGTTGCCAGTTGAGCTAAAACAAAGTGGTTAAACTCTGAGAATAATGATTTTTGTAATATCAAGTTAAAACACACATACTAATCCATGTCTGAATCACAATGCAGAAACAAAGCAAAAACATTTGAACCGACAAGTCAGGTTAGACACTGAACTTCTACAAGGGAAGTGAGACCGGGTGATTCAAAAGGGTAAGCACCTCCTGATTAGCTAGATACATCCTCCACGTGTGTAATAAAAACCGCGCACATGATACATGAAACTATGGGACGTAAAATATATCCAGGGAAATTCTGGACACAGAGACATCAAACTTATCAACAATACTGTGATGATTGCCATAAAACTTTTGATAGCCTTTATAAGCCTAGGCTTGCAATATCCCTGAGTCAACAATTTATTTGCAAGCAACCTGCTTTGTTGAACAAAGTTCCCGTTGTAGGAACAAGCTCTACAATAGCGTATTAATTGGGAAACAAATACACCATAAGCAGTAGAAGCAGGTATATTGCTGCATAGAAAAGGAAAGTTGACAATGGAAAGATTGAAGACATCACATTCACATATGTCATAAAGCTCCAATGTAGGCTTTCGTGGATGTCATACTTAATATAAAGCAAAAATTGAGGAATCAGTCGTATCTTTTATTTCAATTTTTTCAAGACCACTAGGATAGATGACATTCACATAGTCTCCAAGTTTAGGAGAAAACATGCCAACTGAAGGTATAATCTTTGGACTTGATGGGCGTCGAAGTTGTCAACGCTTAATAAAGCCCAGTAATATATCTCTCTTCCTAAAATTTGCAATAGTCATCAAAATTGTTACATGTAAAATGTAAAAATAAATGTCATGCATTTAAAACCAACATTGGTTCAGGCTTAAATTATTATCTATATATAGGCCACCATTGCCTTTTTAAAAGTAGAATTTATTTTTATTTGAGGTCAATACTGTTATACAATTACAATGCCCTTTGATAACTTAGTCACCGCCGTATCTTGAAGTTCAAAAGTATGTTCCTTTTTTATCTTTTTTTCTTTATAAGTAACCCTTGATTTATCATCAAACCTCTTAATAATAGTAATTCGAGGTTTTATAGTATTGACATTATTCAAGGGCAATGTATACGAGTCTTTAAAGTTTTATTTACCCAAGACAAAGTAAATACTGTAAATTATTACATAATTTAGGATTGATAATCCCTTGTATTAACAAATATAAAGTAAAAGTTATTTCGTTTCATGAAAAATTAAGAGCTGAAACCATCTAATAATTAATAAATATGTTCAATTCAATTCATTTTATTTCAAAAGCATACACTTATAGGATATACAAATTAATATAAAATTGTATGGCGGCACATATCTGTATATGATTACAGTGTATGTCAATATGGCAAAATTAATTCAATAGTAACCAATAATAAATAATAATAATATTAATAACAATAATGATAATAATAATAATGGTAATATAAAAGAATGAGAAGAAGAAGCACACGCTGTATTAGTCTAGTCAGTTGTATTTAAATTATAGGATGGACTATCTAGTCAGTTATATTTAGATTGGACCACATTATTTGTGATCCCGTCTGTGAGTAGCCTTATATAAAAATATACCTAACCTGCGAATTTCGCGCAGATTAGAAACACCTAAAAGTTGCGTTAGCGTCCAACAGCTTGGTTTACACCAGTAGTATCTTTTATGATATTCTACCCGCAAGTCAGCGTAAAAAGGACACACTAAAATAAAGTGGTACTCATCTTCAACTTGATCTTAACTGTTTTTTCTTCCTTGTTTCATGTATTTTAGTTATTCAGAGCAATATGTTATTTAGATATTACATATCATACCAGTTTAATTTTTGCAGCACTAGACGGAGACGGTCGTTTCGGAATACAATCCTCATCAGTAGTGCTTGAACCGAAATTTTGAAACCAAATGTTTTTAAAATGTTAAAAAAATACCCAAAGGACCAAAATATATTTTACCAAATTTAGCTAAGGTAATACTTTGCATGAGGGAATATACCTTAGTTTTGAGGAATTTTAAATGTTATCTAGCATCAAATTTAGACAATAGTGGCTCTGAAGTTCATCTTATCATGGACGCCATACCCTTATTTCATATGCTTCGTCAAATCTCAATGCTATATGTACTTGCTGCAATTGTTTTGCTGTTACACAATTCTAAAAATTGAATTATAAAAAATCAAATTTTAAAATATAATATAATTAATATGCGATTAATTGATTTTGTTTTCAATTAACGCAGAAAAAATTAAAATTAAAATGTCTTATACTTTCAATATTTTACAAAACATACACAACCATTCATCTCGTACAATATATATGAGGGGAAGTCAGAAGGTTAATAGAACAGCGTATTCAGCCAAGCGTAACACACATTTTCGTTACTTATTTTGGCAACACAACATTCCGCCATTTTAAACAAGTCACAACATATTTGTGTAATTCTCATCAAGCAATAATGGAAAATCAAAATGTTGAGTTTAGGGCAGTAATAAAATTCATCACAGTAGAGGGATCAAATGCCAAAGAAATTCAACGGCGAGATTCAATGGCCGAGGTGTACGGTGACAGCGGTCCTACTTATTCGACAGTAGCAAAATGGTCGGCTTAATTTAAACGTGGGCGCACCTTACTGAAGGATGACCCACGGTCAGGTCGGCCAGCTGATGCCATCACAAAGGAAATTGTCACGTCTTTGGAGACCCTCATCATGAATGATCGTCAAATTAGGATTGATGACATAGCTAGGGAGTGTGACATTTCACATGGAAGTGTATATATGGTTATCCACGAGAATCTTGGGATGTCAAAGGTATCCGCAAGATGGGTCCCCAGAAACCTTAATGTGCAGGATCGCTTCCAAGGACTCCAGTCAAGTCGGGAGCTTCTTGGCATTTATAATGATAACCCGGAGAGCTTCCTTGTTCGTTTAGTAACTGGTGATGAAACATGGATTCACCATTGGGACCCAGAATCCAAAAAGAGTCCATGCGATGGAAGCACCCTGACTCACCCCCACCAAAGAAATTCAAAACCCAACCATCAAATAGCAATGTCATGACCACTGTGTTTTGGGATTCTAAGGGTGTTATGTTAATCAATTATAAACCTGCGGGAATTTCTATCACTGGGGCTTACTATGCCGATTTAATGAAGCAGCTGAAAGCTGCTATTAAATTAAAAAGGAGGGGAAAGTTGAGCCAGTGGGTTATTGCTTCTTCACGACAATGCTCCTGTGCACAAGTCAATGATTGCACAAGCAGCGATTCGTGAATGCAAGTTCGAACAACCTAATCACCCACCGTCAGTCACGATTTGGCACCCAGTGATTATTTCCTACTTAGAAATTTGAAATCCAATTTACGGGGAATCAGATTTTCTGATGATGATGAACTTAAGGCTGCCACAGAGGCATGGTTTCAGGACCAAACCGAAGACTTCTATTTCAAAGGTATAGACAGTCTGAAAGAAAAGTGGGCTAAGTGCATTTGGGGTAAATGGAGACTATATTGAAGAATAATAATAAAATGTATGGTTTGTTGCGGCAATATATACCCCATTCTATGAACTTTTTGACCTCCCTTCGTACATTTATTTCGATTTAATTACGATATCTTTAGCTTTCATACATCGTAGAGGCTAAATAAATCAGGCGATTTTGTTTTCAGAAAGCGATAAGAAGGTACATTAAAGGTAAAATCAGCTTATCAAAATCAAGTTTTATTTAGGTACTAAATTCTTTGCAACATAAAATATCATTAGCGTTTATATTATGGACACAAATCCGATAAACATTTACTGTAAAAGTCACTGATATCGAATGACTGTACACACATTATTCACCCGGATAATTCAGCCTATTTTTGAAATTCAAAACTGATATTAATTATAATAAAAGAAGGGAAAACGTGTACATACTTCAGTCGGTTTACAGCTTAGTTAAGCGATAGAGCAACAGCTTCGCGAGAGAGGTCTTGGGTTTGAACCCCGGGCGGCCTTGTCATACATGTATATGACTAAATTTTAAAATACTAGTTCCGCGCTAGTGCTCGTTATGAATGGGATAGAGCATCAACACTACAATGTGACAGGCAAAATTGTAAACATCTGTGGCATACTGACTCGGTGAGCTAGCACCATACATTTGACATCTGAATGCGCACTAGTACAAAATAGACATACAACATACTTGCATACCAGTTTCTATTGTACGTTCTTTCCTTTTCTATGCAGCAATATACAAAGTTCTTCTGTGTATTGTGTTTTTGTTTCCCAATTAATACACTATGGTGGAGCTTATTCCATCAACGGAAACTTAAAATAATGAAGTAAGTTGCTTACAAATAACTTTTTGGAACAGGAATATTGCAAACCAGGCTTATCAAGACCCTATTCATTTAATGACCGTCATCATAATATTGCTGATAAGTATGATGTCTCTGTGTCCAGGATTGCCCTGAATATATTTGACGTCCCATAGTTACATTTTCCTTTCAAACAATTTTGATTACACACGTGGGAGGTGCTCACCCTTCCGGAGCACCCGGCCTCACTTTCCTGGTGGAAGTTCACGTGCCTAACCTAACTTGTCAGTTCCAAAGTTTTTAATTTGCTTCTGGATTGTGATTCGGACATGGATCAGTATGTTTGTTTTTGATATCTCTATATTAAAAAATAATTATTGGTATGACTTATACGTGAATAATGACGCACAAGAAAGGCTACATTTGAAACTTTTTGACAAAGGTGATGACTTCAATTTTTCTATTGTCAACTTTCCTTTTCTATGCAGCAGTACACCTGCTTCTCCTGCTTATCGTGTAATTGTTTCCAAATTGATACGCTATAGTAAAGCTTGTTCCCACAACGGGGACTTTGTACAACGAAGTAGGCTGCTTGCAAATAAATTGTTGACTCAGGGATATTACAAGCCTAGGCTTATCAAGGCCCTTAAAAAGTTTTATGGCCGTCATCACAGTATTGTTGATATTTATTATGTCTGTGTGTCCAGGATTGCCCTGGATATATTTGACGTCCCATAGTTCCATGTTCCTTTCAGACAATTTTGATTACACACGTGGCGGGGGAAGCTAGCTAAACAGGAGGTGCTTACCCTTCCGGAGCATCCGGCCTCACTTCCCTGGTGGAAGTTCACGTGTCTAACCTAACTTGTGAGTTCCAAAAGTTTTACTGTGCTTCTGGATTGTGATTCGGAAATGGATTTGTATGTTTATTTTGATATCTCTACATTTGAAATAATCATTGTTACGTTTCAAGGTTTCGTGCTTCTTCCGTTCTAATTTTTTACATGTGGTGGTTGTAACTGTCTAGACAGGAGGTGCTTACCCCTCCGGAAAACCCGGACTTACTTCCCTTGTTGATGTTTACATGTTTAAATAACATATAAGATAATTATTTTACAGCACTAGACGGTTAACAGAATAAGTCAGTTTTTAATGTTTTAGCTTTGTGCTTTCAATATGGACAGTTGTGGTTGTGCTTGATTAAAATCACAGATTATCGAATTGTGCTAATGATTCGAGCATAGCTAATTCCACTTTAAACAACAAAATTGACATAAAAATTCAATTCACTTAATAAAATGTTGTATTTTTCACTTGCTATAGCCTAGATGTTATTTGGAAATTAGTATGCGTACGTTCGCAATTATCATAGAGTATTTTCACAATAGGTAAGCTATACATAGGGCCCTGTCACACTACAGCGTATTAAACAGCGTATCCCGACGTATGAAATTTTATCCAACACGCTGAAAAATTTTGCCTTTTGGGAAAACAGGACGTATTGCTAACGAGTTGAATGAATGTATAACATATGCCGAAGGTTTGAGTTGCTAATGCAAAACGTTCCCTTGGGTTAATACAAGCATATATCAGCGTACAACAGCGTACAGCCAGCGAATCTCTAGCGATATTGACTTGCATGGAACGTTTGCAAAACGATAATCTAACTTATGACGAACTTACTGACCGTGTTTATAACGTGCTGAGAACGTATTTAACAGCGTTTTCAGTCACAATTTCTTAAGTTACCTATAAGAGGCACAGACGTTAAATGGAGGATCCCGAGAGGCCGCGACGAGAGTACCAAATATTTGTTCTACGCACTTAAAATTGGTATGCGACACATTGTCCTATGTTGGTTTACATTTGTGCCAAGTGTGATCAAAATCAATCTATAGTATATTGATTGGACACGATATTGGGACAGACGGACGGGCGGAAAGCATGATTACTAGTAAACTTTGTTACTGTAGATCACTTTTATTTCGCGAGCGATTTATTTTCGCGTAATTTCGTGATTGAGCTCGATCGAGAATTCAAACATTAATCACGCGAATATTTTAATCTTTCCGACTTTAGTATCTTTAATAATCTGTCACATTACTAACGCGAACTCAAATATTCGCGAATAAAGCCAAGATAGTCACGGTGCGAAATTTCGCACTCGCGAAAATATAGTGATCTACAGTACTGGAGATATAAAATGAGACAACATGAAAGACAACATGCTTACACTGCACACGGGCTCAGGTCGATGTCTTGTAACAGCTTTCAGAAAGCTGAAGTAGTTGCCCTTAATCCATTGCTCCCTCTCTGTCGGTTCTTGGGCTTCCCGTCTCCACTTTTCTTTTTATCGAGTCGAGTAAGGGTGTCCCGTAGAGATTTGAACCAGCCTTTTAGGAAATCGGATGTCTTGTCCATCCTCACTGCCTGGTCCTCCCATATCTTGTTCTTGTCCATCCTCCTGAAGTCTGTGAGTTTAATGTCCCAGAGCATCGGATTCTCCTGCAGGAACTCCAGCATATACTTCTCTTGCTCCTGATCTAGCAAAAATGTACTTTTCTTGGCCCGCTTTTTCTTGAGTTTGGGGGGGGGTGTGAGAGGAGGTTGATGTATCAGATACTACCTCAGGTGCTTCAGGTTTCTTCACAGACGCTAACACAGATGCTCCTGTAGATGCCACTGAAACATTAGAGCCGCAACGAGGACGAATTTGGTCATCGACAGATTGTTGTTCGGATGGTGTTGGCGGGCGTTCTGATACAATAGAACTTTCCATGGATGTACCACTTCGCTCTCCTGTATTTCTCTTGGCCATCGGTTTCTTTGATTTCTTGGGAGCCATGTCTAAATCCGTCGATGTACAATGGAAGAATGACGTAAACTTTAATGTATATTTCCATCACGTGACCGATGCGATACGCTTTGCATAAGTTTTAACCACGCTTTTTACACGTAGAGTCTGCTATAAGGACGTTCTTCATACGTTTTGCATAAGTTGCGCATACTCAATATGAACGTCCAGCATATTGCAGACGTATGTCAGCTAATGAGTCACGTGTGAGTAACGTATTAGAACTTATGCAAAACTTATCTGTCGCGTACCTCTAACTTATGTCTAACTTATCAAGATACGTCGGATATACGCTGAAAATTTACTGCATGTACAAAATTTTAAGCCCGTCTATGCGTATGAAAACGCATTGCAACGTATATCAGCGTCCTAGTAACTTGTTAAAAACTTACCTCTAACGTATTCGACGTATGTCAGCGTGTTTTCATACGTCGGCATACGCTGTTATATACGTTATAGTGTGACAGGGACAATAATGGTTTAGAATGCACCCATCTACTTTAAGGCGCTGTCACAATCTAGCGTATAGAAAATCGTATCGAATATTTCAAAAAATAGTTTATACGCACACCTTTTCAGCGTATGAGGTCGATTTTAGGTTAATAACTGTTGGAGTAACGCGAGCCTAGAGTGCCGTCAGCGTATAAGTAGCGTACCCGTAGCGTATTTTACGTATGTGAGTGTACATGTGATGTAATGTGCATTTAAGTTGGACGTATACCGACGTATCAGTAACGTATATCAGCGTACCCCAGACGTATGAGAAACATCAGCCTAACTAATGAGGAGCGCGAAAGCTCTCTGATCTTCATTTCTCAATTCAACCATAAGCTGATCATAAAGATCAAATTGACGCCGCCTTTCAATCCAAGTTTTCACCCATATTGCACGTCTCATTCGGCACCTTTTTCTACTGTGTCTACATACTTAACTTCCAACTGTAACAAATCTTGGTGATGTTGCAGCACAGCAACCTCCATATCTGAACTGCCGGTACAAACTGTTACAGATTTGGACATACCCACATACGCTGGAAATACGCATGGGATAAGTTGGATGTACGCCCATAACACGTTAGGCATAAGTTCAGTATGTTAGACTGTCGTTAGAACTACCCTCTTAACGTTAGCCATCCGTTAGACACACGTTCGTTATACGCTCCTCTAACGCAAGGTTTCCTGACCCACTCAATTTCAACGTATGGGAAGCGTACTCGGCGTATGAGTAACGTACGTCCAGCGTATGCCCCAAAAGTACATACGTTCCTCATGCGCTGACTCTATACGCTAGAGTGTGACAGCGCTTTTAGTAACGGCCGACTAGAATAAGTGAAAAAGATCGAACGCTATTTAAGTTTATTGGCTGTGCTATGATTTTTTTGCATAATTCACTGTCACAAACACAGGGAGGCTGAACATATTTATTTGGCATTCACATGGTTCACATTCTAAAGCTCTGGTTAATTGAATATATTTTAACTGCACGCATAATTCTTGTCATTGATGCATTTTTTGACGATTTTTATGGTCTTTGTTTTAAATTATGCTGATGGCAAAGAGATAAAGGTTTGATTTTCAATAGCATTGATATATTTAAGATACAACAATAGTAAAAGATAGGTAATATTTAGGGGTTGAACATTACTTTGTACCATTTTTGTTATTAAAGCACTTGTCAGTCTTAGGTAGGATGTTATAATTAGTGGTCTCAATATAGTCATAGTAGCTTGTCCATCTCATCTATATTTCGATGTACTTTTAACTTCTATTTTCATTTCGAATATCAATGAAAAATTTTCAGGCGTTTTTTCCTTTTAAAATTCATAACCACAATCTGAATTTCAAAACATAGTCTTTTAATATAACCTTGAACATGAATTTTGTAACAGCTGTAAATCGACTACAAATTGATTGATATAACCTTTTGTATGAAAAGATTTCCTTGAACATCTTGCTTCTAATACTTTATGTCATGTAAAAAGTATAAAACATTTGATTTTTCTACACTATACACCACGGTCCCTCATTCTAAATTGAAAGAACGTCTTAAAGAAATTATTCACTTGTCTATCTTTTACAAAAATGGTAAGCCAAGATACAAATATCTGGTGCTGAACTGGGATTCTGGTTATTTTGTCAAGCATCATACGGATTCCAAACAAAAATATACTGAAATGTTGGAGGTTTTGATAGATAACATATTTGTTGTGTTTGGTAATATAGTTTTTACAACAAACAATCGGTATACTGATGGGTACAAAATGTGCACCATTGCTTGCTGATTTGTTTCTTTATTCTTACGAAGCAGAAATTATGCAGAACCTTTTAAATCTGGAGTGAAGGCTGTCGCCAAATCATTCAACTAAACATACAGATCTATAGATGGCGTTCTGTCTCTTAACAATCCTAAATTTGGAGACTCTGTCAATGTCATCTATCCTAGTGAGCTTGAACTAAAAGCCACGACTGATTCCTCAAGTTCTGCTTCATATTTAGACTTATACCTTAACTATGACGCACACGAAAGGCTACATTTGAAACTTTATGACAAACGTGATGACTCAATTTTTCTATTGTCAACTTTCCTTTTTTATGTAGCAATATACCTGCTTCTCCTGCTTATGGTGTATTTGTTTCCCAATGAATACGCTATGGTAGAGCTTGTTCCCACCGCGGGGACTTTGTGCAACGAAGTAGGCTGCTTGCAAATAAATTGTTGAGTCAGGGATATTGCAAGCCTAGGCTTGTCAAGGCTCTCAAAAAGTTTTATGGCCGTCATCACAGTATTGTTGATAAGTTTGATGTCTCTGTGTCCAGGATTGCCCTGGATATATTTGACGTCTCATAGTTCCATGTTCCTTTCACACAATTTTGATAACACACGTGGCGGATGTAGCTAGCTAAACAGGAGGTGCTTACCCTTCCTCACTTCCCTGGTGGAAGTTCACGTGTCTAACCTAACTTGTCAGTTCCAAAATTTTTACTTTGCTTCTGGATTGTGATTCGGACATGGATTAATATGTTTGTTTTTGAATATGACATTATTTTGAATATAAAATATGTATGATAAATACACTCGGGACAGGATTAAATTAATCATGAGATTACTTATTGCATACATAATGAACAAAAACAATTGACCTACCCTATACAATGTTCATTGTATAAAAGTACACGAGATCCTTTTACAATTATGTACTAAACTTGAACCGTTAGCCATTATTTTATTATTGAAAGACTTTTGTGGGCAATTCGGACATAGGAAATCACATTTGAATGCACCATTCAGTTACAACTTTTTGATTCATTTACTAAAATCCCCTTGAGTATATAGCAAGGTCTCGGTGTCCCAGTAGTATTATTATTCACAAAAGTCGTGGAATTTCTTCTGCAGACTCTGTCGATTCCCACAACAATCCATACCTGTTTGTCCAAGTCGGTACATATATATATACATATATATATATATATATATATATATATTATTATATATATATATATTATATATATATATATATATAATTGTGTCAAAAATATGAATATGTAGTGAAAGATTTTTAACCGTTTAAATTGTTTAATGGATGTTTATTAAAATTGTATAACCAAATGTTAATGTTAATTTTTTCTCCATCAAAAGTGTTTAATCTGATATTTTTACAACATTTTTTTTTAAAAAAAAATAACAAAATAAAAAATAAAACTTTGTCTTGCATCAATGCTTTTATTATATTCAACTGATGTGCCTTGTTCTACATAACACTGAATCAACATAGATTATTTTTCCAAAATTTTTAATATATTTACCAAATTATTTTTTATTGTGATTTGAACATGGACAGGTATGTTTGTTTTAAAATTACTACGTCTTCCATTCTTTATTTGAAAATTAGTTCTATATGTTTTTCTCTTGTTATTAATACTTGATAATGACCTTTGTGTTAATTATTTTAAAACGTGCAATGGATCCCTCATATTGCTATTGACTACCCATAGTTCCATGTTCCTTTCACACAAGTTTGATTATACGTGGCTGGTGTAGTTAACTAAACAGGAAGTGCTTATCCTTACGAAGCATCCGACTTCCTTTCCCTGATAGAAATATACGTGATTAGCCCAATTTGTCAGTTTCACAGTTTTTACTTTGCTTCTGGATTGTGATTTCGACAAAGATTAGTATGTTTGATTTTGAATATGACATTATTTTGAATATAAAATATGTATTATAAATTCACTCGGGACAGGATTAAATTATTCATGAGATTACTTATTGAATGCATAATGAGCAAAAACAATTGACCTATCCAAGGGCTTTAATAAATGTTCATTGTATAAAAGTACACGAGATCCTTTTACAATTATGTACTGAAACTTGAACCGTTAGTCATTATTTTATTATTAAAAGACTTTTGTGGGCAATTCGGACATTGGAAATTACATTTGAATGTACCATTCAGCTACAACTTTTTGATTTGTTTACTAACATCCCCTTGAGTATAGCAAGGTCTCGGTGTCCCAGTAGTATTATTATTCACAAAGGTCGTGGAATGTCTTCAGCAGACTCTGTCGATTCCCTCAACAATCCATATCTGTTTGTCCAAGTCGGTACATATATAAATATATATATATATATATATATATATATATATATATAATGGTGTCAAAAATATGAATATGTAGTGAAAGATTTTTAACCGTTTAAATTGTTTAATGGAGGTTTATTTTAATTTTGTAACCAAATGTTAATGTTAATTTTTTCTCCATCAAAAGTGTTTAATCTGATATTTTTACAACCTCTTTAAAAAAAATACAAATATAAAAAACGTTGTCTTGCAACAATGCTTTTATTATATTCAACTGATGTGATTTGTTCTACATAACACTGAATCAACATCGATTTTTTCCCAAAAATTTTATTCTATCTTTACCAAATTATTTTTTATTGTGATTTGAACATGGACTGGTATGTTTGTTTTAAATTAATACGTCTTCCATTCATTATTTGAAAATTAGTTCTATATGTTTTCTCTTGTTATTAATACTTGATAATGACCTTTGCGCTAATTATTTTAAAAGGTGCAATGGATCCCTTACATTGCTATTGACTACCCATAGTTCCATGTTCCTTTCACGCAATTTTGATTATACGTGGCTGATGTAGTTAGCAAAACAGGAAGTGCTTATCCTTACGAAGCATCCGGCTTCCCTTTCCTGGTAGAAATACGTGATTAGCTCAATTTGTCAGTTTCACAGTTTTTACTTTGCTTCTGGATTGTGATTTCGACAAAGATTAGTATGTTTGTTTTTTGATAATTACTACATCTTCCATTTCTATTTAAACGTCAGGTCAATATATGTTTCTCTAGTCATTGATACTTTTTTACTGACCTTTTGTAGAATATTTTGAGCCAATACTTTAAGTACAAAAATGGCGTTAATGATGACACTATTTCAAAACATATAATGAATTCCTCACTTTTTATAATGATGACTAAATATTCATGTTTATTGGTCGAAGTTTAATGTGATGCACATTGATTTTTCGAAATTTACCTTGATATAAAATTAATTCTTGTTGTAAAGTTAAATTTCCGATTTTATGTTTATATTACATTTTATATTAGTTTTAATTATGTAACACAAACATTCATGATTACTGGACAACGTTTAATGTGATACACATTGATTTTTTAAAATTTACCTTAATATAAAATTCATTCTTGTTGTAAAGTCACATTTCCGATTTTATGTTTACATTACAATTTATACCATTTTTAATTATGCAACACTAGTCGTCCGTTTCAGAATGAATTTTCTCATCAGTACTGCTTGAATCAATGTTGAAAAAATTTCCAAAGGACAACAATATATTTTATCAAAAGCTAAATAATTACTTAGCATGAGGGAGCATACCTTAGTTTTTTTAAAGAATATTTAAGACTTTTGGTCCATTTATCCACTACAGTAGAACTTCCATCGCTCGAACGTCGATGCCTCAAATACCCCGGAAGTAACCTGCCGGTCCCGTCTAAATCCCTATTAAATCATATGTAAATAAACCTCGATCGCTCGAACTTCGATAGCTCGAATACCCCCGCTCGCTCGAACAATAAATATTTCTCGAAGGTGCAAATTTTTAAAAAATTCAACTTCTTCCGCTCATATACAATTTTATCAGAATGACATGTGGTGGGTCATTGTAAACAAAACACAAACTGAAGCAATGATACAGATTTCACCGAAAGTAACAGAGCGAAACGAAATTACTCGTCTGGAACAGAGATTATTTATTTACCGTGATCAGATCAAAATATCTTAATTCGATTACGACCCGCGGGTGCTTGATCGGTAAAATACATTGAGTCCACGCCAGATGATTGACTTTTTACCTCATCATAGAATATTCGGATTCTGTTATTTACATTTCATTGGAATGCGCATGGCAATGTGTATTACCGGTAGTTCCGGTGATTATTAATAACCGGCAATACCATGTGCTCTGTATTATAACGATAATAAAGTAAGTTTATTTTATATCATCAGTTGTTGTTATTTACTTTTTCTTTCAACCAAATTTATTTAATTCAAATAAACTGTCGATATCGATAGATTTTGCTTTCGAAGTTCAACAATTTATTTACAAATGAAGTTTGAAAATTTCAAGATATCATCGTAAATTTAATATTTTTAAAGGGACTGAAAACTAAATCTAATGAAAATCTCCTCTCGATGTTCGGTCGCTCGAACCCCCGATGGCTCGAATACTTGGCCAAAGTCCCATAGACTTCGAGCCATCGAAGGTTTACTGTATATGAAAAATAAGTGAATTTCAGTCCTATAACAGTTGAATAATCAATGTATCATCACAATCGAAGCAATAGACCGTGTGATTTTAGGATCAACCTCGTGTTTGCGTATGCTGTATACAAAAAGACTTTTGGTTTATTCATATAATATACGAAATTATGTGAATTTGAGTTCACAAACGATTTAAGCATCAATACGTTTTATCACAATCGACGCATTGGGCAGCATGACTTAGGATCAACCTCATGTTTGTGAATGTTGTATACAATTCCTAGGAATATTTCCGATAGAAAGAATCATTTTGCATTTTTTTAAATATTGTTCCGTCCCTCATTTATCCATTGATCAAAGATCCAAACACTAAGGAGATTTATTAACACACTAAAATGCCAAATAAATGATTTTCCTCCTCCGTATTGACATGATAAACAAAAATGTGAGAAAAACACCTTTGATTTTTTAGCAGAAACATTATTTTGTATTGCTTTTGTCTTATTATCGCTTGTAAAAATTCAATTTCTAACATCTTTTCAAAAACACGTACTACGTGTCCCAAATGTACCTGAATAAAGCATTTAAGATTTATAACTTAAATAGACCTTTACGATATTCTGTTACTGTATAATTATGTATTATATGGGTTATTCTGATATCTTGTCTTTACAATGTGTTACAAAAGGTTACAGCTTTAAATTACTGTGTCCAGAAACACGCAGAACACAGCACAAATAATTGTACGAATTACATTACCAAATGATAAAGTTCCATCAGTCGCATAAATTAATCTTGTCAATGATTATTATCGTGACCTTTAAATTTCAATTTTAACGATAAAAGTGTTAAATTGTTCATATTATGTCAATCGCGATCTGATGAATAATTATGTTGATATAACTACTACTATTATTTTCAATATACAGTCAAGGTAATGGAAAAGATTGACATGGATCATGTGGCATACTTTGTAGGTATCATTTTTTCAATATAGCCAATGGCAGTCCAAAGCAAGATGTTTTAAATATGTGTGAATGTGTGCATGCAAGGTGTTATTGTCTTTGTTATATACCCTATGTTTAAATAAACAAAAACAAAAAAGATGTTTTAATCAATGGACCAAGTTTCATTTCTTTACTGGGAGGTCATGTATTTATTTTAAATTGCCAGTTTTTAAAGTTGTACTTTTGGGATTTTGATTTGAACTTTGTATATTTGTTTTTGATTATCTAGCATCTTGTTCTCGTTAAATTGTGACTAGATCTTGTCTACCCTCTGAAAAATCATATGTTTTAACTACAATATTCTATTTTCATTGATTTGTTGAATTTTTGGAATGGTGATGTGTATTTCATCAATTTTATCAACTCTTCAAAATCATTTTAATATACGAAACTGGAAAATAAAAACTAAAAACTTTTTTAATTTTTATTGCCGAATAATATTTCTCAAAAACATATTTTTGAGATGATGATATAAAACTGGCATATCTGGTATTATAAGTATACATGCAACAAACACAAGAATAGAAACACCGATGCCACCTATTGATTTACTTGAAGGTCTTTGGTCAGGGGCACTAACTTTCTTCCGTTTGTGTTTCGATGTACTTTTAACTTCTATTTTCATGTCGCTAATCAATTCAGAAAATTTCTCAGGCGTCATCTCTTTACGACATTCACAATCACAATCTGAAAATATCAAAAAGGAAATCTGAAATGTAACACTGGACATTAATTTTTAAACTGTCTGCCAATACGTTTTTTTTTAATAAGTTAAAGAAAATATTTGCTACATGTACATTCGCAATCACAACTTGAAATTTCAAAAGCAAAACTTTTAACTGTAACACTGAACACTAATTTTTATACTGTCAATAAGTTTGTTTTGTATAAGTTAAAGAAAATATTTGCTACATGTACATTTGCAATCATAACTTGAAATTTCAAAAGCAAAACTTTTGAATGTAACACTGAACATTAATTTTTAAACTGTCCGTAAAACATTTGATTGATTTAATAATTATGTGAGTTGAAGAAAATAGATCGTATATTCGCAATCACAACCTGAAATTTCAAAAGCAGGAATTTCAATGTTACTATTAACATTAATTTTTAAACTGTTTGTAAATAGGTTTCATTCGATTGATTTCATATTTGTGTGAGTTGAAGTAAAGAGTTGGTACATTCGAAATTACAACCTGACCTTTCTTTTCCTTAAAATTTCGATTAATTTTATGTTTATGTGATTCGAAGAAAAATAGTTCGCACATTTGCAACCACAACCTGAAATTTCAAAAGCTGTTTACCATAAACATTAAATTTTTCAGCAGTCGTAATTGGATTGAAATTGGTTGATTGATATGCCGGTTATTTGCAGAAAAGATTTCATATGGGCATATTTTAAATATCAAATACGTATACCACGTTTACTACTTTCGACGGCATTGTATTTGTGAGAATTAGTTGATTTAATTAGGCTAATTGAAAAATCTTTACACCAGGTCGATTATAAATTGATATAAATTTATGAAGCTTGTAATTTGCATCACGATAGCCAGAAGAATACAGAACAAGTTACAAGTACAGTATACTGAGGATTGAAAATTCAAATCAATAAAGTATTAATTATGCTTATGCAGTGTTATGATTTAACTATTTATATATTAAAGGTTATTACTCTCTCTTCGAAATATTTGGCTTATCTGCACTGTTGCCCAGAATTCCTAAATATGCTGCTAGTTAAAATTTTCCTTAACTTAAATTTAGCAAATTTTGGTAATCTCTTGTGGTACTACTGATGAATAATTTTGTCAAAACAAAATGCAAATGTGTTAATCTAGAAGTGACTTTAACAATGACACCTAAAATTCTCGAATATCTTGAAAATTAACAATATTATAAAATTTTGTAATTTTGCTTAATTTAAATTAAAAAAATCTTAGCTCAGGAATGATTGTGAAACCAGGGTCAGTTACAATATCTCGTGGGAAATAAACGGCATCCTGTCATCTCAGTTTCTTGTCCGTATCTAAGTAGAACAATATTGATTGCATATATTTGCTTTTCAAATTCATATCCGAAAGAATCATTCTAAGCCCTGAGTTTATTATAAGTTTTATTGAGAATTTATAACATCTAACCCTTCTTTGATAATAAATCAAAACTATTATTGAAACATACGTAATTAATTGTACTTGACAATAACCACGGAACCGGAAAGAAATTGGTTGATCAAAGCATGCAAAAAGTTGCTAAAGGCAAAAACCGCGCTTGAATCTATGAGGCATATACTTTTGACATAACAATGAAACGTTTTATATAAAATCAAAGAGAAAGATACTTTTCCGAAAGATAACCCTTGCGGAACGTTTTACAAAAGCGATCAAAGCATTTTACATATGCTCGTTAAGTTGGAGATGTTTAACTTATCAGTCATTTTGAAGTGCAAATAATGACATTAAATGTCCTTCCCCAAAGCGATGATACTTTCCCTAGTATTGTAATTAAAGCGGCATTGTAAATGGTATAAAGATTATAATTCACGGATCTAAACTTTATTCTAAATAATATCGTGCAATAAAAAGATGACAGGACAGAAACCATTTAATAAGAATCAGCATGCAGTTAAAGGCTGTATATGTCTGTAAAGAGGCTGTAAAGTGCCGGTGGACAATTCGTATAAATGGGATTAATTAAGATCATACGACTTCTATATCCACAAATTAAGTGCCAATGGGAAATTCAAAAATAAAGTAGTTCTTAACAAAATCACAAATAACTTGATACAAAATCTACTGACCCAATAGGAAAACATATTTCCACTTATACAAAAGTAATTTAATTATGTACAGAGAGCAATTTTTGAAGTTTTTTTTTACAAAACAACAAAGTTAACTATGTAAAAATTATCCCTTCTGTACCTTTTTATTCAAGACAAATGTAATAATTGGGGGGAATATTTTTGATGGTCACATCTGGAAAAAACCCGAACAGCAATAACAACCAAACCTTTAATACCCTGGTGAAACTTTAAATGAGGCCAAATTTCTCTATGTACAGGAGAACTAAATAACAATGTTTTCATTTTAAAATATAATTTGGTGAGGTCAATGCATTTTAAATTCATTTTATAAATAGTTTAATGGAAATATTTTGAATTCAAATAAAAAAATAATCATGTGAACTCCATTTATGAAAATACAGTAGTAATATTATGTATATTATAGGTCTGTCAAAATATAAACACTTAGCTAGCGAATCAGCAGCTCATCTCGACCCCTTATATCCCATAACTCGACAGCTTTTAGGCATATGTTGGATATATTTGACGTCTCATAGTTCCATGTTCCTTTCACACAATTTTGATTACACACATGGCGGGTGTAGCTAGCTAAACAAGAGTTGCTTACCCTTCCGGAGCACCCGGCCTCACATACCTGGTGGAAGTTCACGTGTCTAACCTAACTTGTCAGTTCCACAGTTTTTACTTTGCTTCTGGATTGTGATTGGGAAATGGATTAGTATGTTTGTTTTTGATTACTGTCTATACAGCATTTCTGTCACTAACTATCCACATATCAGCCAATCGAAAGCTGAGGTTCTATTTTTTTCGTTAGCTAAGTGTTAACCTTTTGTCAGGTCTGTGTTGTAGATATCTAAAGCAGTGTACAGGAAACGAAATGGTACATACCACACGTGGGTTCTTTACCACTCCAAGTTCCATTTTCCAGACAAGACCTCTCCAAGTTTCCTTCCATTACAGTTTGCATTTCGCTGCATACATATGTGAGAATGGCATTTTTATAGTATCCTGATACATGAGCTAGTAATCCGCTTGAGTTTATATGCGATACTTCATTTGTACAGTACATTTCTGAAAAAATAAAGATTTTTGTGTCAACACAAACATATTCTAAGTTGTAAAACGTTTTGGGAGCATTACTATTGTCAGCGCACATGTTTTTGACTCCAAATTGCCATCTTTATTAGGATTTTTTTTTTTTGAAAATCAGAAATATATTCCAATATTTTGCACATCGCATTAGAAATATATTATTCATTATGATAATTATTATTTTTCTAAGTAATGGCATTTGTTTTGAAATTGATGTCTGGTTTATTACCAAAACAATAAGCATGAATATAAATTTGAGCCTAGCAGTGTGTGTGTGTGTGTGTGTGTGTGTGTTTGTGTTTGTGTGTGTGTGTGAAGGATTTGGTGTGCTATCAGTGGTGATTGGTGAAGTATTAGCAGTCATAATAGGATGTAAGATTTGGTTCATTAGTTACAATTGAATAATGTAAAATCGCTTCAAAGCATAAGGGAGAATGTAAACTTGTGTTCTAAATGTGTATGTTTTTAATAATCTCATACATAGCATATTGAACGATAATTTTAATATTAATCTACATAAATATAATATATTTAAATTACCTGCATGTGTTATTGATACAATAGGTCAAAAGCCACATCATCAATAAAACTTCGAAAAACGGACATTATATATATCGTCATCAAGCATTGTTGTAAGTTTAATGTCTCTGTGTCCAGGATTGCCCTGGATATATTTGACGTCCAATAGTTCAATGTTCCTTTCACACAATTTTTATTACTCACGTGGTTGGTGTAGCTAGCTAAACAGGAGGTGCTTACCCTCCCGAGGCACCAGGCCTCACTTCCTTGGTCGAAGTTCACCTGTCTAACCTTACTTGTGAGTTCCAAAGATTTTACTTTGCTTCTGGATTGTGATTCAGATATGGATTAGTATGTTTATTTTTGAATATGATTGCATGCGTATAACGAAAACATGCAACCCAGGCATTGGGAGCTATAGCTCATGTAAACGTCAAAGATCTTAACTACCACAAAACCAATGTAATTTTAAAAAAAAATCACCGATTAAAACATATTTCCATCCCAAGTCAAGAGATGTACAACACATGTACGTGGTCAAGAAAAACAACAAAATGTCATCAAATCTTGTTTTTTCGGTTTCCTTTTTGTTCGTCTGTCTTATTGCTTTTTTTAATGTTTTTTATTTCTTTTATTTCTGTCATTTTTTCCTTGTTTTATTTACTTATTTTTGCGTTGGTTACTATCAATTACATGCAAATTCTAAGTTGGTTACTATCGAGTAAATACATATGCTGCTTGCCTACAAATTGTATCACTACATTAATCTTGCATGAACACAATGTCATTTTTGCAGTAGATCGATTATAAATGCGTTTACAGATACTTGAAAGCTGTAGTTTTCTAGGTAATTGAATTCTAATGAATAATTTATTATAAATTCTGCAATAAAAACATCTTATAAAATCCGGATTTTGTAACCTGGATTAGATTGTTCATTCAAAGCTCTGTTGGCTTTACCAAATCGTTACATAATCAGTGAAAATTTAAAATGTTTTTTTTATTATTAAACTACAGTTTTAAACTAACTGTTTTTAATTGATAATAACAACTGTGTTCACATTTGAACAGAAATTCAGGAATTTTGTCTAAGCGATGTCTAATCGTTAAAAATGATTCCTTAGATCACAGTAGTGTTGATCAGTTTCATGTCCAGTATTTGACATCCCATAATTTTGATTACACACGTGGCGGGTGAGGCTAGTTAAACAGGAGGTGCTTACCCCTCCGGAGCACCCGAATTCACTTTCCCGGTGGACGTTCTTGTGTTTAACCTTTCTTGTCAGTTTCAAACTTTTTACTTTGCTTCTGGATTCTGATTCGGACATGGATTAGTATGTTTGTTTTTGATTGATTTGGTTAAATTTAAATTTTGGACCTCCAATTTTGCTCATTCCAACATCAATAATATTTAGGTTTCTAAACTTTTGAGTTAAGAACAACTGATGAAGAATTTTATTCTGGAACAGCCGTCTATTACTGCAAAATTAAAAGGAGTTAAGAAATAATTTCAAATCCGCTAACCAATTGGTTAAACTAACAAAGCTTTGAAAAACTGGGACCTGATTTACCGATAATGTAAACATCCACAAGGTTCTGATATTGTCAAAAACTTTTAAATCATTCTTACAACCAAAAACAAACATATCAAGCCATGTACAAATCACAATCGCAAAGCAAAGTAAAATCATAGCAGCTTGCAATTTAATTTAAACGCGTAAGCCTCTACCAGAGAAGTTTGGCCGGGTTCTCCGGAAAAGTAAAACCCTTCAGTTTAGCTAGCTTCATCCGTCAAGTGATAAATCGAAATTGAGAAAGAAAGGAACGTGGAATTATTGGACGTAAAATATATCCAGGGTATTATTGGATACAGAGATCAACAATATTGTGATGACGGTAATAAACCTCTTTGATAAGCCTGGACTTGCAATATTCCCGCTTTGAAAAACTTTACCCCGATTCACAAATAATGTAAGCGTCTCATAAAACCTTTAAAACAAATTTACTAGGAGATACTTACCCTTCCTGAGCATCCGGTCTCACTTACCTGGTGGAGTTCGCGTGTTGTACTTTGTTTGCCGTTTTCATATTTTAACTTCTCTTTGGGCTTGTGATTTGGACATGGATTGGTAGTTTTGTTTTCGGTGATAACTATGATTCTTACAAATTATATTCATCAATATCCCGTTAAAAATATTGATAAATAATATATAATATTAAAAGTATACTCAGGCATATTTACCATCCTCCAAGATCCAATCAGCACTTACACCACTCCACCCGGAGATGGCCACATAATTCAGTACATAAGGAGAGGGGTCAGTCCATTGCATTAGCAGATTGTCCCCTATCGTATATCCTAGTCCGACTCTAATGGTGCCATTTCCCCAGCTTATCCAAAATTGAACAAAATCATTACAGTTTAAATAGCTGCCGGATTTTGTGACTTTGCCACCGCCTTGCTTTACTTTGCGGATTTTAGATTTTGTGTTTCCCCATCCACCAATAACGATTTCGTATATTTCCTTAGTTTGCATGTTAGGAATGTCAGTAAATAAACCTATATGGGCGTCATTACATATTTTCACAGAAAACATTAAGAATGTTCGTTTGGCAGCATCAATACCAATAGAGGACAAATCAACGTAGTTATATGATGCCGTCGTGCTATACGTGACTGAACTTAATACTGGAAGTAGAAAAATAAAAGCCGTAGTTAATGTACATGTAGAATACTGTTATGATGCTTATGTCATCTCGAATATGCAAACGATTCATTTTCATGTTTTTATTGTCAGTAAAACATTGTTCATTAAAATCATATGCTTCTTCAAATCTGAAAATTCATCAAAAACTATACTCATCGTTCAAACATTAATCGTAAAGTATTACCCAAAATTACGAAAAAGTACAATAATTGCGTTTTTAACCAATTATTTTATAATCTAAATGGTTGACTTCACAGTTTAAATCATACCAAGGCGCCATAGAGCATGTAGGTTGTCTTTAACCTTGGGTAAGACAGAACATCTTACCCTTGTATAAAATGGAAATCTTCTTGTCAGATCAAAAACAAACATACTAATCCATGTCCGAATCACAATCCAGAAGCAAAGTAAAAACTTTGAAACTGACAAGTTAGGTTAGACACGTGAACTTCCACCAGGGAAGTGAGGCCGGGTGCTCTGGAAGGGTAAGCACCTCCTGTTCAGCTAGCTACACTAGGCACGTGTATAATCAAAATTATGTGAAAGGAACACGGAACTATGAGTCTTTGAGAAAATATCATCCGTCCGAAGAATTGCATCTAGTACTCGCAAAACATCTTCAAACCCTTTCTATTACTTGTTTTATTGTTTTAATTACTTAAATATTTGCAGTTGTGTTGTCACAATTTCAGAGCATTTTCAGTTTCAGCTTACATTGACCAAAATGATGATGATGATGATGATGATGATGATGATGATGATGATGATGATAATGATGATGACGACGATGATGACGACGACGACGACGATGATGATGATGATGATGATGATGATGATGATGATGATGTTGGTGATGATTCCATGTAATACCAATGTTAATTTTTACAGTGCAAAACAGTCGTTTCGAAATACTATTCATCAATGGTGCTTGGACCAAAATTGTGTTACCAATTTTTTTTTTCAAGGGATTGAATAATAATAATAATGATAATTAATAATTTCACTCACGTTTTGTTGGTATCCACGCCATGTAAATAAATAATTGTAAAATATATCTCCACATTTTGCCACAGTTCGTTTTAACTCCGACAATATCCTCAGGCGTCTTTTACAGTATTACAACGTATAAGTGTCGGTGATGATTGCATAATATTCCAGTGTTAATTTACAGCACTAGACGGTCGTTTCGGAATACAAGTCATCAGTTGTGCTTGGACTAAAATAGTGACACTAATCTTTTTTCAAAAAAAAAAAAATTAATAATAAATATAAATAATGATAATAATAACTTCACTCACGTTTTGTTCCAAAAATATTTTTCCAAGGGATTGAATAATAAAAATAATAATAATTTCACTCACGTTTTGTTGGTATCTACGTCATGTAAATAAATAATTTTAAAATATATTTCCACATTTTGCCAAGTTCGTTTTAGACGACTGTATCATTGGACGTCTTTAACTCCATAATGGTCTGTCAGCATATAAATCTATATTCAGTACATCATCCTTATATATAATTAATTTGAGTAAATGATACATAGAGAGTACAGCATGATAAAATCTATATCACAAGCCATATCTACCCGTGACTCTTATATCAGACAATTAAAGCCAAGGGCTATGGATGGAGGTCTGACATTGGTCGAGACCTGATATGACATGCAATATGAATTGTACCATGCTTTATTTTCTATGTATCCGCAACAAAGATTACTTATATATAAGGATGATGTATTGAATATATTTGAATTTGCATTTATAATACCAATTACAAAATTTTAAATCACAAATATAATTTTGTCAACAACTTAAACAAGTTCGTTAATGCGTAAGATATGCGATTGTGTTTTATGATTCGTTCACTCGTCGACTTATTCGTTAATAAACCAACATAAGTTAGAAAACTTGTATATTAATCCATCTCTTTTTTCAAGTAGTTCTCCTTTTTATCGTATGATCATGAAATATTTATGTTTTCTTTTTTCACTTTGACCACGCCCACTATATTTCGTTACATTCGAACAAAAGACTGACACCTGGGACCAGTTGTTCGAAGTTTGATTAGTTTAATCAATGATTAACAAAAATGAAAAACATCAATAAAAATGCAGATACCATTATAAATTTGATATTTTTATAACCATCTGCTTGAATTTGGTGCAATTCTATCTATTTCTTAAATTTTCAACTTTAATTTCACAACATATCTGATATTTTACAAAAATTTAATTTTGACTAATCAATTGATTAAACTGATCAAGCTTCGAACAACTGGCCCCTGTTGAACTGAGTATAACTATGCTGAGTTAAAAGGGGCGAAACGAGGAGATTTGTTTCTTATTCAATTTTAGGAAAGGATACAGCAATTTGGCGCAGTTTAAACATTTGAAAAAATATGCAGATTGTTTATTCATTTATTTATATATTTATTGAAATTAAGGTAATACAGTTTGAGTGTACAATTTTATCTGATTATATTGTTTTCGAAAGTGCATAACTGCCAAGTGAAAAAAACTTGCACATATGAGTTGCTTTGACGTGCGAAAACTTTATTGCAGTAATTGAACTCTGTTCAGCGTTTTATTCCAATGTCGATGTTTTAAATTCAGATTTATGTAAATTTGTATCGATATAGATTTTAATGTGGCCATTTACATGTATTACAAAAAAATAATGGCTGGTACTAGTCTCATGGGTTCATAGACAACCAAAGGAAATGTGATACCTTTTACAAGCTTATTGTTACATCGTTCAAATTACAGATAGAACAACGGAATGTCGATGTGATTGATATAATCAAACCAAACATACCAATCCATGACCAAATTACCAACCCAAAGTAAAGTAAAAAAGTACTAATCCTTAACCAAACCACATTCCAAAAACAACTTAAAACTGGCAAATCAAGTAAAACTCGTGAACGTCCACCAGGTAGATGAGGCCGGGTACTCCTGAAGGGTAAGCAATCCCTGATTACCTAGCTAAACCCGCCATGCGTGTAATAATTTTGAAAATGAAATTAACATGGAACTATGGGACCTCAAACATATCAAAGGAAATTTTGGATAGAGAGACATTCTACCTATAAGATTCGACGACCATAAAACGTTTTGAAGATATTGATATGCCATCTGAAATAAGATGCGTAAGAGATTCACGGGTTTTAAATCCGCATCGGTACTAAGAGACCCCTATCTTTGGGCACTTAGGTAAAGTGAGTGGGCGAGTGAGTTTTTAAATCCGCATCAGTACTAAGAGAACCCTATATTTGGGCACATAGGTAAAGTGAGTGGTCGAGTGAGTTTTTTAATCCGCATCAGTACTAAGAGAACCCTATATTTGGGCACATAGGTAAAATGAGTGGGCGAGTGAGTTTTTAAATCCGCATCAGCATTAAGCTTTTTAAACTGCACTAACGCTAAATGAATCTTGTTTTTGGAGTGAGTGGATGCGTAGGTGTTTAAACCCGCATCAGCATTTAGCTTATTAAGGAGATTACTTTTAATCCCCCTTGAAACAAAGATTAAGTTAGTAATATTCGTTAAAACCTCTTTCAATCTGTCCATCAACCTTTCATTTAATATTAATACGTAAAATCAGATTTGGTATAACATTGAACCTAAAATATGTTTACGTGATTTTGCAGAAATAAAAACAATTTTGTAATGTTAATGGATTTTTACCTATGTTTTGCAACATTAGTTTTCACCAAGGTTAGTTTAATACAAATGGAATTATTTATATATTTTACGAGAAGAATATCGATACAAATGTATGTAACAAACAGACTTGGCTAAAAATCTTTTCAATTTTCTTTTTATTTCCTAGAAAATGAGAAAAAAAGATTTACCTTCAAAACAAGGACAAAGTTCTCTAGAATTCGAAAGAAAGATTTTGTATCGCGCGGTTAACAGGGATTTTTACCATCAAAAACAAACATATTAATCCATGTTTCAATCACACCACAATCAAGAAGCAAAGTAAAATTAACGTGAACTTCCACCAGGGAAGTGAGGCCGGGTGGTCCGGAAAGGTAAGCACATCCTATTTATGGTTCGGCCAACTTCTTTCAATTATATCAAGTAAGTCAGTTAAGAAATTGTTGAGGAAACCAGAATAATCCATCACATATCGGCATCCAAGCGAACATTCTAGGATTTAAAATTCGTCAACACTGAAATTCAAACTTTGGGGGCAAAAGACACTGTAATGCGTAGGCACATGCGCTGACCACTCTGCAATAAACATTATAACGTCTTATGTGAACCCCGGCCAAATCTGACCAAAATTCGAAATAAGGTAGCAAATTTTCTTCGTCAAGGAGTGGACACTTCAAAATGAAAGAAACGACGTGGCCATTAAAAACTGAAAAGCACGAGGTTCTTTGGAAAAGATAAAACCAAGGTCAAATGTCACGGTAGGCATGGCAGGCTAATATCACCTGATCTGGGTACACTGCAGGTCACCAGAATTTCAACACTAAGACCGGATGGCTAAAAGAAAACTATAATGGGGCGTTATGTAATAAAACAGCTACAGACATGTTTAGGAGATATATAAACACTGAAGGCTACTAGTTGATACAGGAGCTTTATTAAGTGTAGTTAATAGAAGTAGTTGTGACGTTAGTGGTGCGTTTGAACTACGGGTCCCAGAACTGTATTCATTCCTGTTGCATATGTTATGTCTACGCGCGCGTGCGTGTGTGTGTTATGCCAGGGTTTATATATGGTACTTGTTTACCACCAACCTGGAGATGACAACAGAATAACATAACATTCATCCTGTTTTTGTTGATCACCAATGTTTACAGGATTTGAAAATGAGATATTTTATAGATCGTTATTACTAACTAATCACAACTAAGTTCACGTTAGTACATTTAATAAAAATTTACCAAATCCTAAATGGCTGAATGTAAGAATATATTCCATTACAGTAAAACCCCATTGAATAAACCACCCAATACCACAATCTGACCGATTTCATTTTATATTGATTAAACTATAAATATGTGCATTTGTTCTTCATATCATGCTGTTAAAACGCATTTAACAGACATTAAAATCTACATTTAATCTTATCTGGTGTGAATATATTTCATACAAAAAGACATGACAAGATAAGTTTGAAAATAAAAAATAAATGGTTTGTGTTATAGACATGAAATTGATGTTCCTTTTTGTTATGAGAAAAAAATTAGAAATTGAACATTTTGCACACTGCAGAACCCGAGTACTGTGTGCAAAATATTCAATGCTTCCATAATTTATATTTCCTTTTCTTATAATTCGATTTATGATATATTGAAAAAGAAATCGGCGCATTTATATACTTTTTTAAACAATTTTAAAGAAAATTAAGTTTGAGTGTGTCAACCATGACATGTTGTCAATAATTATGATTATTGTCAAGACAATTCTTTCACACAAACACAACAGAAAAGGTTTGATAGTGACCGAAACAAAATAGAATTGAATTGCTTGTTTATTATATAACGAACAATGGCATTATTTTATACGCATGTCATGTGCTACAAAAGAGAACAAATGCCATATGTACCATGTGCTTTATTTGAATTTTTATAAAATAATGCATTAAAACATACACATGAAAATTGCTAATATTGAATGCAAAACAAGCCTTGGCTTATCAAGGTTATCAAAAAGTTCAATCAACCCATTGTATCCAAAATTACCCTGGATAAATTTGACATCACATTGTTTCATGTTTCTTTGGTTCCCAATTTTAATTAACACACGTAAAGCGTGAAGCTAGCTAAACAAAAGGTGCTTACCCTTCCTAAGCAGCCATTAAAAGCTTGCGTGCTGAATTTAATTCGCTAGTTTCAAAGTTTTTACTTTGCTTTGGACATTGATTGGTATGACTTAAGGTTTTGACTTATAATACTTAAACTTATCGGGAAGCGTCCTTTTTCGCCGACTACATATTTTAGAGGTATCAATTCCGCCACTAATTCAAATTTCTGGTGTTTTAAATCCGCCAGGATCTGGGTTTTTTTTTTTTTTTTTTTTTTTTTTTTTTTTTTTTTTTTTTGCACCAGTCTACCTAATTGGTGTTATAAATGTCAATAGGTAGGTGTTTCAAACGCTAACTTTAAGCTGCACAAATGATGCCCGAAAGACCATCCAAGATTATATGTTCCGAGTTGTTTAAGATGGATGAAGACAAACTTGATAAAATTATTTTAAATGTGTTCGACAGTCCATGTACAGAGAGAGATAGAAGGAAGATGTTCCCAGCTCAGCCGAAATTACGATCAGAGTTTCAGGAAATTTTAAAAGAGATTAAAGTTGTTACTAACATAGAAGAAAACTGTGTGTTAGTGAATGATGTCAAAATTATTATTCAGATCTCCATCGCACTCTCAATAAAGTGAAGCAGTGGATTTCTATATTGGCGCAAAAGGACTAAGGGTTTTTAAAAAATGGTGGCAGAAATTATATACTGGCGCCAATTAAATAAGTTTTGGCGCAAAAGGACGCTAAAATGGTGCAAACGAATTTCACCCAACTTAACAGCTTTTGAAATCATAGTTCTTAAATCGTGCCTGTATTGTTTGCTTTTTAGTTTATTGCAAGACAATTATTTGGTATGTTAAAAAACATCATCAGTGTTGCTGTTTAGATCGGTCGGGAAAGTTTAATTTGTTGCTGCTATAAGCAGTAGTTTAAATAATATTCATTAAAAAATTATTGAAAAACATTTAGAAACATTTTACAAATAAAAATCTGGGAACAAGAGTAAACTCTTATATTAATCAGTTTCTTGTGCATCTATAATAATACATTTATACATCTTGGCATTATATACTACATACATTTAAATAAAGCATTCAGTAGAACATGGTCAATCAGCGAGAGACAGAGAGAGAGAGAGAGAGAGAGAGAGAGAGAGAGATGCATACATAGAAACAATGGAGTAAAGATAGTTTTTTCAGCGAATAGTTTGGATTGGCGAATGAAATCTTGGACGTGTACAACATTTTGTAATTTTCCAGTGGTGTTAGAGAACTATTTCAATATAAAAATATACTTAAACTAGAAAAACTGTGAGCTGCAAGCTCACAAAAATACCCCCCCCCCGCTCCCAAAAATCCATCGGATCAATTTTTTAAAGAGAAGTTGCACATCTACATTATATCACAAAGCTTGTGTGAAAGTTTTATGAAAATCCATTGAAGGGTTTGAGAGGAGTTGCGGATAAGAGATAGGTACCCTAAGGTGTAATGGAAGAACGGACGGACACCCCTATCACTATATACCCCCCCCCCCCCACTTTTTAAGCGGGGTATAATTAAAATGACAATTCAAACGATACAAATGGCAGTGGCAGTGTAATAAAAAGTGTTCCGTGTTCTATTAGTACTAGACCATATACTAATCGAAACCATTTAGATAGTATATCTTTCCGTTGCATCAAACCTTAATTAAAGTGACTAGTAATAATCAATGATTAAGTAATAGGTACCAATCCCTGATTAGTGCGGAAGTAATGGCGCAATTTTAAGGCTCTAATGCTACGGACTATGAGTTTGAAAAAAATATATATAATCCCAATATTTGATAACATTATGGTTTGTTGTTCGTTTTGTTTTTCTATTCCATTTTAGCATTTTTTTTATAAATTTCCTGTAACAATGCGATCAAAAAATAAAGCTTTTAGTTACAATAAGTTTTGTGATCTTGTTTTAAATGAAATAAAAAGATTGTTAAAACCGATAAAAAAATCAATATTAGACAATTGTTATTATGATCAACTGTTTCTATGCAGATTGAGGTGGGTTTTACTTTACTTTTACTTTTTTTTAGCTGTTAATGCATGTTTGACTTTTTAGGTTTATTTTCTATTTTTTCTTTCGTTTCTTTTTCTCATTATTATTATTGTTATTATTGTTAAAGGTTTCAATCGCCAAATGTTAAAAAGCGCAACCTTACTGATAATATTGTCCTTTTGTGTCTTGGTTCGATTGCCTAGTTTGAAAAAAATCTCAATTACCTTTCTGGAGGTAGGTTCCAATATTCAGATTCCTCTGCAGTACAGAACTGATACAAATGAAAGAATCTGGATTTGGGCGTAAAATGTCATTACTTTAATGAACTCCGTTAAAATCCGAAATATAGACATTAGTGATTTTGTCATGGTTACTGTTTATGACACCTTAGAAGAGAGAATACAAATTGAAAAAAAAAAATAAACCAAAAAAATTGTAAATTTATATCATACTTGAATTTTTATGTTCAACAAAACCGTGCGATCATTTTGAAACAAATTAATGATTATGTTTCTTGTTGAAAGAATGATTCTCAAAACGCCGAGCTATCCGCCTATAGGAATATATGCGCAAGAAACTAGGTTACACCCTATTTGAGCCTCTATAGGCGCAACTATGTGAGGCCAAATGTATAAAAAAGTCTGTGTAAATATTTTCGTTGCAAATGAATAACATTTTTCCTTTTTTATAATGACATGTGTGGACACCGACTTTACTCGTTGATTGCCATTACTCTGCCGCATGCACAAACACAAAAACCCACGTGTCACAATGGCTTGATTTGTTTTGCGCCGTAATGCTAATATACTGTGTCAGTATGATACTTCAGTTTAGGTCGACATACTTGTATTTATATGGAATCAGTGATAGAAGACATTTAAGGAAGTTAAAATTACCCGTGCTGCAAAGACAATTCTTGACACCTGTGAAGCATTTTTCAGACCACATCACATAGTGTTAATAAGAATTTATGGGAAAGACCATTTCGAAACTTTGTCAAGAGCAGTCTTAACGCAAAGCTTTAAGATCTTAGTGCTATGGACTTTAATTATATAACCTTTGTTGCAAGATTATCAAGTTGTGGAGTCCAGTCCAGTCAATCAATTAAAGTTATCGACAGAAAGGCCATTTGAATCATCGAAATAATTTTTCTGCTGTTACTACATGTATCAAGAATTCTTTTTTTGGAGATTGTTTAATAAATCGGTGATTTCTGATGTATGTAGACTTGATGAACGCATCAACAACTACTGAAGGCTTTATATTTTGTCCAGATAAATGATTACAGCATGTATCAGTTGTGTATGCGAATACCGGATGATACAAGGATGACTTATTTGACGAAAATGCCAATTCTTGCCTTAATTAGTACAAGTTTTATTTTTTCTTTGGAAATAAAGCAAATTCATTTTGATTTGCTGCCACTCAAAATGGGTTTGTCTAAACATTCAGGTTTCAAGTCTATTCGAGGAACCGCTGGCTCATGATCTTCAGTCTTGTCCAGCTAGTGACATTTGTTACATATGAAAACTATCTTAAACAGTTTAATGTTTTGACATCTTGTTTACTAGCACGTGGTCATTGTACACGAAACACACGGGAAATTACAAGTGGCCTTAAACTGGCCATGGACTGTAATGTCGCTGTATTATTATATGTATAAAGCAAATGTGTGTGTATGTCTTTATTTCTATTATGTTATTTGTGGCAGAAAGAAATAATATTGCATTAAATTCTAACACAAAGTAAGATAAAAAAGAAATAAAGCCGTAAAATATACATTTTATTAAAATGAATTAAGATAAAAATAAAATAGTAATTTGGGTATTCGAACCGACAACATAAGACATAATAGTCCCTGCATATATCCACTACGTATACACCACGCAGGCAACTGATGACAATGAGAGTTTATTAATATCAAGTACGAGTATAGTACAGTATAGTAAGAGGTTATATTGGGGTAACTCTCTAAACATTGATTTTTACAAAATTCACTATCAGCGCATATCTCTCCATTAACCATACTTTGCATATCTAACAATAAAATAAGATAGTTTTTGTATTCAAAATATCTTTAATGGAGAGGCATGCGCTCTATGTGTATTTATTAAAAAACGTGTTGATTTCACTGACGTGTTCCATGTTTGTATAGAGTTATACGGAGACAACCCTAATGAATTACATGTGTTAAACATTTAATGCAATATTTTACCGAGATTTTTACCATATAAACTTTTACAAAATGATTGTAGGTTAAGGTGTTTTCACTATAAATATGCATATTATATACTTTTAAATTTTGAATCCTATAGGCGGATAGCTCGGCGTTTTGAGAATCATCCTTTAGGAGAAAGAACATAGCGTTTCATTTATGTTTTTAAATGACTAAAAATACTAAAATATGAATTGATATCAGAATTGATTTTTTATGTTTTACAAATTACTGCATCTATTTTGAACCAAATTAATGATTAAATTGCTAGTTGAAAAGGAGAAAGAACAAACGTTGATTTTTCTCTTTTATTTTAATTTTTATATATAGTATTGAAATACATATAAGTAAAAAATTTCTAAATTGGTTTTTTAGAATTGAATTTTCATGTTTTACACAATTCTGCATTCAATTTGAATCAAATAAATGAGTATGTTCATTTCTCAAATTATGTCACTGTTTCAACAATAAATAAATGATCTTTTGTGTACTCTTATTTCATTTCTATATTTGGTATAATCTCTTGAAATAGACAATATGTGACATGATAAATAACCTAGGAAAATCGTTACACACTTGTAAACTTATATATTTTTGCGAGTCTTAATTTAATTTATGTTTACATATATAATATTCGTTTTTAGAAATGAGCTACAGTACAGACCTGTCCAAAGTTTAACACCAGTGCGGAATTGAAAGTTCGTTATTATCTCAATCCCTAGTTTAAACAGTGTGGTAGCTGAGAGTGCACGCTCTGTAAGTGGGAGGTTGTGGGTTCGAACCCCGGACGGGTCTGACCCAAGACTTAAAAGTGGGTAGTGACTATTCTTTAACCAAGCACTTTACATTACGAACTGAAAGTCACAGTTCTTTCGGATGGGAACTTAAAATAAACGAGGACCCGTGTCACGGTGGGCTTGGAATACTAAAGAACTCTGCTGTATAATGCCATCAGCACAACGCACAGGCAAATTTTTTACACTTTCGCTTATAGCTGGCGACGTCTCGATAGAAGAGAAATATTCTGTTCTGGGACGTTAAACACCATTACTCGACTCGACCCTTAGTTAGCTACTTCTGATCAAAGACTTGAAGTGGGTAGTGACTGTTCTTTCGCCAAGCACTCGGCATCACGAAATGAAAGTCACGATTCTTTCGGATGGGAACTTCAAAATTAATAAACGAGGTCCCGTGTCCGGGTAGGCTTGGCACACTAAAGAACTCAACATTATCATGCCATCTGCGTAACGTAGAAGCACATTTTCTGCACCTTAGCCTATAGCTGGCGACATCTCGATATAAGTGAAATATTCTTGACTGGGACGTTATACACCATTACTCAACTCCTTTCTTTCTATTGTCTTGTATTGCTTTTTTGCAATTTACTTTCATTGTGCAGAATTGTAAATGCTTTGGTTGTTGCCAAAAACATTTTATTTGGAAATTCCATTATTTGGCGTTGTGATTTGGACCTTGACCGGTATGTTTGTGTTTGAAGATACTTCTATTAAGCATTGTTACATACACGTAGAGGGTTTGTTTCAAGCATATGTTGAATGGTCGTAAAATTGTCTATCGCACTTTCGCGTCATTCCGATGTTACAATAAAGGCAAGAATAGATAAGTTTTGAAAAATTATATGTAAATACAGGATATTGCACATATGTATATACATTCTAAAACACAAGAATATTCTTTGATATTATGTTTTCATTGTTTAATGGCAGATAATCCATTAAGCATATTTTACAAGTACATGTATATCAATGTTTCAAAATATTGACATGGGATTTTTTACAATTGAGCAAATAAGATGGTTTGGCCATTTTAAAACGAAAATACATGTTTACATTGGTTGATTGTCTTGCAAAGGATAGGTCTGTCGAACGTTTAACACAAAGTTAACGCCCCATAGTTCCATGCTCCGTTCATTCTCGGTTCCGATTGCACGTACATTTGACGGGTTTACCTAGCTAGGTGTTTACCATTCCATTCAGGAGCACCCAGCCTCATTTCCCTTAACGTATTTAACAAGGCGTATCAAGGCCTTCAAAAAGTTTTACGGCCGTCATGACAGTATTGTTGACAAGTTTGATGTCTCTGTGTCCAGGATATACTTGACACCCTTATAGTTCCATGCTGCTTTCATTCTCAATTTTGATTGCACACGTGACGGGTTTAGTTAAACACGAGGTGTTTACCATTCCATTCCGGAGTACCCAGGGTCAATTCCCTTTACGTATTAAACGTTTAACTTAAATTGCTAGATTTAAATGAGGGTTGTGATTTGGACATGGATTGGTATGTTTGTATTTTATTAATGCATCAAGTGACGAATCGGCAGCACAGGTCTACTCATTGTTAGCTACTTTCGTCGACAGATTTGCGGCGGTTGCTCCCTCACCCCCCCCCCCCTCTCTCTCTCTCTCTATGCAGCTTTCCAGTCACAAGCTAACTGTGTTGGCCACTCGGTAACTAAACTTCGGCACCAATTCTTTAACTCAGTGTTAAACCTTTGACAAATCTGTTCTGTATATATCATTTATTCATATGCGAAATAAGCTTCCCGTCTGTATTCTTTACAAATAAAAATCCAGTTTTTTAAATTGTCCAATTCAAGGGTTCTTCAGTTAAACTGATGTTGATTATTTTCTTTACATTTTTGATATATCAATATTTGCATAAAACAACTACCAGCAAATAAAAAGACAACGCTCATTTAATATCGTGTTTCCAATAATATCTAAACTATGACAAAATAAACAGCAGGTTTTAGTTGAACATGCGAGGAAAATATCTTTAAAAGTAATGGAGATTTATGTCCCAGTCAAAATTCCTTCGCTTATATTTAGAAGTCAGTTCGCACGTGTATGGTAGAGAAAATCATAGAAAAAACGCATAACTTCGGCAAGCGAACTGACAAGCTTTCTCACGCTTGGGGTTTGTCGAAATTGGTATTCGAATCTAGTCGGTGAGAGGCGTTGTCTTCGACAACTCGTCCACCGCACTGGGATCTGTTCAAATAAGTATTCGAACGTAGTCGGTGAGAGACGTTGTTTTAGACAACTCGGCCATTAAAGTCCCACATAGGGAAAAGGTAAAGTTTCGGATGCAGACGGGGCAGTGTAGGCGTTATATTTAAAGAGCTCCGTCATTTTCGGTTTGATTCATGTCTGTGTCTTTACTGTTGAGAACAGTACACGCAACCTTTTGACGCAGTAATTTGACTATGAACTGTGGGTCAGTTAATTTGTTCAACCACTGCTTAAATACGAAGTCAATAAAGACCTTACTTCAGATTAATCAATTGTAAATATGTAGCCGAAAGATTGCTGATGTGATTTGAGGCATCAATAACTAATTGACAAGTGTTGAGTCTTTGGCTCAATACCTGGCTGGATCTAAATAATGAATAACAATAGCGTTTATAGTTTTGACATTTTAATTTCAATTGTTAGAATTGTCATAAAAAATACGATGAATAAAATTAATTTCTTTATCAATACATATATGGTATTTAATATTTATAATATGTATATTTAAAATATAGGGCCTAGCATTATTCGAAAAAGGTTATACCAGTTGAGAACTGCTCTCATCAGTTTTGCATATTTTCTTTAAAGATTTTTAATTTAAAATTTCAACAAGCTTTAATGGACCCCAACACTCTGAACAGAATCTTTACAAAATTGAATACAAACACTTGAAAAAAAACATTGTTTGGATAATGTGCTTGGTTTGAGAGAGTTTACTCATAAAGGTTATTAAACTTAAACCATGTATACTGAGACAGCAAGTTCTGGAATGATGAGTATTTGAAGAAAACCATTATTTTTTTCCAAGCAACTGGCTAACTTTCCCAAGAGTAGACAGTAGTGTTCGATGATCTAAACCCCATTTCTTTAGACTCTGCCATAGAGAGGTTTAAATGTAAGCCTATAGTGAGTCAAGTTTGACCTGTCGACTTGACATTTCCTTCAAAATATTCATATAGAATGATCCACCCAAAATGAGTAGTGTTTAGATTCAAGTTAATACATATACAGTGTGCTTGCCTACTCTATGAAGTGAGTATTACTCATGATGTAGTATAGAAAATGAACGTCCGAGTTCCCTTCACATAAATGAACTGATCCATGGTCAATATTTAAATTAAAGGTCAAGCGGACAGGTCAATGTTGTTCACCTATACATTGTTATGATTAAATACAATTGGTAAATATAAACAAAATATTGAAATCATAATAAACAGTAACAAACACTTTGATTTTCTTTTTAACATGATCACACCATTATCATACCACTATATTGCACTTCATCCCATCAAAACATACTGTCAACCGAATTCTCTTTCAAGAACCGATTCACAATTAACTTCATGATGTAGGCTATAGCTGAATATTTGTTTAACCATTTTAGAAAACAACTTTCACAATTATTTTGTCATTGCAAACCATACAAATAAAAGTTGGTTTAAAGTCGTAACATGTATAATTGACCAATTATGCTAAAATACAGATCTTTCTCTTACAACCAGTCATTCAGATCTGTAAGTTAAGCTGTGGCAGGTGTATAAGCACCTGTCAGATAATTCTTAGGAACCAGTCCGTACTTGCCTTCAAGCTCACCAACCCACCATTTCTTGTCATCAAAATCTCTGTTTATTATGAGAATAACGTCCCCTTTACTAAATGACAGTTCATCAGGCCCATCACCTTTACAATCCCACATTCCATAGTATAAGTTCTCAAATCTTGATCTCTGGGCAATACTTTCTTTTTCTTGGGTTCTGTTGGTATAGGTGGTAGATCTATTGCAGGAGGTGGCCGTGGGAGAGATTCAGATGATGCTGATCCCTCTGTAGGAATTGGAGGAGGGGGCAAATTAGGCACCCGGCCATGACCTACTGTTCTACCTGGAACTTCTGGTGGTTTACAATCTGGAGGTGGAGGGGGTGGTCGTGGGAGGGGTCTATCTGGCACTGGCGGTGTCGGGTTGGCAGTATCAACATATTCCTCATCTTGTTCCAAATCATCTGGTTTTAAAGTGGTTGGACTCTGAGGCGAGTCTTGAGGTCCATCCACATTTCCTGTATCCTCATAGATATCGTCTTCTGTTGGCTCCTCTTGGTTGATTTTGGCAGATTCCTCATCAGGTGCTGAATAGAAATCGTCTTCAATAATTTCATTATCTTTTGGCTTAGGTGATTTAATTGGTTCAGGCTCTGGCTCAATAGGTTCATAAATGTCTCCGTCTATAAATAAATCAATATTTATATCATATTTTAACCTCATTTGAATGTGTGAAAAGAGGATTTGTTTAAACGTATTAAATCCTGATACAATGTAGGGTATCGGTACATGACATTTCTTAGCATTGAGTTGAGTTGAGTAATGGTGTTTAACATATGTACATTTAAATTATACATCAATACAAATGTATAGTTGAGTACTGAGTAATAGTGTTCAACGTCCCAGTCAAGAATATTTCACTTATATTGAGACATCACCAGCTATAGGCAAAGGTGCAGAAATTTTGCTTGCGTGTTGTGCTGATGGCATTATACAGCAGGGTTCTTTATTGTGCCAAGCCTACCATGACAAGGAATTTTGTTTAAGTTCTCATCCGAAAGAACTGTGATTTTTATTTTGTAATGCTGAGTGCTTGGCGAAATAAAAGTCACTACCCACTTGGGTCAGACCCTGGTCTGGGTATGAACCCATGACCTCCAACTTAGAGAATGAACACTCTACCAACTGAATTACTGCAGTGGTCCGATACAATGAAGCACAACTGTATTTCACTTGTCTTGAGCATTAAACATTATGATGAGAAATAGTCATACAATTCAGAGCCTTTTCTGACTTTTTAAGAAAGTGGTCAGGGCCATGACTATTGGGATTTTAGCCCAGTTAAGTCCATGCAAATTGGAAATTTCAAATTTAAAAATCAAGTTATTCCATTCAACATCTTTAAACAAATGCAAATTTATTATATTATATAATCCAAAATGTAAATAAAATTGTGTAATTTGATAGATCATATTACGAAAGCCTATTAGACTCATGAAATTAAAAGGCGTAATAAAGCAAAATAAAGGCGTAATAACGCAAAATAAAGGCGTAATAACGCGAAATAAAGGCGTAATAACGTGAAATAAAGGCGTTATAATGCTAAATTGAAGGCATTATAATGCCTTTATTTCCCATTATTAAGCCTTTTGTTTCGCGATATAACGCCATTGTGTCGCGTTATAACACCTTTCAATTCGGGTTATAACGCCTTTTAATTCGCGTTATTATGTCTTTCTAAAGAAAAAAAATAAAAGGCGTAATAATGCAAAATAAACAATGATAAAGGCGTTATAAAGCGAAACAAGAGGCCCATGGGCCTGATATGCTCACCTGATAACTAATGGCTAGCTGATAGATTAAAAGAAAACATAAATACTAAACCCCAATGACTGATTTCTTTACATCCTAATAATCGTTGTATCAATACCTACAACATTCTAATATACATGCCTATACAAAAAGTTTATAGTTTTCGAGATAATTAACCATTTCGGTATTGTTTCGCATCTGTAACCTTGACCTTTGAACCCATAACCTTTTTCTATACATCAAAATGATTGTCATATCAATACCTTCAACATTTTAAAATACATGCCCATACAAAAAGTTTATAGTTTTCGAGATAATTAACCATTTTGGTATTGTTTCGCATCTGTGACCTTGACCTTTGAACCCATGACCTTTTTCTATACATCAAAATGATTGTTGTATCAATACCTACAACATTCTATTATACATGCCTATACAAAAAGTTTATAGTTTTCGAGTTAATTAACCATTTCAGTATTGTTTCGCATCTGTAACCTTGACCTTTGAACCCATAACCTTTTTCTATACATCAAAATGATTGTCGTATCAATACCTACAACATTTTAATATACATGCCTATACAAAAAGTTTATATTTTTCGAGATAATTAACCATTTTGGTATTGTTTCGCATCTGTGACCTTGACCTTTGAACCCATGACCTTTTTCTATACATCAAAATGATTGTTGTATCAATACCTACAACATTCTATTATACATGCCTATACAAAAAGTTTATAGTTTTCGAGTTAATTAACCATTTCAGTATTGTTTCGCATCTGTGACCGTGACCTTTGAACCCATGACCTTTTTCTATACATCAAAATGATCGTTGTATCAATACCTACAACATTCTAATATACATGCCTATACAAAAAGTTTATAGTTTTCGAGATAACTAACCATTTTGGTATTGTTTCGCATCTGTGACCTTGACCTTTGAACCCATGACCTTTTTCTATACATCAAAATGATTGTTGTATCAATACCTACAACATTCTATTATACATGCCTATACAAAAAGTTTATAGTTTTCGAGATAATTAACCATTTTGGTATTGTTTCGCATCTGTAACCTTGACCTTTGAACCCATAACCTTTTTCTATACATCAAAATGATTGTCGTATCAATACCTACAACATTTTAATATACATGCCTATACAAAAAGTTTATAGTTTTCGAGATAATTAACCATTTTGGTATTGTTTCGCATCTGTGACCTTGACCTATGAGCCCATGACCTTTTTCTATATATCAAAATGATTATTGTATCAATACCTACAACATTCTTATATACATGCCTATACAAAAAGTTTATAGTTTTCGAGTTAATTAACCATTTCAGTATTGTTTCGCATCTGTGACCGTGACCTTTGAACCCATGACCTTTTTCTATACATCAAAATGATCGTTGTATCAATACCTACAACATTCTAATATACATGCCTATACAAAAAGTTTATAGTTTTCGAGATAACTAACCATTTTGGTATTGTTTCGCATCTGTGACCTTGACCTATGAATCCATGACCTTTTTCTATATATCAAAATGATTATTGTATCAATACCTACAACATTCTAATATACATGCCTATACAAAAAGTTTATAGTTTTCGAGATAATTAACCATTTTAGTATTGTTTTGCATCTGTGATCTTGACCTTTGAACCCATGACCTTTTTCTAAACATCAAAATGATCGTTGTATCAATACCTACAACATTCTATTATACATGCCTATACAAAAAGTTTATAGTTTTCGAGATAATTAACCATTTCGGTATTGTTTTGCATCTGTAACCTTGACCTTTGAACCCATAACCTTTTTCTATACATCAAAATGATTGTCGTATCAATACCTACAACATTTTAATATACATGCCTATACAAAAAGTTTATAGTTTTCGAGATAATTAACCATTTTGGTATTGTTTCGCATCTGTGACCTTGACCTATGAACCCATGACCTTTTTCTGTATATCAAAATGATTATTGTATCAATACCTACAACATTCTAATATACATGCCTATACAAAAAGTTTATAGTTTTCGAGTTAATTAACCATTTCAGTATTGTTTCGCATCTGTGACCGTGACCTTTGAACCCATGACCTTTTTCTATACATCAAAATGATTTTTTCAAAATTAAATGCAAAAAGCGTAACCTATTTTTTGTCAGAATTTCACAAAATGAACAAACTATAGGCTTAAGACACTAGAGAAGCCAAATATCACATCAGATTTTTTCTCCAATCAATACTTTCAGAGAAGAAGATTTTTTTAGGATTTTTGCACCCCTAGGTCACCTTACCTAGTTATGGTAGCCATGGCAATGCCACGAACAAATCTGAATTGCACCGGCCCATATATACTTCTCACCAAGTTTCATTGAAATCTGTCTTGTAGTTTCAGAGTAGATATCGAAAATGTGTGTTAACGACGCACACACACACGCACGCACATACACATGCTGGGCTATGCCATAAGCTCACATGACCTTTCGGTCAGGTGAGCTAATAAAGGCATTATAACACCTTATCATTGTTTATTTTGCGTTATTGTGTCTTTATTTTGCATTATTACGCCTTTTATTGTTTTTTTATTCATGAGCCTAATAGGCTTTCATACATGTAAATACTGTGTATATAAATTTAAACTAGTTCTTTAGATGAGCTGAACTATATCTATTGCGAAAATAGCTCAAAACTTGGGTAAATAATTAATGGTTTTGTCATTGGGATGGGGCCCAATTTCGAGCATATATCAAGGGTAAAAAACCCCTGTAACTGTTGAATTTATTTCAGGCATTCGGATAATGCAAATCAGCATGTTATGATTAGTGTGCCTGCAATAGCAGTTATATGCTAATGATAAGTACATCTGCTCAGGAAAACTGAATAGGCCAGGGCGTTAAGACGTTATGATCTGTTTGTCTGGAATAGATACAGCAGTTATACAGCCACAATTACCATATCTTATATATTATAAAATTATATATCCAGCCAAGATTCTTTCACTTATATCGAAGCAGTCAGTTCGGGAAACTGGTGGAACTAATAGTGCCTAGAAAAAAAGTTCTCACACTATCATCAGTCCAGATTGGGATTCAAACCTAAGTAATGAGAGGCACGGTCATCCGTTAAATGGCACTTTTAACCACTTGGTCACCTACGACCCAATGTTGTAAAAAGTATTTGTTCAACTTAATGTTATACATCAATTGAAATGTATAGTTGAGTAATGAGAAATGGTGTTTAACGTCACAGTCAAGAATATTTTACTTACATTGAGATGTCGAAAACTATGAGCAAATGTGCAGAAATATTGCCTCTGTGTTGCACTGATGGCATTATACAACATGGTTCTTTACCACACTAATCATGACACAGGACCTTGTTTATTTTAAGTTCCCACCCAAAAGAACTGTGACTTTCATTTTGTAAAGCCGAATGCTTGAACTTTCAAGTCTTTGGTCAGACCCTGTCAAGGTACAAAGACCAACCTCCCACCTACGGAGCGAGCACTCTACCAACTGAGCTAAGGTAGAGGTTCCCAAAAGTATAGCAATAGCCTTTCTAGCAACATGTGTTTTGTTTTCAAGTACATGTACATGTTTTCTTAATTGTATGATCACAACAGATTCAAAGACAGGATTTGTTTGGTGAAGGGCTGTAGTTTCCTTTGGGTACTCTAGTTTTCTCCACCATCCTAGAACTGATCGCCTCGATATACAAGTAAAAACATCTTGACGGGCCAAAAAGCATTACTCCACTCCAATTCACTCAAAGCCAGAAAATACTTTCTGAAATGACCTGTATGAATTTTATAAATTTGAAAGACATTTTGAACTGCTACACTTTGTAGGCAGGCTGGTGCTTAGTATATGTCCTATGTTTTAATTATGATTAATTCAAGATTAATAAGCAATTGACGTATCGCCGGCTACACCCACAATGTTCCGTCATGACGTTGGTTTGGTACCGTGATGGCAGCCAGTGACAGAACATAATAGGCATGGCCGGTGATATGTTAATTAACTTGTTGTTATTATCTTTACATTTTAATGTTAAGCTGTACTCCACTTAAGCTTTCACTGTATAATCACGAAATTTTGAGAGTTTGAACCAAAGACAAAAGGGGAATTGGTGTGGAGATTTCCAAGCAACTGGATACAATTTTATTTCTGTGGTGAATTAAACTCCCACCTAAACTTTCCACTGTATAATCACAAAACTCTGATAGGTGGAACCAAGGACAACAGGAGAATGAGTGGAAAGATTTCAAATATTGGATACAATTTTTTTATTTATGTGGAGAATTAAACATATTAAACCTCTACTTAAACCCATTCAGCATGTTTAAAGTGCCCATGGCCCCATTGTTAAGGCTTTACTGGGCCATATTTGACATTAGATTAATGCTATTTTTGGTGTTTTTGACAAAACTTATTTTGAAAAAGGATCCTTCGGAAACATTATGGATTGAACACTGCATTTATTAGGATTACTTATGATAAGATGTCCTCATTTGAGAAAAAACATTCCCTAAAATTTTAGCCAATCTCAAAATATTTCAAGATATTCAAAAGAAATTGAGATTTTACAATTAAATTTTGAAAAAAAATGTTTGGGGATTTGGAATATAGCACTTCTATGGTAAATACAAGTCATGTTTCTTTCACTAGGGAAACAGTGATCAGTTCTTGATAGTGGAGGAAACCAGAGTGAATGGATAAAGCCAGCAATCCTCAGTAAAGAAATGACAAACTTTCTCACACACAGATTTGAGTGGGCTTTGGACCTAAGCTAAGAGAGGTGCTGTTATCTGCAAGTTTGTGCTTTTTTATGACTTTATACCAATTTAGACAATAGGCCCTATAGTAACCATAATTTTATGATTATACAGTAAGTATAAAAGCAAGCAATACCATCATCATCAATACCACCAGTGTAACTGGCACCCAATAACACTCTTCTCCAGTTCTCAAAGTCATCCTTACTTGGAGCAACAAACTGCAAAAACAGAAAAAATAAAATCAAATTAATGTAAAGTGAAATGTGTAAATCTGTAAACAAATACCGGTACATTAAAACCCTGTTAGAATGACACACAAATACTTTGCTGCTTACCATATACATGTACTGTAAACCAACCATTATCTGAGACTAGTAATTTTCGGGATGTCACAATAAAAAATAATTTGTGACAATAAATTTTTCAGGATTTGATAAAATACACCAAAGAAATCATTAAAAAATTTGTCTTATTTAAGGTTTGTGACAACATACTTTTGCAATTTTTAAAGTACTGTATACAACTGTAAACTACCTGTATAACATTTTCTTAGTGAAAACAACCCTGTGAAGTTTCATTGTCATTGATCTCCAGTTCTGGAGCAGAAAATGAATTTGAAAATTTCACCTTAAGTGCATGTTCAGCATTTGCTCAGGTGAGCTGAAAATATGACCTAACAAATAATAGGGGTCTTTTACATAAGTATCCATATGAAATTGAATTAATTAAACTAGCATTAATTTGATACATAATATCAAGATTTCACTTCATCCTTTTTTCAAAAAAAATAAAAAATAAAAAAAATAAAAAATAAATAAATAAATGCATTTGTAAATATACAAATTTGATTTTTTTTTTTTGCAATGCCATAAGCTATTAAAACTAGAACTGTCTCTTGAGAGCCAAATCCCCCCCCCCTGCCCAAACATTTAAGCTTTCCTGCAACCCTAGGTAGCCAAGTGTTCTAAAGTCCATGCTCAAGGATCTCAGTGCCTCTCACTGCCTAGGTTCAACTCTGATTCCGGCAGATCATATTGTTAGAAATTTTAGTAGTTCACTTGCTAAAGGATGGTGGGTTTTTTGTTTTGTTTTTTTTCTGTTTTTTCCGGTTTCCTCATCCATCATTGAACTGACCACCTTTAAATGACATGATTCTAAAGAAACCAAATCCAATTGCATAGCTCTCTCTCTCTCTCTCTCTCTCACTGTGTAATTGAACAGTAAAATACTAATTAACAACAAGTAAATCTTTTGAGTCTAAGAGAAGGAAATTATTGAGATAGTAATACATTCCAGTTATAATATACTATTCTACTCAAAGTAACAAAGTAGATATATATATATATATATATATATATATATATATATATATATATATATATATATGCATAGAGTAAAAAACTGTAGCGTCAACTCAATCCACAGAAAGAACCTGTGAGAAAACAGCATTTACACACAAATCAATTAAAGGGGTGCAATATATAAATGTGGCCAACTTTTCCTGTCCAGAATACAACCAGATAGCATTCATGCATTGATAATGAGTATGGTCCTTTAAGTCTGGTAAAATATTAACAACTTTTTTTGTCATTTTGAAAGTCAATTTCTGTATCAATAGCATGCTTCAAATTTCCATTCACTGAGTTACGATTTCAACATGCCGCATGGTTTAGTTTTTTTTTTTTTTTTTTTTTTTTTGCACACACAAAATGTTGAACATGTGATTAAAATTAAAATTACAGCATAAATCCTGATATTGGAAAATTAAAGTACTGGTATATTCATATTTGAATCAATTGGAGTAGGCAGTGTATGTTCTAATGGTTTACTGTAATTTGAAAAATTTTGCATAAAACCATAAACATTACGAAGTAGTTATTTTCAATGAAACTGGTGAAGATTTTATATTCACAAAATTTACATGCATTTTCAATGACAATCATTAGACAATACTAAAATATAAAAGTGTTATGATGCTACCTATTTCACCAAATTTGTGGAAAATACTTAAAAATGGACTATACTTTCACAAATTTCAGAAATTTGTCAAATTTTTCATTTGTGAAAACTCGGAGTTCAAGATAAATATTTTTAATAATTTGGATCAAGTGGATTGTGATATACAGAGCTAGAGAAAGAAAGTAACTCAATATTTTTACCAAGAAAATTGGTAACCGAAGAATCATTATTGTTACATGAGAATATAGAGTACATGTATTGTTATTTTGAAATATCATAATAAAGACTTAAACAAAAATCTTAATTAAGAAAAAAAAAGGAATAAAAAACTGGTTCATGAAAATTGATAAAATACATGTAACTAAAACAGTAATCATATTCAAGAAAAAAAGATGCAAGAACCTGATCTAAGCACATCATGCCTATTTGACCAATATTTAAACCAATGGTACATCCGTTGAAAACATAGCACTGTCGTGCTGTTGTACAGCGTAGTTGGGAAAATGGTGTTGTGGCAAGACAGAATATTACCAAAAATCTCCCCACCCCCCGGGAAAGGGGGGTTGGGGGTTGGTTCGATCTATGTGTAACAGGAGGGAGGAAACACCAGAAAAAAACACTTCCTCACCGAGTGCCCCGGCTGAGAACCGAACCCGGCCCTCCCGGGTGAAAAGCAAACGTTCTACCACAATGCTAAAAGATCCGGACCAGAAAGTCTGGCAGTAAATCACTCTATTATATCTACCACATGTATATACACAACACAACAATACCACGACTAGCTCAATCCCGCTACCTATGCAAAGTCCGACGGGTGTTTTTTGGAAAAAGAAACAATGTACCAAACCATGTATTGCTAAATTAAATGGCAGAAAATAATAGTTTAATAAATATATGAAAAAGACAATCAGTAATTAATATCTAATAAAGTTTTATAAAGTCATACCCGATCGTTTTGTCATTTCGGATAGAGAGAAAGTAGAGTTTTGCAGACCCTACCGTTGCTATGAGGGGGTATATTCTAGTGGTTGTATGTAACTGGATCATTTGCTGTTAAATCAAGGTTTTAATAAACTGCTAACTACCACTCACAGTATTCCCGTTTCATGTTATAATGGTGAAGTATGTGGTCATGTGCACACAACACTGTACGAATTATCTCCCTTTCACCAAAGTGAAATCTAATCGATAAACAGTTAAAATATGACACAATTGCCTCAATATCAAAATAGGTTATCATACCCTTCAAAATAAATTTTAATTACCGTAGATTTCATGTAGAATTAAAAAGTTATGATTTAACATCGTAGGACGCAAACTTCTCGGACTACTTTTTATTGTAAACACGAGATCAGTTCGCCAGATTGCAGAAATTGTTGGATGCATCCCGTCGCAATATTTTACTAGATTCCGAAATGTAATCCGAAAATTTATTCCAAATGTGCATATGTAACCAAATGCATTACCCGTCTCAGAATACATATCTCACGATAAAACAGATATATTTCTTTCATGCTCATTTACCAGGCGCACTATTTACATGTGTACTCATATCTTATAATTTCATAGCAAAGAAGCCCGATATCTTGGAAGAAAGCGATAGCAAAGTACGCGTTCACTATCCTGAAATGCCGAACAAAAAATAAACTTTGGTTCATGCATAATATGTGCATCAGAAATATTTTATTACTGTTTTGGAAAAAAAAAACTAATCATGGGTCATACAATTAGTAAATTTTTAATTAGTATTGAAAAATTTCTTTATGCTAAGGGTCATGCTAAAATAATTTTTAAAATTCTAAAATTTGATCTTTGATGAAAATAAAATTAATTGAAATATTAAAAGAATTGAAACATAAATAGGTGTTCTTTTTTGTTTTGTTTCTTTACATTACCTTCAAGTCCTGAAATAATAAAAACATACAAAATCAGTTTTTCATTCAAAATTCTGAATCAATTAAAACCGTTTTTAATCACTCATCTACTAGGCAATCACTCTGGTTTCAGCTGCTGTAAGTTATAGATGCTATGTTGGTTTCTGTTGCTATGGAAACTGAAAATCAAAGTCCCACCCCAAAGTGAAGTACATGTATTGTAAAGACTGCCTATAAAATAAAAGCAATGCAAATACTTTTCTGCCAAAGCTTGTATAACAAAGAAAATAACATAACAATTTACAGTAAAACCTCATTATGATGCCTTCAATTGACAGATCGCCAGCCACGCTCACTAGTTCCGACAAAGGCCTGCTTGAATTACACATAAAAAATAGAAAACTCCGCCTGAATTGTGTCATTTAATGACGTCATTGACAGTAGATTGTCATTAGTTGCCGTGATGCTGCTTTGGAACCATGTCGGAACATGAACTGCATGGCTGGTGATATGTCAATAACTGTGCAAAATTTAATATTTTTTCAGTTTCTATTAAACATCAGTCAAAATAATAACTGAAAAACCTTCCCAATTTAATTGGGAGCCTCTGTCACAACAAAACTTGGGCAGGTGCTAAAAATTGCACAAAAATTGGGGACAGAGAATTCAGACTGGAATCCACTGGAAATTTTGCTGCCGCGGATTGAAAAAACACTGTGAGCTGTACTGTAGGTGCTGATTCAACTGGAACATGTGTAATTTTAGCTGATTCAACTAGAACATGTGTAATTTTAGCTGATTCAACTGGAACATGTGTAATTTTAGCTGATTCAACTGGAACATGTGTAATTTTAGCTGATTCAACTGGAACATGTGTAATTTTAGCTGATTCAACTGGAACATGTGTAATTTTACCATAACTTATAAATATGACATATTTTGCATTCTGTTATTCAGAATATGCGGATATTACGTAATTTAGCTAGACAAATGCCAACGTAAACGACTCAACGGTATTAAATCAAAAATTTTTATTTTCACACAAGAACGACTAGTCACTAAATTTATCACCTGGGTGAACTTCTAGGTTGCTATAACAAAAATTTAGATCAAATTTAGCACAATTGCATGCCTAATTTCAAACCTGTGATACAAAAAACTGACGACATAAAAGATGGCATAAAGCAAGGTTTTACTGTAAAATATGTAAAAATCTTTAGATAAACAATGATTAAAGTGAGCAAGACCATGTATAAACAGATAAAGTTATATAAAATCATTCATAAGATTTCCAATACATATATGTATGAAAAAGCATAAAACATTTCATATGCAGTGTGATGTACGGAATCCATGTGACCTTTTTATATCATATGACAACTGTCCTATATATAGTCCAACTCGCCTTAAAGGCCACCTCTATATTAGGGCCACCTGCTTATAAAAGCCAGTAGAACTGTATCCAAATTGGTCTTTATTGATATTATTTGAATCTGTATATAAAGGCTACCTGACTATAAAGGCCACATTTACTGGTTCCCTTGCACAGGGGCCAGTTTCATAATAAAATTTAAAAAAATACCCCTAGTATACTCTTTTTATATACTACTAGGGGTATTTTTTTTAAATTTTATTATGAAACTGGCCCCTGTGTTCCCTTGGGTGGCCTTTATAGACAGGTTTGACTGTAACTAAAACTGTATATTTAGTTTGGTAAACTCTATTTAATTAGCACTGCATTTATAATTTATTTTACTTGCAAGTCACCACCATTTTTACCTGATAAACTCTCTTTTCTCCACCAACAAGTTCAAAACATAGATCTTTTTTACTCTGGTCTTTCACTAGATCTGGACTTGGCTTAAATTCATACCCAGTAAGTCTGAATGCACCTTTCTGCTTCTTATCTTTTTCTCGTTCATAATAATAAAATATATCGCCTTTTACAGCACAGTATCTCTTCTGTAGCTTGCCAGTATTCAAGAGTCCTGCAAAATTTACAAAAACATGTGGAATATTTATTTTTGAGTTCATCTACTTTTTCATGGTTCTAAGAAAAATGATTATTTTCAGGGTGGTAAGTCCATGATTTGTGGTTCCCCTTCAAGCACACTTTGTAATACATGTATATATTTTTTTGCTGAAATACAAATTTGTGGGTCAGTGTTTCCTTCGAAATTAATGACTTAACAGTAATGCAATAATTGAAAAACTCTCCAAATGATATTAGTTTCATTATGTAAATTAATTTATTTTAAAAAATCTCAAATCACTAAAATTTCCAGTAGAGTCTGAGCAGTTTAACGACCCAGCTTAGAGATGAAAGTGCTTCTCACAGCCTTGGTTCAAATCACAAGCGGTCAAAAGCCTCAGCAGCTAAATGGACTAAAATGTGCCCACAGATCATAGTGCCTGTCACTGCTTGGGTTCCAACCCCATTTCTTGACAGATTCCTGTGTCAAAGTATGTTCATTTGCTTACTGAAGGTATACGGTTTTCTTCAGACATGCCAGTGTCTCTTATGATCCCAGAACAGATCACCTTAATGTGATTAAATCTTAGCTTTAGTGTAAAAGTCTACACACTATCTTGGTTTTAATCACATTCAAACAGATCTTGGTATGAGAAAGCTTGACCAGAGACTTGAAAGTAAGTTGTCACTTGGCATTACAAAATTAAAGTCACTGTTCTTTCAGATAGAAATTTAAAATAAAAGAAGTCCCATGTCAGGGTAGGCATGGCATGATAAAGAACCCTACTGTATAATGCCATCAGTGCAATGAACAGGCAAAAAATTTCTCATCACCTATAGCTAAAAACGTCTCAATATAAGTGGAACATTCTTGATGGGAATGTTAAACATAAACACCATTACTCAGCTCAACTCTCTGTATCAAACATTCTTTTTTATACCTCAAATGTATATCTTATTCAGGAATTTCACACATAAAATGATATATATGATAATTAAATATAAACCTTTTTTCTGTTTTTTCTCTAAATATCCTGAAATAGTAACATCTTTAAGGTCACTGGCTGGTATATCAGGGATACCTAAAACATATACATAAAACAACATTATAATGGAGCTTGATAAATACGGGAACATTGTCATACATTAATAATCAAAAGTGCTGCTAAATAGAGCAAGATAATAGATATGCAAGTTTACATACATTATTAATCAAAAGTACTGTTAAATAGAGCAAGATATACAATTTTACATACATTATTAGTCAAAAGTGCTGCTAAATAGAGCAAGATATGCAAGTTTACATTTTTTCATTAATTGTTGCTAAAGATTTTAAAAAAAATCATTAAAATTTCCAATTTCCAAGAGACACAACTCTAAAGAAATTTGCACCAAAAACATCATTAAAATTTTAAAATTTCCAATTTCCAAGGGGCACAACTCTAAAGAAATTTGCTCACAGTTACAAGTCTAATGGCAGTGTTTATAAACATAGAGGACTCCATGCTTATATATAAACCAGTAACAATGTGTTTTGCCTGAATACATGAATACAATAACCCCATATTGTGCTTTCTCTGTCACAACCCCGTATTGTGCTTTCTCTGTCACAACCCCATATTGTGCTTTCTCTGTCACAACCCCGTATTGTGCTTTCTCTGTCACGACCCCATATTGTGCTTTCTCTGTCACAACCCCATATTGTGCTTTCTCTGTCACAACCCCGTATTGTGCTTTCTCTGTCACAACCCCGTATTGTGCTTTTTCTGTCACAACCCCATATTGTGCTTTCTCTGTCACAACCCCATATTGTGCTTTCTCTGTCACAACCCCGTATTGTGCTTTCTCTGTCACAACCCCGTATTGTGCTTTCTCTGTCACAACCCCATATTGTGCTTTCTCTGTCACAACCCCGTATTGTGCTTTCTCTGTCACAACCCCGTATTGTGCTTTCTCTGTCACAACCCCATATTGTGCTTTCTCTGTCACAACCCCATATTGTGCTTTCTCTGTCACAACCCCATATTGTGCTTTCTCTGTCACAACCCCATATTGTGCTTTCTCTGTCACAACCCCATATTGTGCTTTCTCTGTCACAACAACCCTGATATTAAAATATACTTGCTATTTATATTGGTCATTTTACCATGAAAAATGTATAAATTTGCTTGTTTAATTACTGAGAAAAAATGAACAAATCAACAGGTACATGACGTAATGGAAAATCCCTATTATGTCTATTAGACTAAAGGTTTCTTCACCAGATTGTCCAGTTCAGTTTCATCAACATACACAGCTCCAATTAGTTGTATAAATTGTTAAAGTAACAATTAGAAAAACAAAGTTAAAACTTTGAAATTATGAAAATTAAGTAAAACACATGACCTTCAACCAGCAGGGTTCGTACAAACATTTGGACTCCAAATTTAAGGACTTTTTAGGGTCTTTTCAGGGTTCTATTTGCAACCACTTAATATAATAATTCAAACACCCAACTGTCCAAATTAAAGGGCTTTTTAGGGCCTTTCAGATAAATTTGAGGGCTTTTTAGGGTCAAACTTGTTTTAGGTATTTTTAGGGCAAACATTAAAAAAAAAGGACTTTTCCAGGCCTGTACGAACCCTGACCAGAGAAGTGAGGCCAGGTACTCTGGAAGAGTAAGCATTTCCTGTCTGGCTAACTTCCATCAACTCATTTGATATCTTTAAACTAAATAAAGGTATTTCATTTCTTGAATTTTAATCTATATACCTTGATCAGTATAGGGATCTTCAGCAGAGTCTGCGTTAGAACTTCCTCCTGTCCGGGTTGACTCATCATCCACTTTGTCCAAATCTAAAAATAAACACAGATAATATTTAAACTGGATGGAAGAAATTCTGTTATCAGGTTACACATCTAAATTAGCACTAAATCAAATGTCTAAATTTTTTATTCATAGTTCATGAACCTACTCTATAACATAAACTCTTTCTACAATAGGGGCTGTTGCCTGAGTGATCTAAAAGACGGGCCTTATGGCCTCTTATGAACTAGATGTGAATCCTGGTCGGTCAGATTCTAGTGTGAGAAAAACTGTCAGTTTGCTTGCTACAGAAAGGTGGTTTTCTCCAGTTACTCCAGTTTTCTCTGCCATAATAAATCTGACTGTCTTGGTATAAGTGAAAGAATCTTGACCATTTTGAGGTGTAAAACATGTATTCTCTTCTCTCTTTGTAGCATCAGATAGCTGCAATAAATATTGACACAGTTTTAATCGTACCTGTTTCATCTAACCACAAAAGTAAAATTTGTCTCCTACAAGTGCAGGCTAACCAATTCGACTTGAAACATGAAAACGGGTAAATGTACAGATAAAATGGGAAGGTCAATTTAGACAGATTTTTCCCATTTTGATGGGAGGGCACGGTGGCCTAATGGATAAGACGTCAGTCTTCAAATCCAGGGTCTCTCACCGCTGTGAGTTCGAGTCCCGCTCGGACCACATGTGGGAAAGTGAATTTTCCTTACTGTTGGCCTTTACTGATTCACCTGGTATCAGTATAATGGACTGGGGGAGTGGTACGCTTGTCTGCGGCGTACTGACTCTGTGAGCTAGCACGGTAAAGTCGCCCTGAGTGCGCGCTAGTACAAGGCAGACCATACAACACACTCGCACTTCACATGCATACACAAAAATTGTTCATAGATTAATCCATAGAGATTAATTAAATAGTTCTCGTCGCGAATAGCTGAAAAATTGCTGATGCGACGTTAAGCAACATTCAACCAACCAACCAACCAACCATTTTGATGGATTTTTCAATTAAAAGTACTAAAAATTGGAACTTTTTGTATAAACATTGTACCAAAATCAAACACTTAACGATAAAAAAGTACCTAAATGGCATGCTTGCACATTGAAAATGTACCGATCTGGACAAATAAATAAATTTTAGATAGTCAGCCTGCAAGTGATTGATGTTAGCTATTTCTATTAATTCTATTGAATTTATACTTTTTTCTCTTATAGCTTTCCTCTTCACTCAATGTACTTGGTTTTTTTTAAATCTAAATACAACAAATAATCACAAATAACAATTTAACAAACTAATTAAAATTAAATTAAAAACTAAATTTAAAATACTATTAACAGAAAGGAAGGATTACAAAACACACATTTCCTTCCAATGTTTGAAATAACAGACAGTCCCACAGTTTGAGATGGGTGACTTCTGGGTTAAGTATGGTTACTTTTTCAATAGTCTCCTATATCATGTATATACCACAATGGAATATGTTAAAATTATCAAGATAAGGACTGGTTAAAGTTTTTGTTTTGAATACTGTTTCTTCATTAGAATATATACAGTAAAATATATATACTGGCCACGTAATTCAAGAAATATGGACTATATAGACACAGGGACTTCATATAAATGTTGTTTATCATTCAAATAAAAAGCAAATGGATCTTAAAACAGTCATTTTAATGAAAAGACAGCCTTATCTAGCCTTGACACAGTGGTCATAAGAGCAGGCTTATGGATGACAATGTCCCTCAATGCTTAAGGTTCAAATCACACACTGATCAGATCCTAGTGCGAGAAAAGATTTTTTGTTTGCTCTCTGAAAGTCAATGGTTTACTACAGGTTTCTCCACTTTGACATAAATGAACAAATTTGACTGGGGTGTAAAACTCTACTTAACTCTAAAACTTCTGAACTGAACCTGATTGGATAAAGTTACCCTAGGCTAAATAAAAAAGAAACATTATAATCCATGTCCGAATCACAATCCAGAAGCAAAGTAAAAACTTTGAAACTGACAAGTTCAGTTAAACACGGGAAATTCCACCAGAGATTGAGGTCAGATGCTCCAGAAGGGTAAGCACCTCCTATTTAGCTAGCTACACCAGCAACGCATGTAATCAAAATTGTGTGAAATGAACATGGAACTATGGGACATCAAATATATCCAGGGTAAGCCTGGACACAGAAACATCAAACTTATCAACAATACTAGTTTAAAGTGAATTAAATGACAGATGCAATGTTTAAACACATAAAACTTAAAATCAATATGAAAACATAAACAAAACACACAAATAAGCTTAAAACAAATAAAGCACATAACAACAAAATAAACATGATAAACAAAAATATTTTAACATCCATGGAAAATACCGTTAAACAAAATATTCTAACATTGGCAGAAAGTAAACAAAAAATATTCTAACATTGGCAGAAAATAAACAAAAAATACTCTAACATCCATGGAAAACAAACAAATATATTTTAACATCTGTGAAAAATAAATAAAAATATTCTAACATTGGCAGAAAAATAAAAATTTTCTAACATCTGGGGCTAACCTTTCAATATCATGCTTGTGCACATTCCCTATCTTACCCCAGTGTGATAACCGTTTCCATAGCATCAATAATGATGAAGAGTGACTTAGAGTTTTTGGTGAATTTGTATAAGACGTAGACCGTCTCATAGGTCCCGGTGTAAAGAAAAGTGCTAAAATTAAAATCCAAACAAAACCATATTACAACATGATGGAAATTGTAATTACCCAGTAATTATGTAGTGTTTATTAAAGTTTGTGACCAAATCATTAACCTGCATCACCTCACAGAGAAGGGCCTTGGTAGCCAAGTGGACTAAATAAGTAAATTGCATGTTTACAGATCACAGCCCTTCTCATCACCTAGGTTTGAATCCCACTTGGGACTAACCCTGATGCGAGAAAGTTTGAAAGTTTGCCTTTGCTGAAGGTCCGTGATTTTCCAGATGTTCTGATTTCCTTAACCATCCCAGAAGTGACCACCTCCATATGTGAAAAATCTTGACTGAGGCACAAAACACCATTACTTCTCGACTCTCAGTTCAGCTTCCATGTCTTGTTTTGTATTACATACACACTTGATACTATGTTCTTGACACATGGGAATTTGATTTGATGCCTGAAATTTCAGTAATAAGCATTTTTTTTTTATATGGGATGACTTTTAACATTTTGAAGAAAGTAAATCTGACCCCTGAAGGTCATGAGTCAACTAGAAGCCTGAAGAAGCTTATGTCTATATAAAAAGTAGACAGCCATGTGCCAAGATAAGAGTTCTAGCTGATTGTGACCAGTGGTCTATGGTGCCAGCTTACAGATTGCAGTGTGTCACTGCCTAGATTTGACATCCCACTTCTAGGTTTCCACAGATTTAAAATAATTAGTAGCCAAATTTCCAAAATTTGTGAAAATATGGTCCTTTTTAAAGTATTTTTCCACAAATTTCCTAAAATAGGTTACTTTTTGAAAGAATTCCTCAGAAATTAGTAGCCAATGGCGATTTTGGCTACCAGGAATGGAAACATAGCGGCACTTGAGACAGATTCTAGTACAAGAAGGTTTTACTGTTTATGCTTGCTGTAGGTTGTTGGTTTTCTCTCTGTGAACTACATAAATTCTCAAATCTCTTCATATTGATTGTGGTACCATTACAAACATAATACCCTTTAATGTTTTTGATGAAATGTTTTGGTTAATGTTTGCATCGAAATTTCCTCAAGTAATGCCAATTTTACTAGAAAACGTGAACTGAAGAGATTTAACATCAAATGGAAATAATTTTCTGCATAAACATTAGGAGATATTGTGTGGTACAGTGGTTAACTCTATCAAATCTGTTCCAAGTCTTGTAAACTGAAAAATCAAAACAAACACATGGGAAAAACCTGGTACTTAGGTTTATGTTTTACCTTGTCTGGACTTGTTGATATTAAAATCATCTGGTCTTAAAGCTGGATATTCTTCTCTAAGTTGACTAATTTTATCCAATATCTGCTGTTTCTGATCTTTTGAAGATGACGAAAGCTTTTCTTTTTTCAAGGTTTCCACCAGAAATTTTTCAAAATCTGTTGAAAGATAACAACAAAATTATAAGTCAGTAGATACTGAATTCAAATCACATTGTCAAATAATAATCACTATAGGCATGATGTGTTAATTTCATTAAACTCGCTGTATTAGACACCTTTAGGAAACATTGGACTTTTATCGTTTAATGGCACACCATATTTTTTGCACTGTGGAGATAGTGAAAGCCAGATCACACTAGGCTACATTGATGTGACCATGATTTGCAGTATGTATTATGCATATATCTGTTTTGTTCTAGGGTACACTCAGAACCACTTTAAGGTGCTAGCTCATAGACAGCAGTTGCAGTCCCACCAGTGCATTATCATGACACTGGACAAGTCAGCAGCCATGTGAAATGAATTTATGAATATGAAGTAACATGCTGAAGATCACAACATAGCATCACCTGAATTTGACTGAAGTCTAACTCTCTACCAAGCCACATACTTCTACAGAATATACCCCTGTTCTATGACAGAGGACAGCACTTTTTTAACATCTAAAGAACCCAATGAATATCATTCCTATTGTGTTTGGTAAAAGAAAATTCACAATTAATTTCAAGTCTCAAGTTTAACCTGGCCAGAAACAAGCCCTTGGCTAACATACTCTGTCATGACACTTTTGTCTCCTAATACGATTTTTTACATATAATTGGGAGTCATAGCTAAAAGCTTTGTTAGACAAATGAATCTCCATCTCTCACTCTCTGAACTGAATACCATAAAACAGTATTTCTTTTTAAAATTTTAATGTTACATTAGCATGTTTATTAGTTTGTGTGGACAATGGTCAGTGGGAGTTACTGAATAACTGATTTAATCTTTTAATTCTTAGTGCAGTAGGTCCCAGGTTCAATCCCTGATCTGACCCTGCTTTTTCCCCTTCTTGTTATACATAGTCCAAATAATCATGCATTTCCTGACATGTGACTGAACAAGATACATGTAACAAAGAAAGAAGAATGATACTGGGCTGAATTCTATGAATCTTAGAATCTAGTTAAGTTGACAACTGGTACATCTGTAGCGGTCTGGCAAGCACAGTTGGTAGAGAACTAGCCTATAGTGTGGGAGGTTCCCAGTTGGATCCCCGGTCTGACCCTGCATTTTTTTCCTTTCTGTTAGTTAAGTGGCCAGTGTGGCTCTCGGAAGTGATGAACTGGCAATGTAGTAGCCATGTAAAGTCCATCCGAACCATAGGAAACTCAAAATTAACAGCGTGTGTACATCTGTATAGTGGTCTGGGTATCTGTGGTAGACCACTTGTCTTGCCTATAGTGTGGAAGGTCCTGTGTTTGATCTCCAGTTCGACCATGCATTTTTTCCTTCCTGTTACACATCAGGGTACATTAGTGCATCTAGTCCGACTAATCAGCCCACTAAACCCCCATTTTATTCTTTTGACTTTTTGGAGGTTTGTGGTCTGACAGCTTCCATTATTGAATTCTTGTAATTTCTGGCGAAAACGGCAGAAACAAAAACACGCGTCGATAATTTCCAGTATTTCCTTACCTCGCTCTTGCTGACAACATGGAACACTTCTTAAAATATTTTTCTACCGATTCATGCTTAATTTTTAATTAAAATCCATCGATATCTGTAGAAATACAAGGTTTTCTGATGTCTCTTCAGCTCTATGTCACTTTCGCATCGTGAAGACATTACTAATTTGCATTGACCAATCAGATCGCGCGTTGCATTTGGATGGTGAAACTCGCAGTTCTATCTTTAGGAAGCACATGGTGATGTTTCGCGTTATTAAGGATGTTTTACATGGTGTTTAATACGTGTACTTAAAAAAGGTAATATTGAAATATATTCAAAATATTTAGAGATATAATTGTCAGATTTATATGTAGACTTTCAAATAGAGTAGTCGCGATCTTTTCTGTATATTTTTATATTCTTGACCCCTCTCATTTTTTCTGAACTAGTATCCTGGAAATATTATTCCAGTAATTTTGGAGAGAAAAAATTAAGCACCCCACTGTATATATGTATACTCACGTAAAATACAGTTAAAAATTGAAACCTATGACAAAATTTACAGTCGGGATGGATATAAGAAAATTAATTTTAATGACCTTGCGGACAAGTACTCTTGTGTTGTACTTTATATATTACAACTGGTTTAAAAACTTATAATTCTACGATCTACAAAATATTGGACAAAACTTGACAGTATTTCAGCAGAACATGCAAGTCGCAGATATGATAGAATATTACCCAATGTGAAAGAAAAAATAATTTAGATATAAACGAGAAAAAAGATGAGATATCTTCACTGGATTTAGTACACATGTCTTAACATGATATTGATAAAAAAAAAATAACTAAAATAATATGTTATACGCGTGAAAACATCATTAATAATGCGAATCGTTAATGTAAATAAACATCACCATGTGCTATCTAAAGATAGAACTGCGAGTTTCACCATCCAAATGCAACGCGCAATCTGATTGGTCAATGCAGATTAGTAATGTCTTCACGATGCGAAAGTGACATAGAGCTGAAGAGACATCAGAAAACATTGTATTTCTACAGATATCGATGGATTTTAATTAAAAATTAAGCATGGATCGGTAGAAAAATGTTTTAGGAAGTGTTCCATGTTGTCAGAAAGAGCGAGGTAAGGAAATACTGGAAATTATCGACGCATGTTTTCGTTTCTGCCGTTTTCGCCAGAAATTACAAGAATTCAATAATGGAAGCTGTCAGACCACAAACCTCCAAAAAGTCAAAAAATTAAAATAGGGGTTTAGTGGGCTGATTAGTTGGACTATAGTGCATCAAACTAACATAGTCAGGTCTATCTGGTACACACAATGACAAAGGGAAACTTGTTGCAATGTGATACTGTCATACACATAACGTTAAACCAACAGGGCTCATTATTTTAAAAAAAGCAGGTAAAATGCATTTGGTTGTTCTCAAGCACTGGTCAAATAAAATCAATGATCTAGGAGTAGGATAGTACAAAACATTACTGTGGTTAGCAACAATAGATCTAATTTTTTTTACTAAACCACAAGAGCCTGTCATTATTTTTTTTTATTCCATAGATCCAAAGTACAGTCATATAATGACCAACATGTCCGCACTTGGGATCTAGACCATAAAAAAGCAATAATAAACATCATGATGAAAAATGACAGTTGTGACTAAACGAGCCCTTGTAGGTAACCGTGGCTGCAACTTGACTATATAATCATTACCAGAGATTAGACTCTTTAGACTTTCGTGAAAAGTAGTCATCTTGAATCAACTTGGCTCTCATCAATCAGATATACAGGTATTTGACGATTTCTTCAATGTAAATCCATCTTCAACATAAACACGGAAGTTCTGTCAACTATCCACTTCCTGGTTGTGGTAAACTTTTTTGATTGGCTAAAGTTTGCAATATCTAAAGGTAAAATAGAATACGGAATGCGCCTTACTTTCCGGAGTCTACATGTAACCTTAAGCGTAGCGCGGGTTTATATTGATCATAATATTACTTATGCGTAAAAATATAGTGTTAAAAAATTCTACTTTGATTTTATTATCAAGAATATAAGGATGAATATGCATATATCAATTGCTTGCTCTCTGAATTTGACCATATCGAATTACTGTGATCACGTGCGAATTTTCACGATGGAACATTATGTATCTTGACAGTTTTCGTCATTTGAAGAGTTTGTTCGGCTGAAAAATCTGAATGTCTACATCTTTCGTTGATTCCGTCACTATCCAACGCCCATGTATCGTGATGATTTTTAATGCATTCAATTTAAGTAAAATAATGCAGAAAAATGTATCTGAAAGATACAGATACAGACGTTGGACAATTTCAGTATTTGCACGATGACGTTATTTTACTCGCCGTATGCGCTATGCCATATTTCAATGCTGTATAAATAATTAGCGACATTTCTGTATTCGCTGTCGCTGAAATAATGATACATAAAGTTTCCCCTTACACTGTATGAATATGTTGACATACATTACAAGGTTAAAGATGAGTGGACTTAAATTTGGCTTTGCACAAACAGACGAAAGGGGACTCCCGATGGCCACCTGGAAATTAAATTGGAAAATCACCTAGAAGGGAATATATAGCCGATATTTAATTTATACATTTCACAACTTTTTACATTATATCGACTAATAAGGCAAAAGGTGGTTTAGTGAACCTGGGTAGTTCACTTTGGTCGAAGAGTTTTTTTAATAGGGATTGACTTATATCGAGTAGTAACCTTTAGTGTTCATTGTCATCAGGATATCAAGATAACTCGTACCCATACCAAGACATCTCGTACCCATGTGTATTCTACACCATGACAACTAGTTACCAACCCGATCGCGAGACAACTCATACCCAAGAAAACAAATAAAAAAATTAACAATTCTTTTTAAATTAACAATTAACAATTAACAATTTTTTTAAAGAACAAGAAAATTTGGAAAAAAAAAATTTGGTAATCCAAATGAAAAAAAGAGACAATGCACTGGCAGTAATCTTTTGAACTATAATTGGTGGCGTTGGCCACTGCGGTAGCTCAGTTGGTAGAGTACTCGCTCCGTAAGTTGGAGGTTATGAGTTCAAACCCCGACCGGGTCTGACCTAAGACTTGAAAGTGGGTAGTGACTATTCTTTCGCCAAGCACTCAGCATTACAAAAATAAAAGTCACGGTTCTTTCAGGTGGCAACTTCAAATAAACGAGGTCCTGCGTCATGATAGGCTTGGCGCGATAAGAACCCTGCTGTATAATGCCATCAGCGCAACGCACAGGCAAAATTTCTGCACCTTTGCCTATAGCTGCCGACATCTCATTATAAGTGAAATATTCTTGACTTGGACGTAAAACCCCATAACTCAATTTAACTCTTCGTAGTGTTCAACCATTAAAAAAGTCTCTTACGATATTCTGGTTCATCATGAATATTGTCATTCTGGCTTCGCCGTTTGGAAATTATTGTTTATAGGCATTAAGTGCAATGTTAAACTCGAAAAATCACCTCAAAGTGGAGTTCTTTGCATTTTGTTTCGTTCGAATTCAATTTTAGGTGCGAGTTTTGATTTAAGTTGATTTAAAAATGAGTTAAACTTTTATAAATGTTTCGAATTTGGTTTATATTGGTAGTAGCTGATTGGAAATAAAATATATTCATGTATTGATTAAGCAAAGTGTATTTTCTTGTTTTGGTAGCTGGCTCGTCAAATTGCCTAAAGCTGGCAGCGACTCTAACTGCCCATGTTCAAATCCCATGCTGGCAAATACTATGCTTTGAGAAAACTTGTCAGTTCGTTTGCGGACGGTTGGTGGTTCGTTCTGAAAACGCCAGTTTCCTTCACAACAGAAATGACGATTTAAGTGAAAGAATCTTGACTGCGACGTCTAACAAACTTATATACTACACTCTTCTCTTGGCTGTTCTTAGTCCGTGGTTACAAAGTTAATTAAAAAATTATATTACATCTCTGGGATCCATATTATATACATGTAGCTTTATGCATTTCTAACTGCAGAAATACTATGCGTCTAAACTGAAAATCTCAAACCTTTATCTCTATATAAAACAACAAAAATACGAATGAAGTTTATTTACTAAATAAGAGCCCTAAATAGGACAAAACAACCAAAGGGAGGTAATCCTCCTAATTATTATAGTAATTATATAATAATTGTTGTTACAGCATTTGTAACAGTATTTTGTATTACAAATGTTTAAAAATAATTCCTGTTGTAGGAGTTCACATAACTCTAGATCTGCCTGAATCAAGCTGATACAGACATGTCGAATTCGAAAACCGAACCGTTGACTGAGATAACGAATTGGCGGATCGCCGGCCACGCCCACAATGTTTCGACAAATGCCCGACAGGCTTGAATTACACACAAAAAGAATGAAAACTCTGCCTGAATTGTCAAATTTAATAACGTCATCGACACATGCACGTCATTAGTTGCCGTGACGCTGCTTTAGTACCGTGATGGCGGCCAGTGTCGGAACATTGTGGGCGTGGCCGGCGATATGTTAATTGACGTATCGCCGGTCATGCCTTTTATGTTCCGACATTGGCCGCCATCACGGTACCAAAGCAGCGTCACGACAACTAATGACGTTGTAGTGTCAGTGACGTCAATAAACCGCAAAATTCAGGCCGAGTTTTCATTCTTTTTGGGTGTAATTCAAGCATGTCGACCCTTTGTCGGAACATAGTGGGCGTGGCCGGCGATCAATCAATTGGTTCCGAACTGGTAGCCACCTCGGCAATACGTTTACTTTGTATTTCGACAGTTTTCCAGTACCAACTATATCTCAGGTAGTCGTTTCTTTTATTATTTATCATTTTTCGTTCAATCGACAGCCGAGCTTCGACTAATTTTCATTATTTCAGTGTTAAACTTTCGACAGGTCTGTACTGTAGTTGTGGATACTAGTAGCTGAACTAAACCATATTCATTATTACTCAACTGACATGTTATTTCCAAGATTGTAGCCACATTTTACAAAAAAAATAATTTAAAAAAAAATCTCTTGTCATCATTTTATTTTGAAGTGACTTGATGCATAATGTGAGTCTTTGAACTCCTATTGCAAAAAGTCTATACACATGTACATTGTTCTTCAGAAAATTCCATTTCAAACTGTCCAACATTTCTACACATTATCATTGATTTAATTAATGCTAATTTCAATGTATGAAAAAAACAAATTCATCAATAAATTGGATTAAAACAATGTATCACAAATGAAACATGAATACAACCGCGACACAAGTAATTAAGTGTGCTACTTTTGAATTTTTATGAAATAATACATTCAAAAGTAGCACATTGACATAAGTAAGTTAGTAAGTAAGTAAGTAAATGACTTGTGCATAACATCTCATACACGTGTCTTAAACAATAATTTATTATATCACAACGGGTGCATTGGGACTATAAGTCACTATTCATTCTATGAACATCAAATTTATGAATTTACAAACATATTGAAATAATTGTGGCAACACACACATACACACACTGATCATACCGATGTATAGCGTAGATCAATGGATGTAAATATTCAAAATAAAAGGTCAAGCGGACAGGTCTATGGAATAACAACCGATAAAAAGTAATACTGATGGACTGTCTAACATGCATGTATATATTGCAATAAAATTGCAATCAAATCAAACACAAACCAGTATATTATTGACTATTTGCTTATTCTAAGTACCACAAGCGACAATAAGACAGATACTGAAGACGTTGATCCTAAATAGTAAAAAGAAGCGAGGTAATCTCCGGTATAATCCCTCAATGATCCTGAAATATAAATATAATGTATACGTGAGTGAATTACAGTCAAACATGTAAAAAAGGCCAATTATGAGAACTAGTAGAAGTGGTCTTTATGGGCAGGAGACCATAGTATACAGATCATATAACATAAATAAACAAAGATTGAGAAAAAAATTACTTATATACATTACAAATAATAAAAAGCAAACACACCCATCAATATTCAAATTACAATCCTAAAGCCAAAGTAAAATAGTTTATTACGTGAACTTTCACTAGGAGGTGAGACTGGATGCTTCGGAAGAGTTAATACCCCCTGCTTATCTAGCTACATGTTGCTACACACATGGACCCGCCACATGTGTGCTAAAAATGAGAATGAAAAGAGTATGAATTATTGGTTAAATATATCCAGGGTAATTTTAAATACAGAGACAAAATACTTATCAACAATATTGTGATGGAAACTGTAAAATTTTTATAGGCAATGATAGGCCTAGGCTAGCAATTTTTCTGCGTCAACAAGTTATTGTTCGTTGAGTAAAATTCCCCTATTATATACTTTAGAATGGTCGTTGGGAATCGACTCTACGATGTGGTATCAAAACAAATACACCAACAGGAGAATCAAGTATATATTTTAAACATATTTACCCATAATCACCATAGACGCCCCGTGTGATATCGACATCATGACTAGAATCACGGTCATTCCTGCACCAAATGCGTCAATACCAAGAATATCCACTGTTACTGGAGCCATCAAAGTTGTGATCATACCCAGAAAGAAACCTGAGCATGCGCAAAATAATACCAATCCCCAGAATTGACTATATAACTGCGCCGAAAAAAGTAACACACATACTATAATTTGACTTATCAATATTATAGTTGTTCTCTTAATAAATCGTTTATCTGCTAAATATCCACATAGAAGTCGTCCAAAGAAATCGGTACCACTCATAATGGACACGAGTAATGCTGCTCGGGTTTTGTCAACACCCCTCTGTTCAGCGTGATGTGGAATAAACGTAAAAATGTTAACAGTTGCTATGCTCCCAGAGGCAATAACGAAGGAAAAAATTAGGAATTGCTTGTTTTGTAATACATAGAAATTTCGGAGAAAGCTAAACTTTTTGCATCTATTTCCCAAAGATTTAGATTTATTTGTGTTTACTTCTTGATTGTTTGAAGTTAATGGCGATTCTTGCAGTTCTTCAGATTCTCGAGCAAGAGACGTAACTGAGCCTGAAAAATGTACTTCTATAGCACATAAAGACCGCATACTTGGAAATAATTTATTTGGCTCTCTATCGTGATTTATAAATTCGGAGCTATGACTTTTAAACCTCTCGGTGTTTCTTATTGGTAGAAGTTGCATGCTTGAGTCCAGATTCTTATTTTTAGGAAAAGTGTCGTTATAATCTGTATGCTTCAAGTCCTTATCGCCGTCTTCATCGCAGTTTTCACCAATTTTAAAAACGTCATTACTATCATTTTTCCTACGTCGCTTACTATAGAAACTTAATGGTCTAAAAAGGCTGGCAGCGACCAGCATGTTTATTGTTAACCCAGCTGTAAGAATGAATGCGCCTTGTAACCCGTACTCCTCTACAATATAACGGAAGAAGTTAGGTAAAACAAGAGAACCTAAACTGATGTGGGCAAATGCGATCCCATTAGCTAGTCCTCGACGTTTTTTGAAGTATTTTCCAAGTAGAATTACCGCCGGAGCCATCAACAGAGCGTCAGCACCGCCTGGAAATATAAATAAAATAACTAAAACTCTTGGATATTTTTCAATTTGTATAGAAATGATACTGCTGGAACCATCAACATATCGCTTTTAAAATACTTTTTCTATTTGACTATTTCAGATATAATTGTACACTTCTGGCTTATAATCAAAACTAAGGTGTAAAATGATACACTAGGACACCCATGACGCGTTATGTTGATGATGAATGCAATACGGAATGAAGAAATACTAGCATTAATTATCATGTATTATGGTCCTCGAAGGATGTCAGGGCATGTACAGTTCCATTTTTATGTTTTTCAATATCGGAGTTTTTAAACTGTTTAAAAGATTAAAAATTTAAACCATTCGATACTTTTTGTGAATCAATATTTGACGGACCAAAACCATATCTGATAGTTGGCTGTCTCCAGTTTTATTGGAGGTGTTATTTAGTCTGTCAGCATGAAACCAAACAATTCAATTGAATTCTTTATTCACTGAGCCACACAAACATACCCGTCTATGTTAAAATCATATTAAAGAATTAAAAAAAATTGAAAACTAGCAAATTTCCAATAGGGAAGTGAGGCCGGGAGCTCCGAAAGCACATCTTTTTAGCTAGCCACACAAGCCATGTGTGTAATCAAAATTGAGAATGAAAGGAACATGTTACTATGGGGCGTCATATATCGAGGGTAAATCTGTCATGGTGGATGAACATACTATCGAGGATATATTGAAAACTGAAGGATTAAATATTCATTATTGAAATTCCTAGGCTGTACTCTATATAGGATCTGCGGGTCTCAAATCAAATTTGAATTTATATCCGGAAATAAAGTAGCCCCGCCACCATGCAAGTGAATAAACGTTACAGTCAACCAATCTTCAATACGGGTTGTTGTTACGTAACGTCATTAAAAGCTGTTTGGATTTGCACTATGTATTTTGTCCATTTTCCCCAAAAAATTTGCATTCCCTCCAAGTCCGGTCTCTATACGAAAAAGAGGTATGACAGCCCTTATATTCTAACTTATGTAAAATACAATTAAACATGTAAACATTACCACAAAGCACACTCTGTATCACCACAAGCCACTCTATACTGGGAGCCACACTACTTAATATATATCCAACAGAAAAAATAACCGCACCAGTGGCACATATTTTACGTGTACTTATGTGTTGTATCCCAACTGTGAGAATAGGCACCGCTGAAATATAAACCACATATATAATAATAACAATACACCGGGTACCACAGTACACAATATAAAAATATATAGCCACATCTAATAATTCGCATCAGTCATTGTCACTGAAATACCAAGCAGATAGGTTATAGTATTGAATGTCAGACTCGCGTTTCTAAACAAAAATGTTTTTCAAAGTTCTATCAATCAAAAACAAACCTATCAGTTCATGTTCAAAACACAATAAAACTGTCAAATTAAGTTAAACACGTGAACTTCTGTCGCGAAGATGAGAACGGGTGCTCCGGAAGGGCAATCACTTCCCTTAACCACCAAGTTTCTCGTCATAAAATCTATAAGAATAAACGGTAGAAATCAGATGTGTGCGAACTGTTTAGTTCCATGAAGTAAAAATAAAGTACTAAGCGACTTTATCCAGTATGCTGTTTATATAAATGGCCATTGTTTGGTAATATTTATAACATGCCGGTCAGACTTATGTTTGAATACTTGGATGTACGGGTTTTGATTGAAAAATACACGTGGTTGCCAGATAATTGGACAATTGATTACAAACGTGTTTGAAGAACAACCCTAGATGTCATGTATCTCTACATGCCAGATACTGTTTTGTCATGTACTACTTTTGATTTTTACTATGTGCTACTTTGGTGTGATGTTTAGCGAGTCATTAATATACCTACAGGCGCTTTTATATTATTTACTAACAACTGCTGTTGGAATGTCAAAAACATCGCGTAACTGTTGTTGGAATGTCAAAAACATCGCGTAACTGTTGTTGGAATGTCAAAAACATTGTGTAACTGCTGTTTAAATGTCAAAAACATTGTGTCTAAAGTTCAGTATTTTAATGGATATTACTTATAATTAACAGGAAAGCAACAATGTGCATGTGTAAATGAAGAAGTCTCAACTTAAAAACCAGTGAAAAGTTGAGTGCCACGGGCCAGCGTACTTGGACATTCTCTTTATTGTTCTACATCAATGCTATATTTTTCAGAACATGTTATCTTCAGTATACAATTTTTTGCCGGTCGATACCTGTTAACAGCAAGTACGACGAAAATTAAAAAAAAATTCGCCAGTTTGATAAATGAGATGAAAATGACAACTGGAATCTAAAGCAGAACAAGCATATTCAGCGAATTAGGATCCTCCGCCAGCATGTTCTTGTTTTGTAATTTGCACTTATGTTGAAATGGGGGGGGGGGGGTCTGAGAGTCGTTTTCAGCAATATTGGTATCACCATTCATATCACAGTATGTGAACGTACACCCATACTAAGCCCAAAATGTACAACAAAAAATAAAAGACGGTCATGTCAAGTCTAGATTCTCTACTGACAGGATAACAGTAAAAAACAAGAGCACCGCTGAGCGGGGCGATATACGCCCATCAATGTCCAAATTAAACACAAGATACAAGAAACTGGATGCACAGAATCATAACTACAATTTTGTGGAAAGTTGAAACGAGACGCAAAAAAAACAAACCCATTTTATATGTTATACATTGTTACTTGTTGTAATTGAAAGGAATTAATATAAATGAAAAATAAAAAAAGTTCTTGTGTTGTCTACATTATGTCTTTTTGGCACTAAAAGCGCAATAACTCCTTTTAAGTTTCATACATCAACGGTCATTTGCATATGATCCAACTACTGCGGTAGCTCAGTTGATAGAGTGCTCGTTCCATAAATGGAAGATCGTGGGTTCGAACCCGACCGAGTATGGCCAAGGAATTGAAAGAAGATAGTTACTGTTCTTTCACCAAGCACTTAATATTAAGAAATAAAAGTCACGGTTCTTTCGGATGGGAACTTAACATAAACAGTAAGCGTTGCATGATAAAGGACCCTGTCGTATAATGTCATCAGAGCAGCACACAGGTTGCACCTTCGCCGATATAAGTGAAATATCTCTGATTTAAACGTTTAACACCATTTCTCAACTCTACTGAAAGGGCACCAGTAAAAACAGTAAGCAATTAATATTTAGTATTTAACTCACATACTATGATATACATAACATTGTAGATGGCTCCTATAAGGGTGGCAACTGTAACACTGGAGTTATACTTCTCAATAATGGCAACAAAGAAGATACCAAACGCTTTGTACGTTCCAACTAGAATAAAGTAAATCAGGGACGTTCCTGTAACAGAAGGAAAAATATTACATGTATATTGAAATGAAACATACCAAATCATGTCCAAATCTTCAATTTCAAAAGCAAAGTAAAAAAAAAACATTTGAAAACAGGCGAATGTACTTAAACACGTGAACTTACACAAGGGAAGAACTAGTGAGACTGGGTGCTCCAGAAGAATAGGCACCTCCTGTTTACCTAGATACACACGCCACATGTATGACAAGAATTAAGAATGAAAAAGATTCAGGCATGGGTCGTCAAATAAAACAAGGGTCTCTCCTTTCACGGTGGTTTCGACCTTGCCCGACCTCAAATGAAAAGGGGTTTTATTAGTCGTTTTTTTTACTCGTTTGCTCGCTACTAGTATAATGGACTTGGTGGTCTGTGATGTTTAGGTGCGATATTGAACACAAGTTTACTAGTACTCTGAAGGTCACCTTAAGTGTGCACCAGTAAAACAAAATCCGAAACACGTACATGAACTCGTGTACTACATGAATTTGTATTTCAATGATTTTTCAATCTCGTCACGAATAGTTGAAATTACTGATTTGACTTAAAACAACATTTAACCAACCAACCAACGATAAATAGTATTATCGGACGTCCTTCATATAATCAGTAATGGTGAAATATTTAAAGTTCTGAAAACAAGACATAAAGTGGACACCGGCGGAAACTGTGATAAATTTGAAAATGTTTACCGAGTTAACAAGCAAATTTAGTGAATTAAGTTCCCCCGCCAGCAGGTCTCTTTTTTGCAATTTGCACAAATGTTTATTCGGCACCACTCGCTAGCTGCTTAACGTTAAACTTTCGACAGGCCTGTACTATATATCCTGATGATTTGAAAGCATTTTATTAGATCACTTCATCATGAGATTGGCAACAGATGGCTCATTAGACACTGTATGAGTCGATGAGCACATATTACAAGTAACATTATTGCACAATGCTTTTTTGATTGCACAAAAGTTTTTTTTAAGCTTTTCAAACATATTGTGCATGCAATAAACTATAGTGAAATGAATAATAAATATATTCTAAAGCTTCTATTTGGAAAAATTCAGGCTCCAAAAGAGGCGGAGTGATCACAAATTTAAAATGACTAAGACTATCACAAAGACTATCATTATAGCAGTAGCGATTGACTTCTACGCCCCCAGTCAAGTTTCTTTCACATATGATATGGATGCGTAGCAGAGTGTCTGGAATTCACCACCGGCTTACGGCGTGCGTTCTGAACTCGCACTTGGATCTGCACCAGTGGATTCAAACTTCGGAGTTAGAGGCGCTGCAACCCTTAAGATCACACTTTAGACCACCCGGTCACAGATTTAATAGAAATTATTCAGTCCTCAGTATAGTTTAAGAAAAACAGACAGTATAAGAACATATGTGTAAAGGCAAACAACTTTGACCTATCAGCTTGACCTTTTATTTAAATATTTATTGTAAGCCAGTACATTTATGTATAGGGAACATAGGTGTTTATTTCGTCAACATCATGGGAACACTTTAAAAAATTAACTGCGACTCCTAAAATATACCTATGTATTTTGCATGTGTGGATTATCTTTAATAAAAGGTCAAGTGGACAGGTTTGTGCTGTTTGACCATGCACTTAAAATTACATCACGGGATATAAGTCAATTACCTATTAATATCATCCAAGCCCAGCCTCGGTCTATTGGTACATTTGACTTGCTCTCCTCCTCCGTCTCCTCTTCATCCGCCATTTTTTGTTTATCCTCCCGACTGCAATAAAAACAGTTATAAATACAGTAAATTTGACCTACTTTGTGTTACGCTCAATTAACCAACACTCTTGCACATTATAAAATATTATACAAGTATGTACATGAATTTATATCGGTGTGTGCAATTCCACACTATATATGATGTATGAACTATGTATAGGTAAACAATACTGACCTGTCCGTTTGACCTTTTATTAGGAATATTCATATAGGAGGGTCCACCTAATAAATGGGTAGTGCTAAGATCCAAGTCGATAATACACAATACACAGGTGTACTATCTGAGGTGAGTATATCTCTTTATGTATACAGAATAAACACCTGTGTTCCCTATACACTTGTGTACTTGGTCCGTGATAAATATGTGAATGAAAGGTCAAGCGGACAGGTCAAAGTTGTTTGCCTATATGTATGTATGTATTTAATTTTCTTCGAGCTATCTGTTTAAATGGGCAAATGCAACTTTTTTAAAACGAGACAATGCACAGGAAGGCCATTATACATTATAAGTGTCATATACCATTTTTTAATGTATTTTATATTCCATTTTTTGAATGTATTTTATGATTAAATTAAAAAATGGTATATGACATAAGGAATGGATACCTCTCTCTCTCTCTCTCTGGTAATATTATTGGTTTTTGGATACATACAAAAACGTAATAAAATAACATATAAATGATTAAATATCACAATAACCGTTATATAACACTATACATTGCGAGATATATACTTACCGAACTGTCTATATACAACACACTGGAAATCAATAAAATACACAAACAAAACCAAGTTCAAGGACGCAGTGCTTAAAAATGGCGCAAAAATTATAAATACTACATTGGTTTTAACAGTCATTTAAATGCATGTATAAACATAATAAAAACATATGTCAAACTCTCAAATTGATCATTCATTGCATTTTCCTAGGCAGTAAGATTTTTTTTATCGGTTTCCGTTTATAGACATTTTATTTCTGTGAACTTTTACCAGTTTATTCCCCATTCAACAGTCAAAAGTTGAGACAGTTTCACTCATTTTATAGAAGGTGGGATAGGGACCGAAATATCTGGAGAAAACCACCAATACTTACACATTTCTCACGCTAGGCCTCAGATTCACTATCATTCCTTTAACACTGAAATTCCCTTTACTTAAATCTGAATAATTTCATTAATTTTCAAACTCGTTGCAAAATTATTGTTTCATTTTGATGACCACTTAAGTTTATTAGCTCACCTGACCATAGGTCATGTGAGCTTATGGCATAGCGCAGCGTGTGTATGTGCGTGCGTGTGTGCGTGTGTGCGTGCGTGCGTGTGTGCGTCGTTAACACCTATTTTCGACTTCTCCTCTGAAACTACTGGACAGTTTTTAATGAAACTTTGTCAGAAGTATATATGGGCCGGTGCAATTCAGATTTGTTCGTGGCGTTGCTATGGCTACCATAACTAGGTCAAGGTGACCTAGGGGTGCAAAAATCTTAAAAAATCTTCTTCTCCGAAACCAATGATTGGAGAAAAAATCTGATGTGATATTTGGCTTCTCTAGGGTCTTAAGCCTATAGTTTGTTCATTTTGTGAAATTCGGATAAAAAATAGGTTACGCGTTTTTGCGTTTAATTTTGAAAAAATCGTAAAATAGCTTCAAACTGTTATAACTTGACTATTTGACCAGATAATGACATGGGGTTTTCAGTTTTGACATCTTCTTGTTAGTATCTTCAAAATGAGGTCAAGGTCGATTGTGAAGGTCGTGACCTAATTTTTTTTACCTCTGATTATAATTATTATCTCGAAAACTATTAACTTTTTGTATAGGCATGTATATTAGAATGTTGTAGGTATTGATACAACGATCATTTTGATGTATAGAAAAAGGTCATGGGTTCAAAGGTCAAGGTCACAGATGCGAAACAATACCGAAATGGTTAATTATCTAAAAAACTATAAATATTTTGTATAGGCATGTATATCAGAATGTTGTAGGTATTGATACAACGATCATTTTGATGTATAGAAAAAGGTCATGGGTTCAAAGGTCAAGGTCACAGATGAGAAACAATACTGAAATGGTTAATTATCTCGAAAACTATAAACTTTTTGTATAGGCATGTATATTAGAATGTTGTAGGTATTGATACAACGATCATTTTGATGTATAGAAAAAGGTCATGGGTTCAAAGGTCAAGGTCACAGATCCGAAACAAAACCAAAATGGTTGATTATCTCAAAAACTATAAACTTTTTGTATAGGCATATATATTAGAATGTTGTAGGTATTGTTACAACGATCATTTTGATGTATAGAAAAAGGTCTTGGGTTCAAGGGTCAAGGTCACAGATGCAAAACAATACCGAAATGGTTAATTATCTCGAAAACTATAAACTTTTTGTATAGGCTTGTATATTAGAATGTTGTAGGTATTGATACAACGATCATTTTGATGTATAGAAAAAGGTCATGGGTTCAAAGGTCAAGGTCACTGATGCAAAAGTCATTGGGGTTTAGTATTTATGTGTTCTTTAAATCTATCAGCTAGCCATTAGTTATCAGGTTAGCGTATCAGGCCCATGGGCCTCTTGTTACATGTAGTTCCACAAAATATTGCCAAAATTTGCAAGACTTAAACTAAGAAAAATCTTAGTTAAGAAATTATTGTGAAACTTAAGCCAGGATCTGCCCCCGAGTAGGAATTGACTTGAACCCAGGAAGCGAGAGACAGCCTGTCCGTAAGCGGGTTCTCTTGAACACTCAACCACTGAAACCCCTTGTAGATGCAGTGATTTTATTCATATGGTTAATGCATCTGTCATGTGCTGATTTTAAATTCAGTTTATTAAAATAATTCATTCAAAATCAGCACATGACAATGCTGACTTTGAATGCATTATTCTAATACAGCACATGACTTATCAATAGAATAAGCCTGGTGATACAAAAAACCAACCCATTTATTATTAAAAGCAACTGCGTGTTTTCATAGATTATAAAAATTGCATGTTTGAATCAGGTATGATCATACAACGTGCCTCGATAAATCGCGTTTCGTCCGTCGATGAAATAATGTATTATTTCCAAAATTGAGACATACATGTAACAATATCATACGATGACATATAGCCAAAGAATGCGATTTTTGCAATTACTTACTTACTTACTGCCCATTACGCCCTCTGGCGTGTGGGGCAACAACGAAGTTTTTCCACTTTTGTCTGTCATTAGCCAGATTTTTGCAATGGAAGCATTATATTAAAATTTAGCCAACTTTGACTAATATGGTAACTGATTCAGATCGACTGCTGATATTACTGGCTCCAGTTTCAATAATTCCTTAACTGAGATTTCCTTTACTTCAAAGTTTTTTGGTTTTTTTTTAAAATAATTTTGCGAATAATGATACTTAAAATTTAAAGTACCATTTTAAAGACCATTCAGTTTTAAGCTTATAACATCTGTACGAGATTCTTCAAAAATGCACATCCATAGTTCCAACATATCTGGATATTTCCAAAATGTTTGAAATTTCAGTAAAGGAAAAGTTTAGTTAAGAAAGGTTTGTGAAACATAAGCCAGTGGTTATGATAAAGTGTTCAAATCTAACATTTTTATTTATATGTACACCAAATTTCAATATATCTAACAGGATTTCCCTCCCTTACACCTCTAATATTTCTAATTAAACAATAACCCTCGATGTTGTGTTTAAATGGGTACAGTTCTACGTGTTATGTTCATTTTATATACTAATATAATATGTTACTATACAATTGATATCGGGTCATGTTGTGGAATAATAAATATATACAGATGTATTTCTTTTAATCTAATATTATGATACTAAATACAACTTGCTAATAAATATGTTAATCTATAACAAGTTTTAAAGGAATCAAAACGTATTCCATACGCACTTGCTGACAAAATGGATCCAAGCAACATGCTTGCCAGAACCTCTTTTAAGACCTACAACTAATTCCACATATAGGTCGAATGACGTAAAGATCACAACGACGATATCGACATTGTTCGGGCAGATCCTAGTGAGCAAAAATGTGTTAGTTCGCCTGCTAAAGGTTTATGGTAATCATTTTAGAACTGACTGCAACGATTAAAGTGAAAAAATCTTGACTGAGATGTAAAACATCATTTCTTCAACAGATAGAGCACATCTATAAGTACGCTTTTTACAGACCAAAGATAGCAAGAAAAATCTAATGTACATCTTTTTTATCAAAGCAATGTGAATCAAGATTTGTTTCCCTTCAACCACAAAATGTGTAGAAACTGTTCTGAACAATATACATGTATTGAACTTGTCCCATTCAATTGGACTGCCAAAAAAGATGAAAGGATAGTGGCTACATCGTTAGAAATTACATACTGTTTTGACTTCCATACAACTTGAATTAGGCTCATGTCATTATTACATGTTTTGTTTTTCCTATTGTACTTGTATGGCTATACCTTTGGAACATGGCCGTGAGTAAGGTGTTCATTCTGTCTAAAAGTACCGAATCACTTGAGGTTTTTAAAGATAACTAGAAAAATAAAACAAAATTCAATTTCGATGCTTATCATATTATTTATCATAAAGTGTCCTTAGTTGTGTTGGCAGTTGCCAGTAAAAGTACATGTTTTAATTTACAATTTTTAGGTTTCCAAGCTTACTCTTTCGGACCACCTGGCCTCACTTCTCTGGAGAAAGTTCGCGTGTTTAACCTAATTTGCTAGCTTTAAAGTTTATACTTTATGCTTGAGTTTATGTTTTAATTTACATATAAGCAAATATATCATATAATTGCACGTCATATCAGTATTATATAGTTATTCTTGATAAACACAAGCACTAACCTATACCTATTGATAAGTATGATGTCCTTGTGTCGAAAATAATATTTAACATATTGGGCGTCCCATAGTTCCATTTCCTTTTATTCTAAATTTAGATTACATGTGCACATGTTGGGTTTAGCTAGCTAGATAGGTAGGAGGTAGTTTACCCTTCCGGAGCACCCAGTCTCACTTTCCTTATGAATGCTCACGTGTTTAACTTAATGTCAGTTTTTACTTTGCTATTGGTATTGTAAATTGAACATTGACTGATATGTTTGTCGCTTATGATTCCATACAAACGTTATTGAATATGTACCACGCTATGCAAAGGTGAACTCAATATCAAAACATGTCTTTTAAATGAAATCATAGACATGCATCATAACATCTATGACCTTTTACAAAAGGACGCTAAGAAAAAGTCTTCACTACTCAGCTTAAATGTCAATAAACACTGCTTTTATCAGTCAATAATAAAAATAAAATTTTGACATTTTGAACTGTGTCAAGATTTTATCACGTACTAATAAGACCTTTGATATCCCAACGATTAAAGTAAAAAATTCTTGACTGAGGTGTAAAGCTCCCTGTCTTCAACAGATAGAGTACAGATAGCAAGAAACATCTAATGTACATCTATTTTATCAAAGCAATGAGAATCAAGATTTGTTTCCCTCCAACCACAAAATGTGTAGAAACTGTTCTGAACAGAACTTGTCCCATTCAATTGGACTAAATGATAGTGGCTACATCGTTAGAAATAAGATTCTGTTTTGACTGCCATTCAATTCAAATTAGGCTCATGTCATTAATACATGTTTTGTTTTTCCTAATATACAACATGTACTTGTAAGATATTCTTTTGGAACATGGGCGGGAGTGAGGTGTTCGTTCTGTCTAAAAGTACCGAATCGCATGAGGTTTTGAAACATAACTAGAAAAATAAAACAAAATTCAATTTCGATGCTTATCATATTATTTATCATAAAGTGTCCTTAGTTCTGTTGGCTGTTGCCAGGTACAGTACATGTTTTAATTAACAATTTTTAGGTTTCAAAGCTTACCCTTCCGGACCACCCGGCCTCACTTCTCTGGAGGAAGTTCGCGTGTTTAACCTTATTTGCTAGCTTTAAAGTTTATACTTAATGCTTAAGTTTACATTTTAATTTACATAATGTAATTCCAGGTCATATCAGCAATTATGTAGTTATTCTTGATAAACACAAACACTAACCTACACCTATTGATAAGTATAATGTCCTTGTGTCGAAAATAATATTTAACATATTGGGCGTCCCATAGTTCCATTTCCTTTTATTCTCAATTTAGATTATATGTACACGTGTTTGGTTTAGCTAGCTAGATAGGTAGGAGGTAGTTTACCCTTCCGGAGCACCCGGTCTCACTTTCTTGATGGAAGCTCGCGTGTTTAACTTAATGTCAGTTTTTACTTTGCTATTGGGATTGTAAATTGAACATTGACTGATATGTTTGTCGCTTATGATTCCATACAAACGTTAGCGAATATATACAACGCTATGCAAAGGTGAACTCAATATCAAAACATGTCTTTTAAATGAAATCATAGACATGCATCATAACATCTATGACCTTGTACAATTTTGTGATTCGCCATTATTGTATAGCAGAGAAAAGGACGCTAAGAAAAAGTCGTCGACTACTCAGCTTAAATGTCAATAAACACTTCATTTATCAGCCAATAATAAAAACATAATTTTCACTTTTTGTACTGTGTTAAGTCTTTATCACGTACTAATAAGACCTTTGATATCCCATTTGTCAATAATTAAAATTTAGTTTTGACTTTGTTTACAGTGTGAATGCCTGATTATACAGTAATCAGATCTTTCATTCCCCATAAGTCAATAATTGTAATAATAGATTGACATTCTGTACTGTGTGAAGACTTAATCACTTTCTAATTAGACCAGGCAATAATTAAAATTTAGTTTTGACTTTGTGTACAGTGTGAATACCTGATTATACAGTAATTAGATCTTTCATTCCGCATAAGTCAATTGTAATAAAATTTTGAATTTTCGTATTGTGTCAAGATTTTAACACGTACTTATTAGAGAAGTCAATAATTAAAATTTAGTTTTGACTTTGTGTACTGTGTGAATACCTGATTATACAGTAATTAGATCTTTCATTCCGCATAATTCAATTGTAATAAAATTTTGAATTTTCGTATTGTGTCAAGATTTTAACACGTACTAATTAGAGAAGTCAATAATTAAAATTTAGTTTTGACTTTGTGTACAGCGTGAATACTAGTACTTTATTATACAGTAATTAGACCTTTCATTCCACATAAGTCAATGATTGAAACAAAATTTTCACATTTTGTACTGTGTCAAGACATTATTACAAATGAGTTAAACCTTTCAATCCTCCTATGAAACAATTTAAATGCGTTACTCGCTAGAATATCGCCAAAGAAGGACTTACTAGCTGAAATATCACCATAGAATGATATACTAATTAAACTTGAGGGAGTTTAAGAATGAGTCATTAGTCTTGTTACAGAAACTAATTTCTTCATCTCGCAAAATAATCAATATTTTCCCAGGACTAACACCAGGGTTCAGTGAGAAGTACGGAACATGATATCATGGATATTGCATATTTGTTATTTGCTTTCAAGACATTGAAATCGGTTTTTTTTTTTTTTTTTTTTTTTTTCGTTTTTTCCATCGGCAATTAAACCTTCATTCTGTCAATAATATAGTCAAGTCGAACTTAATTGGTTAAATTCAACAACAGTTACATGTCAATTATATTGCTCTCACATGGCAAATTTTAACACAATTATTGCAAAATGCATCAGGTTTTTGTAGACCTTGAACATTATTACTTCCGTGTTAGAAATTAAATTTTTGATTTGAATTGATTTTTGTGTTTTGTTACAATAGGTAATTGTACAATTTTTGCATTTAGAAGATTATTTTTTCCAATGGAGACATATTTGCATTTACAATACGAGTTCGAACTTTGGCTCAAAATAAGAAATATGGTTCGTGTAAGTATACAGTGGCAAGGAATGGAATTAAGCAATTGTATTTTAAGCCACAGTCAATATTCCATCACTTACAATGAGGGAAACATTGTTGGAAAGGTAGAGGAAACTGGATTGGAGACACACCGATCTTCTGCGGACGACCGTACAAATTTTTCATACTAAGATCTGCTGCAATGAGACTCTAACCAAGGCGGTGTGATCGATATATAAACCGATGCTTTAGAACATTCGGCAATCAAAGCCTCAGACAGAATGAGGCAGCAAATAGAGAAATGCATATTTCTCAAGACTTCGGGAAACCACAACCTTCTGTGTATGACTAAACAAAGTATTGGATGTTCTATATAGGCATATTGCAAAGAAAGTCATTCCACTGTAGCCAAAGGCAGAGAGGGACATCAAATAGAGAAACCCATAGTTGTCAAGACTTCGAGCAACCACAACCTTCTGTGTATGAATAATTGTTGGATGTTCTATATAGTTCTTTAACACCAACACTCAATCCACTGTATGACTGTGTTTCTTATTGTTTTAATATCAATGCACCAGCTAAATCCTTTTCCATCGGTAATTAAACCTTCAATCTGGAAATGATATAGTCAAGTCGAACTTAATTGGTTAAATTCAACAACAGTTACATGTCAATTATATTGCTCTCACATGGCAAATTTTAACACTTAAGCTTTTATTGCAACATGCATCAATTGGGTTTTTGTAGACCTTGAACATTATTACTTCCGTGTTAGAAATTAAATTTTTGATTTGAATTGATTTTTGTGTTTTGTTACAATAGATAATTGTACAATTTTTGCATTTAGAAGATTATTTTTTCCAATGGAGAAATATTTGCACTTACAATACGAGTTCGAACTTTGGCTCAAAATAAGAAATATGGTTTGTGTAAGTATACAGTGGCAAGGAATGGAATTAAGCAATTGTATTTTAAGCCACAGTCAATATTCCATCATTTACAATGAGGTGACCATTGCTGAAAAGGTAGAGGAAACTGAAGTGGAGAAACACCGATCTTCTGCGGACGACCGTACAAATTTCTCATACTAAGATCTGCTGCAATGAGATTCCAACCTAGGCGGTGTGATTCGTATATAAGCCGATACTTTAGAGCATTCGACAATCGAGGCCCCAGACAGAGAGGAACAGCAAATAGAGAAATTCATATTTCTCAAGACTTCGGGGAACCACAACCTTCTGTGTATGAATAATTGTTGGATGTTCTATATAGGTCTTTACCACGGATAGTCTCAATCCACTCTATGGCTATGTTCCTATTGTTTTAACCCGCCCAGACTGCATGTGGGAAAGTGAATTTTCCTTGCCGTTGGCCTTTACTGGTTAACCTGGTATCAGTATAATGGACTGCGGGAGTGGTACGCTTGTATGCGGCGTACCGACTCTGTGACCTTGCACCTTAAAGTTGCCCTGAGTACCTGCTAGTACAATGCAGACCATACAACACACTCGCACTTCACATCCATAGCGATTAATAAAATATTTCTCGTCACGAATAGCTGAAAAATTGCTGATGCGACGTTAAACAAAATTCAATCAACCAACCAACCAACCAACCATTAATTAAATATCAATGTACCAGCTTAACCTTTTCAAACAAATAAATGAATATGTATCGGTGATAATATTAAAGCACCAGTATCTTCCACTGAATGATGATTTATTTAAAGTTTCTAGATTTTGTATTCCTAGAAGACCATCAATTAATAGTTTGATCCCAAATAATTTTATATTACAAATATAAGATCCATATCTGTAATATTTTTCTATTAAAACGATAGACCAGAGTTCTATGTTCTGAGTTCTATCAGAGTAATGATGTTTGTGAAATATCGTTTTTCATTTTTAAAATGATGAAAAAGTTATAAAAAATTAAAATAAATGTGTTTGAACTTGAATAAAGATCGGCAGATGACTGTTATCCGTTGTCATATATCAATTCTGAAGAGTAAAAAAAGATTTTTCCTCCTAAGTTTATTGAATACATCAGTTCGATCGCATTAAATCAGTAAATCTACTTTGATTTTGAAGGCAATTTTGTTTCTATGTTGCCAATTGTTTGTGGGAGTCGACTGAAATTTTTCGAGGACCTTTATAAATGTAGGCCTGTAACATTCCTGCGTCAACAATTTATTTTTAAGTAGATTGCTTTGTTGTATAAATATGGAGTTTGTTGCTTTTGGTACTATAATTTTCCAGTAAATTATCGGTAAAGCAATGAACACAAACTGTGTACCATTGCTTGCTAATTGGTTTCTTTATTTTTTGGAGCTGGATTTATATATGCAGAACCTTCTTCAATCTTGAGGGAAGATATAATTAGTCACATGGATAAGTGTATTTGTCTTTGATTGTGAAACCAATACACAATAAACAAGAGAAAGAGGTATGTTGCTGCAAAGAAAAGGAACGGTGTAAAAAGAAAAATACAAGTTACTATTTCTGTTATTTCATGAAACTGTGTTCCCATCGCTTTAATGTCAAAGCACCAAGTCGACTCTTCAAAACAAAAATGTATCGTTGATGAAATTAAAGCACTGGTATCATACCCTGTATGATGATTTATTGGAAGTTTTCAGAAAATGTAACCCCCTAGGACTATCAATTATTATTTTGATTCGATATCATTTTTATTACAAATCTATAATATTTTTATAAAACGATAAACGGAAGTTTTCAATAATATAATCATGATTGTTTTTCATTTTTTTTGATGTTGAAAAGGTTATCAAAAATAAAATAAATGTGTTTGAACTTGAACAAAGATCGAAAGATGACTGATTTGTTTTCAATATTAATTCTGAATACTAGTAGTATAAAAATGTTTTCTCTAAAAATCATTGCCTAGCATCCAATTCGATTGCATTACATGATTATATTTGCTTTAATGTTTTAGGAAATGTTGCATTTATGTCCCTAGTCGTTTGTGGGAATCGACTAAAATCATTATGATGACCTTGATAAACCAAGGCCTGCAATACCCCTGCGTCAGCAATTTATTTGAAAGCAGTTTAGCTTCGCTGTATTAAGTTCCCTAAGTGCGAAAAAAACTTTACCATAGCGTATTAATTGTGAAACAAATAAACCATAAGCAGGAGAAAAGGGTATGTTGCTACATAGAAAAGGAAAGTTGTTAATAGAAAAACAGAAGTAATCACACGTGTTATTTTATTGTAGCTGAATTCCAAGCACCAAATTGGTAGAGTGTTCGCTCCGTAAGTAGGAAGTCGTGGGTATGACCCAAGACTTGAAAGTGGATAGTTTTGTTCTTTCGCCAAGCACTCAGCATTTCGAAATGAAAGTCACGGTTCTTTCGGATAGGGACTTAAAATAAACGAGATCCCATGTCACAATCGGCTTGACACGATAAAGAATCCTGCTGTATAATGCCATCAGCGCAACGCACACGTAAAATGTCTGCACCTTCGCCTATAGCTGGCGGCGTCTCGGCGTAAGTGAAATATTCTTGACTGGGACGCTAAACAGCATTACTTACTCACTCACTCCATGCACCAAGTTAACTCTTGAAAACAAATTAGTGTATGTTTATCTATGATGAAATTAAAGCACTATAGTATCTTCCCCTGAATGATGATTTATTGACAGATTTTAGATAATGCAATCCCATACGACTACCAATTAATAGCCTGATCCCAAATCATTTTATCTTCATAATAAGATTTCTCATTTTCTGTCATATTTTTATGAGAAGATAGGCGGAAGTTTTCAATAATATTATTATGATGTTTGCAAAATATTGTTTTTCATTTTTTAAAATGTTAAAAATGTTATGAAAAAATAAAATAAATGTATTTGAACTTGAACGAAGATTGACAGATGACTTATTTGTTTTCAATATCAATTCTGAAGAGAAGAAAAATGTTTTTCCCCAAAGTTTACTGCGTAACATTCAGTACGATTACATTCAATGATTAAATCTGCTTTGATTTCTAAAGACATTTTTATTTATGTCCCGAGTGTCGATGACCAAATGGTTACGGTGTTATTATGCATAATGGTGCCTCACTGCTATACATGTGGGTTCTTTCCAGTCGACCATAAGCAAGAAAGTGACTTCTCTTGCCGTAGGATTTTACTGAGTGGCTTTGTACTGGAGTCATTGCGATGTTGTCGATTGCATACGACTGATATTGATAGTACAGTATATCAGAATCACTTTAACAAACTAAACATCACATGAACATTTGTACAGATAAATCAGCGAAAAGCTAAAAAAAAAATGCGACGCAAGGTTATCAACCAGCGCCTCTAACCATCAAGGTCCGAACCCGACTATGAGAATATTTATCAGTTCGCTTGCTGAAGGTCAATATTTTCTCCGGTTACTGCGGGTGGGATTTCCTCTAACACCAAAGAACTGTCCTGTGCGATATAGTGAAAGGATCTTGGCACTGAAACTTAAAAAAACATTACTCAACTACATTCAATATCTAGGGATAGGAAACTAGACAAAAGCCGGGAACTGTCGAAACTTTAACACTTCTTCTTTAGATGTCAGGTCTAGTCTGGCAAACATCGACTATCATGGCTCTCCATTCCTCTCTGCATTAAGTCCATCTGATGAGATCAATGGTAGAGAACTGGTGGTTCATTGCAATCGTGTTCAGGCTGTCTGTGAACTTTGTTCGCTGTCTCCGTCTGCTTTATTGCGAAGGATCTTTCCTTAGAGCAGACACTTTTCCAATCCATTTGCTCTCATTATGTGCCCAAAGAATTTCATTTGTCTTTCAAGCATTGTATTGAGGAGTAATCTCTTGTACCCTGCCAACCACTGCAGTAGCTCAGTTGGTAGAGTGCTTGCTCCGTAAGTGGGAGTTCGTTGGATCGATGCCCGGCCGGGTCTGACCCAAGACTTGAAAGTTCTTTCGTCAAGCACCCGGCGTTACCAAATAAAAGTCACGGTTCTTTTGGATGGGAACTTAAAATAAACGAGGTCCCGTGTCACAATAGGCTTGGCACGCTAAAGATCCCTGCTGTATAGTGCAATAAGCGCAACGCACGGGGAAAAGTTTTGCACCTTAGCTGGTGACGTCTCGATATAAGCGAAATATTCTTGACTGGGGCGTTAAACACCATTACTCAACTCAACTCGTGTATCCCTGCCATTTGCATAACTTCCTCCTTTGTCTTACTTCAACACTGGATTAACGAAAAGCAGTCGAACCTCGGCTAAGGAGTGGATAAAATATGGATTGCAAGTCACCAAGGAGTTGCAGAGATACAACTATCGAAATTGTTTTGCAGACAAAGTAAGGAGTGGCAGTTTGAACTGCTAATGCACTACCAATTCGTTAGCTTGGTATTATATTGTAATATTGTAAACATAACTGTAATATTTTATATGTTTTCTATATTGAAAATGTGCAATTATGAGAAATAAATAAATTTGAATTTAGTGTTATGTTTTTGACAGGCCTGTAATGTCACTTATCAACACGTTTACAATGTGCTTTTTTAATTCTCTTATGAAATAATATACTTATAATTCAAAAGTAACACGTAACAGTTCCATGTGACAAATTAATTTAATCATTTGTATCATTGTTTGATAATCTGCATGGTTTTGTCACATTAAAATACAATTATTTTACTAAGAACTAGGTTTCTGTGTTGTCTTGCAAAAAAAATAGAAAAGAAAAAAAAGAAAAAATATAAATAAAAATTTAAAAAATGTTACAATATTATTGTCAGCGCTCATTTGACAGGTGTTCACAATTAAAATAAAACTTGTCCAATTAGGTCGTGCATTTCATAAAACCAGTGGCGCCATACTCTACTTATCCAATTAACTTTGGTACGTTTCTTTTCTGAATAATTTAATTTTCATTCTATTTAGTTTAGCATAAACTAATCACTTTTATTGATAACTTTGTAGCTTTTAAATTGTCTGAATAAAATATTTAAAAAATGAAATCAAACAATTATTTATTGATTATATGACCTTGGTTATAATTGACGCGTCGCCGGCCACGCCCACAATGTTTCAACAAATACTCGGCATGCTTGAATTACACACGAAGAGAATGAAAACTCGGCCTGAATTTTAACCAAACATTTTAATAATATTCATTACATTTTAACATCTGGTTTGCTAAAGGTTTCGGTCTTTATCTTCAAAAGGCATATCACTTAGAATTTAGTGTAGTATCAAAATGACCTCATATACAAAATTCGCATTGAAACGTCATTTTGATGTTGTTGTTTTTTCCATCAAAAACTTGTTATCGCTGCTATTCTCAACTTTTCTAACACGTGTCTGTTTGATTTCTTGATATTCTCTTAACATCTTCCAACAAAAAGTAGAATTACCCCAATGCTTGTTTTTTTTAAATTAATTTTTTATCGTATAAAATGGGCTATCGAATCGAGTCCTTAAATCATGATACACACTTTGTAAAGCTTTTTACACTCTTTTTCAGTTGCCAAAGCAAAATAATTTTACATGTTTAAATCTCAACATTATTCTTAATTACACTATAATAATAATAATAATAATTATTATTATTATTATTATTAATTCCATTTTAAAATTATTTTCACTAAATATTTACACATTGAGACCGTTTTAGGTACGAATGTACCCATAACATAAATAATGGGTTAATTAATCAGTCTGAAACTGAGAAATCGTGTATTCATTTGTAAATTGAAGGTTATTTTGTGTAGATTCATCACGAGGTAATTATGAAATCTTAGAAAAATATTTAGGTTGATTAATGAGGCTGGACTGTTCGTAAACAAGTTTTGTAGTGGAATTTGTAAACAGCGTTAATTAATATCAATTTTGCAGCATAAAAACATTTGCATTATTCCCGTTATTTCCACATAGGATTTAAAAGAACGTTTGCACATTTAGTCCACTGTCTGTTTGTTTGTCTGTCCGCATTTCATCCTAAAGCGATTACTGGATTTTTATGAAAACTTGGATGGAATTATTAGAATAAGGCTTAGAGGTTCATGTTGCTTTATTAACATGTCTGTGCATCCGTCTGTCTAGATCTGTTCATTCATCTGTCTATTCAATATATCTATACTGATGACTGCTACTAAAGAGCTTATATTTCATGTGAATTAAGATTGGTAGGTGTGATTAGTATACTCACCAAATTATGAAATGGTCCGTCTGTACGTCTATCGGTCATGTCCCAATATAGTATTGCAAACTTGCATCATAGGATATTTCAGCCGTCACTGGCAGTTGCCATCGGCAGGTGACATGCATAACTAATGGAAACTGACTTGTTACTCATGATTGAATTCGGTATAACATCCTAATCAAGAATAGTTCATACAACAATATTATATTTCTACGAAAGCTTGTTCGTGCCACTTTGTAATCTGATTTTTTTTTCAAATCGTAGGTATCATTTTTAAAATCGTACGTACGAATAAAAAAATCGTAGCTACGAATTACACAATTCTAGCTACGAATTACACAATTCTAGCTACGAATTACACAATTGTAGCTACGAATTACAAAATCGTATCTACGAATTAAAAATCGTACCTACGATTTGATTAAAAATCAAATTACAAAGTGGCACGAACAAGCTTTCGTATATTCTTCCACAGAACATCTATGTGAATATGTGGCATATCTGTGGGGTTTTTTTTTTTTTTTTGTTTGGTTGGTTTTTTTACGATGTAGCAATGTTCAACCAACGAAATTTTTAACCACTACTTCATATACTAGTAACCAACCTGGTTTATTAAAACAAAACATGAAATAATTTATCCAATCAAGAACCAATTTTACACTGAGTGAGTGAGTGAGTGAGTGAGTGAGTGAGTAAGTGAGTAATGAAGTTAAGGTTCCAGTCCAGAATGTTTCACTTATATTAAGACGTCGCGAACTGTAGGCGAAATGGCAGAAACTTTGCCTGTGTGTTGCGCTGATGAAGTAAAACAGAAGGGTTCTTTCTCGTGCCACGCCTACCGTGGCAACGGGACCTCGTTTATTGTAAGTTCCAATCCGAAAGAACCGTGACTTTCATTTTGTCACGTGGAGTGCTTGTCGAAAGATCAGTCACTACCCACTTTCATTTCTTGGTTTAGACCCAGTCGGGTTAGACGATTTCTTTTGCTTCTGGTGACTGTAGATAAAACGTGGGTTCATTATAATAAACCAGAGAATAAAGTTCAAAGTCGTCAGTACCTAGCTCCCCGAGGCAAAAGAAATTCACGCCTCAACTATCTGATGGTGATTGCCACGGTATTTCACGGTATTTTGGGACGCAAAAGGTGTAATTATGTTGAACGTTTTACAAGTACAATCACTAATATACACTTCACGGCCTCTGTAAGATGCAAACCAGGAAGTCAGTTTGTTTTTATACTGGAGACAAAAAAAACAAAAAACAAAAAAAAAAAGCAAAAACTAAATCTATATATATGTAAAATAACATTTTAACAATTTCAAATTTCAATTATTGAAATGATGTTATTGAAATTATCCCAGAAGGAAGTTAATTAACGGCGCTGTGTTAGAACCTAAAATATGAGACGTAAAGTCGGTGTTAAATTTTAAATCTATCACAGGTTTGTATCAAAGTCTGATTAACCGATATTCGCTTTTGATGGTGATCATTTGTTTGTATTATTGGTACTGTAACACTAACCTGAAATCAGGGTAGAATAACAACTTTATATAACTCTAGAGATTTGTTATATTGTACATAAAAACTATAAACAGATATAACAGATTTTGTGACACACATGCAACGATAATTTACTTGCAATGTTATAACGTGAACATCGTCGAATAATACAATGGTCGGAGTTCACATGTGGAATAATATATCAGGAGGTGGCTTTGCCGCTTATTTATTTCTTAAATAAATCGGAGAAGGCTTGATACTTTAACCCTCCAGACTGTCTCGTATAAAATAGTTTTTCTTTCTGTCTTTCTCATTACAATGTTGTCTTTCGGTATGATAAACAATTTATTGCCTTTTGTTTGAGGGATGTCATATACCATTTTTTGAATGTTTTTTATGATTAAATTTAAAAAATGGTATATGACAGGGAGATATGAACATTTGTTCACTCTTAATAAGTCGCATTTCCCTGGGACTTCGTCCATGGGAAATATGACTTGTTGTGGGTGAACATGTGTTCATATCTCCCTAATTGTATTCCATTAACTTCAACCAATAGATGCCCTACAAATTTAAGGTACATTATAAGCTATCGAGTGAGTTTAGTTGGGTAATGGTGTTTAACGTTCAAGTCAAGAATATTTCACTTATATCGAGACGTTGCAAGCTATAGCCGAAAGTGTCTGTGCGTTGCGCTGATGGCACTATGCAGCAGGGTTCTCTATCGTGCTGCGCCTACAATGACACAAGACCTCGTTTATGTTAAATTCCGATTCGAAAGAATCTTTCCTTTTATTTTGTAATGCCGCGTGCTTGGCGAAAGAACAGTCACTACCCACTTTCAAGTCTTGTATCAGACCCGGTGTTGATTCGAACCAACGACCTCCCACTTTTGGAGCAAGCACTCTACAAAATGAACTACAGAACAGTGGTTCTAAACTAATAGTGGTAATTGGAATGTTCAATAAACAATTTCGTTTGTGTGAATTCAAATCCATCTGTCATTTAATACATTTTTGTTGGTTTTGAGTTTCTGAGCAGTGAGCAATAGGATTTTGTTACATATACACGAGCATACTAATTTTAAAAATTTCAACAACATTGCAAAGTTACCAGTTAAAACAATCAATTTAATTGCTTTTGCATTATATGATGTTATGTTGTACAAGCACACATAATGATTATGCATGTTTTTGTTATTTATTCAATTTTATATATGTATAATGTATTTTATAATAGTTACTTTTTGTTACTATATTACATAAGCAGTATGCTAAATATCACATGAAAAAAATGACATTTTCCTTTTGAGTTGTTAAGTGCATCATTCGGATTATTATAAATCACCGACTTAAGATCAGGTGAGCTAAAATTAACATTATCCTCCTGAAGAGTGTTGAAAGCATGAAACGCTGAGACAAATAACAAAATGAAAGTTCTTGTTCCAAGAAGAAGCTTATATATATATATCCACAATATTAATTGGGATGGTGGGCATGGAACTTTCAGAATGCCTCCAAAGCAATATCGATCCATCAGTTGCTTTTTTACACCTGTCAAATAGCTACTTCTAAATAAGGTTCCTAAGGACGTGGGTTCGAAACTCACCGTCTTAGTCTTTTTTCAATTTTCTTACATGAAAAATAGAACCATTACAAAACGTGTCTATGTTATCTTTTTAATATTCGATGTTTTGTAATATAGCTTTATATCATCCAATCCTATTATGTTCTCAAGCGTTTTAGCAGGCATTAATCATAAGGCTTTTTATAGTCTCTTGTGATTTTCAATTTGAGAGTAAAGTTTGAATTATGTAGATGAAATTGACTATATCAACAGGGCGGAATTGGATTACATAACACGCCAATACTTCCGGGACTTTTCTAAATTTTTGTAATTCATTTTACTTCAGCAATTCAATCCATCTGCAAATAATCTTTAGGGGAATTACTTTGCAGCCATTAAAGTGATAAACTATGTCAAGGATAAGTAAGCATGTTAGACATTAGGTTTCTTGGTATATGTGAAAGAAGTGCTGTAAGTTCGATGCATGAATTAGTAAAATAATAATGGTTTATGCTAGCTAAATAGGGGGGGGGGGGGGTGCTTATCTTTCCAGAACACTCGGACTTCCTTGGCGAATGTTTGTGGTAAACCTAATTTGTCAGTTTCAAAGTATGCATGTGATATGGACATGAATAGTATGTTTGTTTTTGTGATGGTAGGGAAAACCGGCATACTTAAGGAAACATTTGACCATGGCAAGGTCCCTAGTGTTAAAAAGTCGCGCAGTAAGATAGATTTATGAATTCGGGTGGAATACATGTGTTTTATGTCCTAGTCAAGATTCTTTTACTTATACGAGGCGGTAAATTAGGGGGTGACGGAGGAAACCGGAGTACCCAGAGAAAACATAAATCATTTCAAGCGAATAAACAAACCGTTTTTGCACTAGTTCCTGTCCACACGTGTATGAATCCGACAAGCAGAAAAGAGATGAACATCTTGTTTTTTTTTCAAATAGTCTATTGCATATAGTACTGTTCCCAAAGGTTGTGTTTAAATTTCTTCTCGTTATATTTGCTGGAATCGATTTATTTAAGTTGTTTGGGTTGTGTTTTATTTTTACAAGGCAAATTTGATCAATTAAAATTTAGATTTTTAGATTTCCTTGACATTTACACCATTATATGTCTGCTTTAATACGCCTTTAATATGTTTTATGCATGCTTTGAAATGATTGTTTTAATTACCATACTTATCATACCAGGGCTGGGCGAAGTTATCCTTGACGTTAAGGATACATATTATATAGTATTGACGTTAAGTATTCGGATACGGCACGAATCTTTGATTTATCAAATTCCAATCCATCCACGCACTAAATTAAAGATTGAAAATTTAAAAGATTTACCATTATCTGTTTAAATGGAATTCATCTTGTACCGGTAAGCGACAGGCTGAAATGGTCATTACTGTCGATGCATGGTAAGAAAGCACTAAGACGCCCCTAGTATACTTTTGTAATTTGTGCAATATCAATTGTGGTAGACGACGTATGTCAATATTGATGTTTTGAAACGTTGGCACAATAATCATGGTTTTTTTTTTTTTTTTTTTTTTTTTTTTTTTTTTTTTTTTTTTGTTAATGTCAAAATTTATATTCTTGAATAGGAAAAGGAGTTTCAGTCCCCACAGAATACTCTCGACAAGCATAACTTTTGCATTGCAGTATTGCCAGAGTGGGATATTACTCAGACTGCAGCTGTGACAGGCGCTGTATTCGTAAGCCTGCGGTTTAGAGCTCTTGACCATCAAGTTCTTTGGCGGTTGCTCCTCAGCTTTTGTTCATCGATAGTCAATAATGAAAAAAATATAGAAAGATATATAGATATATGTGAATTTATTAAACAACCCTCCTCTCCTTCCGAGCATAGTTCGGTCCGCCTTAGCACGCATCCATCTGTCCGTCTAGACACTTCTTGTACGGAACAAAACTCTAAAACCACCAATTTACCATATTTAATGAAAAACATTAACATTGATAGGAGATGTGCATATCATTAACCCGAGTTGGTTTGCTCATTTGTCCTTGGAGTTTTGGTCTTTTGGAAAAAAATCCTATTGGCTTGAAATTCTAATTCGCTGATTTTGCATGAAAACAAATAATGTCTATTTCATATAATGAAGCATGTTGGTTTATACTGCTGTTTTCATGATTAAATAATTTAGTATAATATCAATAAAGATTCTAATTCTTCAAGCACCGAGTTGACTCTCATCTATCTTATTTCCATTTCGGTTTGATTTATTGGTATCAACAAGGCAGATACGTAAGGCATTTCGCATTAACGATATCACATTTTATGTGATAGATAATAAACGTTATGTAATGATATTGGTGAAGTTTTAATGACAGTTTGATACAAATTTAGACCCGTTTATCGAATACAAAATTTTGAAACTCCTGCCAGATTTAAAATCTATATGGTTATAACTGGATCTTCTGATCTTGTAATTTATTAGGTATTTAAAAAAATGTTTATATGTTAAATCCAATTAGGTAAAAGATTATTTATATCATAAACCTTTTTCAAATTAAGCCAAATGATAGAAAATCTGGAATTGATTTATTTTTATATAAATTTCTTTTGATCTTGACTCATTAAATCGTCTGCTAACTTGCTTAAATTCGGTTATCAGTTTAAGTTGATATTTAACCAAATAAATTTAAAATATATTAAATGTCGAATGTTTATTAAACATTATTATTAGACTGATCTAATTAAACACAAACATACCTATCCATGTCCAAATCACAATCCCAGAACTTTGAAAACTTGCAAATTAAAATAGAGACCTGAACTTCCAAAACGCGCAGAAGTTAGGCCGAGTGTTAATAAAGATTAAGCACCTCTTGTTTAGCTAACTATAGCCGCAATGATTGTAATCTAAAATGTTTTGTTGCTCGGCCTGATTTCCTTGGCGGAAGTTCAAACTCGTGGAACTTCGCGTGTTCAATTTAATTTGTCAGTTTCAAACTATAACGGTTTGTTTGTGCTTGATTGCTACAGCTGAATGTAGAGATTGGACGGTGTACCATCATTCCCCGAAACGGGGTTTTCCACTGTACTATGCGATACGCAATTATTTTTCTGTGGAGCAATTATTGGTAGAAGTGTTTTAATTTCACTTATATCGATGCGGTCATTCCTGGAATAGTGGAGGAAATCTAAAACTCTGGATTGCTTTATCATCCACGAAATGGGCGCCTCAATAAAACGGCCAGGGCGTCAATTACCATTACCCAAGAACTGAATGTCTCCGTATATGCGAAAAATCTTGACCAGGACGTAAAACACCGTTACTCCATTCCACTTTTAAAAAACATAACAACCTATGATGTATTGATAAAAATGTTTACACAATTTACAATTTTATTTCTGGAAGATCCACAATCATTATCATATTTTATAAGTCAAGAGACATAAATAATCTCTGAACGAGCACGAAATTCAACTTCCCGCAATAGGAGTTTAGAAACACCTGCTTAAGTGCGTTTTTATAAGACCATAAACGCCAAGGGAGAAAATGTGATGTTTACACAAAAAAGATATCGAAGACTTCCTTAACATCTAAAATAGACAAGCTATCACAAAAATGTAAATTTGGTCGGATGATACTAAATTAAGACAAATGATTATATCAACTTTTTGCACCAGTCTATTGGTAATTTAATTATAGAAAGTGTCGTGTTTCTGATAAAGGCGGCATAAAATAAACATTTATTGACTTATTATGATTTAAAATTCTAATAGTTTGTGAAAAGATGTATTGGTTTATCGGTTTACATCTTCTTAAGGATTCTGAAAAGTTTAGACTAGAACTCCTTGCAATAGAAAGCGGACCCGTATAAGGGAAAGGGTTGCGATGGACAACCATTACGCATCGTAAGAGAAATGGAAACTTAAACAATTCTATTTGACTATTAATTTGTCCTTTTAATGTTCGTCATTTCGTGTTTCTGTTTCAAAAGTTTTATGAAGAAGCATGCCTCCAAACCCCGTAGTCATGCCGAACAATGATGCGCAGAGCATCCCTGATGCGTCCTTCGGCATTCATCATTTTACCATCGTCAATCCAGAATACCTGTCTGTGGGCTTTAGATTTGTACTGTCATATACCACTTTTTGAATTAAGAAATGACAATTCTGCTGATAGTATTTCAAGAGATCATGACGTCACTAAAAGTCACGCCGATCTCGCACCCTGTCTCACATGAGCAGGTATGGAAAAAATAGTGCCAAGAGTTGAAACAAATATGGAAACAAAATATTTAAAGAAAGAGTTGTAAATTTAAGAAATGACATTTCTGCGAATGGTATTTCAAGAGGTAATGCAAGATAGTGTGGCACGTGCCACATTCAAAATGAATTACATAGCAAATTCTTGGAATTACGTCAACTGGTGCAATTCTGTATCCAATATAAGTAATCAATCTTCAGGCACATACATCAAGGGTATCACATGGTACACTGGCGAACACAATTAAAATGTGCTAGAATTTTATCCGGAAGTGTTGGACAAAAACAGAAGACAAGATATTCTTAACGATTAGATAATCTAAAAACTTGAAACACCTGCTCAAGCTTATATAAATGCTTAATATATATATATCATCTGATATTATCGTACAAGATGTACTTCCGTGATACAGTTTCATAATCAAATTTTATCACACAGATAAAGAATGATTACAAAATATAAATGCACCACAATAACCTAAATATCAAACGGTTCCTGAATGAAAGTTGGTTCTCGTCAGAGACGGAATAAAATAAATGTCAATCAACTTACATGCATTTCACTTTCACTTTACGAAACTGTATTACAATTAGATTCATTAAAAAAATAAAAGGCGTGATAACGCGAAAGAAGTACGTTGTAACTGATTATGGTTTACAGTTGGTACACAAATATACCTATGTTATTTTATGTGTCCTATTGAATGCATTACTTCAAACGATTATTTGGGTGATTGAATGGATTTACCTTAGGATAAACCACTTATATCGAAACTAACACGCTAAAAGTAAACATTCAGGAATTGTTAGCTTTGAAGTGCGCTAAAGGCAACGTACAGAGACGAATCTTCAGTAAATATGGCATACCGTGATTAGGGGAAATTTTAATGTCTCTTCCATAGGATCCCGTGAATTTCATCTCTAAATGCCGTGTTCTTAAGAAATAAAAGTCACTAACTTTTCTTCAAATCTTGGTAAGACCCGACCGGGATTCAATCTCCGATCTTCCACATACAGAGCGGACACTTTGTCGCTTGTAGCATATCGCAGTAGCTGTGCTACGCTTTAGAATCTTTAAGATTTCTGCGTACCCCGAGCGCACGTCTCGATATCAGTGAATTAATTATAAGGCCAAGTGGTACAAATGGATGCTGACGTTACGCACAGCGTGTACAAATCTATGCACTTTGATGGCATTATTCTAAGTCCTAACTTTAAGTAACTGTAATAATTTTGACAAATAACTTGTAGGGAATATAATACATAATATCTATCAATTAAAAGTATTAATGAAAATATACAAGAAAAGTATCATAAATACGATACACGGATAAATTCAACAGATCTAGATACCAGTGATTCACTGAAGATTTGCCTTTTTATACCTTCAATTGATAAAGACGTTTTTTCACAAAATTTAATTGATGATATCTTTTTTAATATTGTTTCGATTTTCAAAATTCTTTCAGATTTTAAAAATTAAAGATTTTCATATTTTTCATAAACTATGACTTTTAAAATTTATTTGCAATGACTTCATACAAATTTATATCGACATACGGGGTGTATCTGCAGAATTGCGTACGGAATTTCTGAGTGACGTATTTTCGAGCTCGGTGGTTTTTGAACAGTAACTCACTTTGACCAAGTAAAATGATTCAAATTATAATGATTTCTTCACTGTAGTCAAGAATTTGTCTCATTAATTGAATATCTTTTTCATGTTTCAAATGTAGCCATTGATAATATTTTCTTGACTCTAAATGATGGCCCTTGTTCTTGCATTTTCGAAGTATCATCATTGACTCTTATTTCGGATGATAAGGCCTTGTTCTTCTGTTATTCGAAGTAATAATGTTTCTGAATATTATTATTTCTATCATAATTATTATTCCATAGTGACTGGAAATATAAAATAATCTAATTGATGAAGTAATTTGTATACAAATAATAAAATTAATATATTTACTATAACAGCGAGAAGCACAAACACAGCACTCCTAGTTTACGACACGATAACGTTAAATTTTGCAACAGCAATATCGTCAAAAATCATGACGTTATTGTTAATTTTGGTCATATTTTCGCATCAAAATTCGTCTTTAAAGTTTTATACCGAAAAATCAAGCAAGGTGACATATGTATTTCTTTACATTTTCAGAAAATTTAAATTCAGAACTACATTATGTTAGTTTTTCAAAAACTTGTAGGACAATCTGTTATTTTTCTACACTTTTCCCAATTTTTCAATGCCTGTAAAAATGCAATTTCCCATTAATCCTATGTTAAAATCCCGACATTTTTGACATTTTTGACGCTTTATAGCTAAAAAAGTAAAAAGGTGACCCTTAGATTTTTTTTACATTTTCAGATGCGCCTCAAAAAGTTTTACAGATATGGAAAAATCAGAAACTTGTAGGATAGTGCCCATTTGTACCACTTGGCCTTAATATATTAATAGTGCTTTTGGTTGAGGAAAATATGGGGGATTGTTTCCTTGAGCGATAGGCAACGGAAACCATTTTTCGCAGGGAGAAGATCGAAATCTCCATGTTTCTCTTAAGGGAAAATTAACTTTATTATACCCACCGCTGTGGTAGCTCAGTTTGTAGAGTGCTCGCTCTGTAAGAGGGAGGTCGTGGGTTCGAACCCCAACCGGGTCTTACCAAAGACTTGAAAGTGGGTTGTGACTGTTCTTTCGCCACGCACTCGGCATTACGAAATGAAAATCACGGTTCTTTCGGGTCGGAACTTAAAATAAACGAGGTCCCGTGTCAAGGTAGGCAGGGCACAATAAAGAATCCTGCTGTATAATGCAATAAGCGCAACACACAGGCAAAATTTCTGTACCTTCACCTTCGCTTGCGACGTCTCGATTTAAGTGAAAAATTCTTGACTGGGACGTTAAACATCATTATTATATTTCATGTAAATTTCTCGGCTTCTAATTGGTCAAACGCAGGGAGTTAATCTGGTATAATTTTATGATTTCTAATACCTGAAGTGGTAATTTTAACGAAGCCACATCCTCCTTAACGATAAGATGGTAATATTGACGACGGGTGTTAATGAAACAATTACCGCCCTCGCGTGCGCCCGTAATTTAACAAGTTCCGTTCGTTTCTATTTCGACATTTTGTATTTCCAGAAACTGCAACAGACGGCAGCTGTCAAACGATGGCGTTTGTCAGTATTTCGGACGACGACATAAAAAACTTATAACAGAAAAAGACAGCGTTGAAACTAAAAGGGTCATATAAGGAAGTGTAAAGTTATTTAGGGAATTTATGCAGTCAAAGGGGAAACCGGTTGAATTTGAATATTTTACAAAGGATCGCGACCTGGGCCTTTTTAATGCATCCATTAGAAAGAAAGGCGGCAACCAAATGAAAAAGAACTCAATAGTTCTGTTGAAATATGGTATATCACGTCATCTTAAAGATAATTGTAAAATTCAACTTAAAAATGACGTTTCGTTCAGATCATCCAATGAAATTTTCTCGTCAGTTGTTGTAAATTTGAAAAAGCAAGGCTACGGGTCTACTAGCCGCACACCTCCTATATCTAATGAATATCTCGGAGAAACTTTACAACCCACAGAACATGGCATTAAGAAGGGACACACCAACTGGATTGATCAACAAAGTGTGGTTTGATGTAATGATATCTGTGCAGAATAGGGAGGGAAAACTTGCGGTCCATGACCAGGCAAAGTTTTGCAGTTGGATGTGGATTCCAGAGGGATGAGATATGCGAGACAGGTACTTAAAAACTGAACATGATAAGTGTATAAAATGAAAAAAAAATTGTAGTTGAAAAGCTATATACAAATGGAAACAGCCATGACCATAAAATGCACATCACAACAAATACATACAAGAACCACAATACTGCACATAACACACATAGGCACCCCTGGTCATAAACATCCTGACTGTTGATGGACACTGGTAGTATTTGTATAATGATGTCCAGTGGTATGCTTCAAGTAATTAACCACCCCACTATATTTATAATAATTATAATCTTGATACTTTAATTGCATCTTGACAAATATTATTGATATTGAGAGGTAATTATAACTGTTTTATTTATTTTTTTAGGTTTTGGATGAAAGTGACAAAAACCACAAAGCTGCAGACGGTCCAGATGATACCATTGGAGAGGGACGCATGTATGAGAGACCAGGTGATCCTATGTGCCCAGTCGCTTCCTTTGTACAATATGTTTCTAAGCTTAATCTAGATAACAATGCATTCTGGCAGCGACCAAAAACTTCATTCCTGACAGAAGATACATCGTGGTATACAAAAGAACCAATTGGAAAGAACGATTTGGGCTCTATGGTGAATATATAAAAAATTTCAAAACTATCAGTTTTGTACAACAATCATTCTGTAAGGGAAACTTGTATTAAAGAAATGGATGAATTTGGGTTTGAAGCCCGTCACATAATGAGGATTTCAGGTCACAAATCTGAAAGTTTCATTAAATCTTATTCTAGTCGTCTTAGTGAGGAAAAAAAACAAATATCAGAATGTTTAAGTAAATCCTTAACCGGTGACAGTAAATCCACTGATAATCCAAGTGTCTCTAATGAGTCAGACCTTGATTTTTTGTCAGATGAGTTTTTAGCTCACCTGACCATAGGTCATGTGAGCTTATGGCATAGCGCAGCGTGTGTATGTGCGTGCGTAAATGCGTGCGTCGTTAACACACATTTTCGACTTCTCCTCTGAAACTACTGGAAAGATTTCAATGAAACTTGGTAAGAAGTATATATGGGCCGGTGCAATTCAGATTTGTTCGTGGCATTGTCATGGCTACCATATCTAGGTCAAGGTGACCTAGGGTTGCAAAAATCTTAAAAAATCTTCTTTTCCAAAATCAATGATTGGAGAAAAAATCTGATGTGATATTTGGCTTCTCTAGGGTCTTAAGCCTATAGTTTGTTCTGTTCATTTTTTGAAATTTGGACAAAAAATAGGTTACGCGTTTTTGCGTTTAATTTTGAAAAAATCGTAAAATAGCTTCAAATGGTTAAAACTTGACTATTTGACCAGATAATGACATGGGGTTTTCAGTTTTGACATATTTTTGTAATTACCTTCAAAATGGTGTCAAGGTCAATTATGAAGGTCATGACCTAATTTTTTACCTTTCTAATATTATTTATTATCTCGAAAACTGTAAACTTTTAATATAAGCATGTAAATTAAAATATTGTTGGTATTGAGGTAACGATCATTTTGATATATAGATAAAGGTCATTGGTTCAAAGGTCAAGGTCACAGATGCGAAAGAATACTGAAATGGTTCATTATCTTGAAAACTATGAACTTTTTGTATAAGCATGTATATTAGAATGTTGTAGGTACATGTATCGATACAACGATCATTTTGATGTATAAAAAAAGGTCATGGGTCCAAAGGTCAAGGTCATAGTAGCAAAACAATACAAAAAATGGTTAATTATCTCGAAAACTGTAAACTTTTTGTATAGGCATGTATATTGGAATGTTGTTGGTTTTGATGTAACGATCATTTTGATATATAGATTTAGGTCATTGGTTTAAAGGTCAAGGTCATAGATGCGAAAGAAAACTGAAATGGTTCATTATCTTGAAAACTATGAACTTTTTGTATAAGCATGTATATGAGAATGTTGTAGGTATTGATATAACGATCATTTTGATGTATAGAAAAAGGTCATGGGTCCAAATGTCAAGGTCACGGTTGCAAAACAATACCAAAAGGGTTGATTATTTCAAAAGCTATAAAAATTTTGTATGGGCATGTTTATTAGAATATTGTTGGTATTGATGCAATGATCAGTTTAATAAATTGATTATGGTCATTGGTTCGAAGGTCAAGGTCACAAATGCGAGTAGCAAGTTTCATAAATATCTAACTAAATATCCACATCAGAGTTATTGCTCCTTAAACGTAGTATTTATTGTGTTTTTGTGCTGTTAATGGTCAAGGTGAGCGGTACAGGCCCTATTGGGCCTCTTGTTAGATTCTCTTGTGAATGACAAGTTTGAGTTACAGGAGCTTGGTGTGCCTACAGCAAATCAACAGGGAAATAATAATAACAATCAGCTACAAAATGTTAGCAGGCCTCTTTGTGATGTTACCACTTCTGCCAAATAGATGCAAAATATACTGTCTGTCTTTTCGAGTATATCAGAATCGTTTTCTGAAAATAGAGCTTTTATGCCATTTATGATCAATTGTACAGAAAACTTTAATTTTTTCCAAATGAAACTTTAATGTGACTGTTAAATTAAATCTTTAACTTGGAACTTAAATTTGACAGAAGTTTGTTTTATTTTTAACTTGTGAATTTGAATCATTAAATTGCCTTTTTACTTTGCAAAAACTGATGGTTTGTTTGTATTAATAGATACAAGATGCATTCCTAGAGGTATATTTCATGAGCCATAAACAGAGCTGAAATAAGTACAGGGTTATAGTGCTGAAACTGAACAGACATAAAATATAATAAAAACACGCCACCTTTGGTTCTAGATGTTATAGTAGATTATCCCACACACAAAAAATAATAACACCCGAGACGAAGTCGAGGGTGTTAATTTTTTTCCCTCGTGGGATAATCCACTATAACACCCAGAACCAAAGGTGGCGTGTTTATATTACTCAACTTTATTATACCCGAGCAAAAAAGACGTTCTCTTTTACGTTTATTCCATAATTTCTACAAAGACTTCGTCTGTTTCAATGCATAGTTAACAGTTCCTCTTGTTCTGTCCGTATAAAGAAACATTTTAGCACTGATTGTATGTGCGTACGTGCAATTATACATGATTTAAAAGAAGATTTAATTCTAAATCTTGATAAAACTGATTCTACAAGTAAACGCGGTATTATAATAAGCGATTATAAGGAAAATTAAACATATTTTAAGGGTTTTTTTAAGTTTAAAGAAAAACTTAAAGACACAAGAACGTGATTTAAGGACATCACAATAAATTAGTTTTACTGAAAAACAATAACTGAATGGTTTCTGTTTCTGCAAAATAAATAATTCGTACTTAAATGTTGTTATGCGCAGAAAGTTTGAGATGATTAAATAAATTGTTTTTGTTTATTGTAACCGAATTCTTGTTAAGTCAAACATCATTGACCTGTTCGTTTGACCTTTTATTAGAAGCGTCGATCAAAATACATGGGAAGTGAAAGGATTCGAAGTTGATACATAAACAATGCATATATATGTAAACAACATTGACCTGTCCGCTTAATCTTTCATTAGGAATATTCATATAGAAGGGTCCACCCAACACGCAGGTAACTTTACGATTTGCAATTATTCAGAATATATACACGCCACTTGATTAGTGTTCACATTATAAAGACGCAATTAATACATGTAATCCCTATATATAAATAAACTCGTCCATCATAAATATTCAAATTAAAGGTCAAGCGGACATGTCAATGTTGTTCACCTATACCTCATGATGTTGACAAAATAAACACCTGCATCTCCTAAACATAAATATTATCAGAAAGTCTTTACCACGCTTTATCAGGCGTCATTCAACTCCCCGATCTGTTTTTTGTACTGATTCGCAATAGTTTAATTTTTCAAATTGAAGGTCAAACGGACAGGTCAATATATTGCCTGTAATCCATATTAATGATCACGGAATTGGAGAGTCATAACAGATCTATAGATCAAGATTTGCCTTGTCTAGAGAATTAGTCATCAAAGTGTTGTGTTTCTAAAGCATACTGTTTTATTAATCTTGTTGACTTTAAGGACGTGTCAATGTGCATATGGATTGCTTTTTTATTTACTATATAGAAATTAAATTATGTTTTCGTGTTGTTGTGGGAAAATGAAAGATTTGGACACTTCATGCACTTTATGCACTGCAACAGGAAAGACGTGTCAATTTGCATTGTTTGTGAGATATTATTATGTCTTCTTTTTGTTGGGGAAAATGAGTTGTTGGACAGTTTGCATACTGCATAAATCGTGTACGTATTCTATTGTTTAACGTGTGCAAAATTTTCAAATTGTTTTCTTTTTTCGTAACTACGCGTTTTCGAATGCTCACGCTTAGTTTTTGCAAAAACACACGTAAATTAATTTGTGTTCATGACGGCCATGCAGCGATGCTCCTTAATTGTTTTCTGTGGTTCCATTGCCTTCTGAATAAAAACCTTAGGAAATATATAATTTAGTCTGAACAATATTTTATTACTTAGATCCCGGAACATTAGGAGCAATACTTTACTAATTTGACAGTTACGTAATCCATAGTGATGTATCTACCCATAAAAAAGGGAATTTGAAAAGCGAATTATTGTAGTCTTTCACGATGGCAATTGATCTATGTTATACTCTTGACCTCGATATATTTTTCATTCAACTTTCTCAAATTTTTAAATAATATAAAACTATATTATCAATGCAAAGTACATCATTCAAATGAATCATTTTTTATATATCACCAAAATAATATTGTACTTTTGATCTCGATAAAAATGTGTCACTCAACTTGCTCAACATTTTATATAATATAAAATTGTATCACCAATGCAAAGTACATCATTCACATTAAAATAGATAAAAATTTATATAACATCGAATTATATCGCCAACATAAAGTACATGTTAATTTTTAAAAGAGCAATGTCCTCGGTGATAGATGTGTGTCTGTGATTCACATTTCTTCATGATATATTGAATCATCGCCGTTAAAGAGCGAAAGCGACAATCAATAACTTGTTACAGCCTTTCTTTTGTAAACTGAACTGTTGTTTGATACTTTGAAATTGCAGACCACTGACATTATTAAACAACATTGAGCTAAATATCAAGTAAAGTACAAGTTTTGAAATGAAAAAAAAATTGTACTGAAGCCCAGGAAGCTGTTGATGGTGTATTGATAATAATTGAAACATTTTGATCTTGTTTGTTCTTTTATTCTTTAACAGTTCAGTAGATGAGTCATTGTCCATGTGTAGTGTCCCCCTGGATGCATGGTGTCTGGTGCTGTATCGGTGTGTGATGTCCATGTTGTGTGTCCATATATGTGTTGTGTTGATGAAGCTGCGACGACCTTATATACTCTTCTGTAAGATACAGAAGGGAAGTGCATGACCGAACCTTTTACTAAATATCATGATTTGTAAAGGTCAATTAGACAAGGTGTATACATCATGTAATGGCCAGACTGTAAGTTATTGAATAATTACCTAGAGTACAAGGCTTGCCTGGCCATTGGCATGAGGATGACCTGAGTAATTAGCCTTATATATAATATAGCCGAAAGTACAATTTTGAAAAACCAGAAAATATTTGGGTTTTATTTTTTAAGGCTGCTTGCAAATAAATTGTTGACTCAGGGATATTGCAATCCTAGGCTTATCAAGGCCCTCAAAAAGTTTTATGGCCGTCATCACAGTATTGTTGATAAGTTTTTGATGGCTCTGTGTCCTGGATTGCTTGGATATATTTGACGTCTCATAGTTCCATTTCCTTTCACACAAGTTTGATTACACACGTGACGGGTGTAGCTAGCTAAACAGGAGGTGCTTACCCCTTCCGGAGCACCCGGCCTCACTTCCCGGTGGAAGTTCACGTGTCTAACCTAACTTGTCAGTTCCAAGTTTTTACTTTGCTTCTGGATTGTGATTCGGAAATGGATAAGTATGTTTGTTTTTGATTAATATCATAACAAAACCCAGTGTAATGTCTTATCTCATTTATTTGCTAGAATCAAAATTACCATGTATATATTTGAAGTCCAATAGTTCTATGTTCGTTTCATTCCTAAAATCTCATCACACACGTTGTGGCTGTACTTGCTAAACAAAAGGTGTTTACCCTTGCAGAGCACCCGGAAGTTCGCGTATTTCACCTTATTTATCAGCTTTTAAATGTTAATTTTGCTGTTTGATTGTGGTTTAGACATGAATTGGCATGTTTCCTTTTGATTGTAAAAACGTTCTTCATTAAGTCATTAAGTTTTTGATTAACCCTTTATAATATCTAACTTACTACTGACTTTAGGTCAATCGCTCCGTATGTGGATTCATATCCCGGACGGATCCGAACAACAGTTTATAAAAAGATAGTGACTGTTTTGTATTTTTTTTTCTCAAAGTATCTGCATTTAGAAATGAATGTCACTGTAGGCTTAGCAAAATAGAGAATCCCCCCTGCACATTGCCATAAACGCACTCTTTTCGACTTTACTTATAGATCGATGGTGACGTCTCGACATGAATAAAACGTTCTTGACTGACACAAAACCACATTCAATCGATGGATAGGCTTAGCTCGTTTGACAACTCTCCTTACATATTGCCATTAACACACTTCCTTCTTCACCTTTAGCTGGCGATGTATCGACATAAATGAAACTTAGACACAAAACCGCATTCAATCAATTAACAAAATCCAAATACATTATAGTATAAGAAAACAGAAATTGGCAAATAACTTTTATTCCGACAAAAAATCCAAACGTAAAAGCTCCTTGGTACTAAAGTTCTCTTGTTAATGAATTAGTTTATATGGCAACAATACCAAATTCTTAGCACTTCTGCAATCGTTCACGAGGCTAAAATATTTGTTGGCATCACTAGAATTTGAACATAATAATTATGTGTCAAACAAGTAATTTGTATGCGTAAATTGTTATTTTGTGGGGTGAAAATGGAGTAATAAAAACGAAATGAAACATACAGTTTTCAATAAATGTCACTTACAAAAATCTGGTATGGTTGTAAAGTGTAGAAAGGGATCTTTATGTGATATTAACTAACTTAAATTCTCTTAAATATTTATTACTGTAGTGAAGTTGTGTAATGGTGTTTTATGCTCCCAGTTATATTTTTTTCACTCACAGTACAGGTTTGTCAAATAGTTAACGAATCTGGGCCCCTCTTTAGCTTATTTCTGGTCCTTTCACCAGCAATACAGATTTGTTAACTAACACAGACCTTCGTAAATATTAATTACTGTATTGGGGTTGTGCAATGATGTTTTATGCTCCCAGTTATATTTTTTCACTCACAGTACAGAATTGTCAAAAAGTTAACGAATCGACAATACATCTGGGTCCCTCCTTAACTAATTTTGGTCCTTTACCAGAAATACAGATTTGTTAACTAACTCGGACCTTCGTAAATATTAATACTGAAGCGGAGTTGTGTAATATTGTTTTATTCACCCAGTTAATGTTTTTTCACTTACAGTACAGATTTCTCAAAACTTTCACACTAAGTTAACAAAACGACATATCATTTCACTCTCTTGTTAGGTATATTTCGGCCCCGTTAGGCAAATCGCGGCAGCTTTTCGTCAACTGGTACCAGGATCATCTCAGTCTCTTGTTAGGTATATTTCGGCCCCGTTAGGCAAATCGCGGCAGCTTTTCGTCAACTAGTACCAGGATCATTTCAGTCTCTTGTTTGGGATATTTCGGCCCCGTTAGGCAAATCGCGGCAGCTTTTCGTCAACTAGTACCAGGATCATCTCACTCTCTTGTTAGGGATATTTCGGCCCCGTTAGGCAAATCGCGGCAGCTTTTCGTCAACTAGTACCAGGATCATCTCAGTCTCTTGTTAGGTATATTCGGCCCCGTTAGGCAAATCGCGACAGCTTTTCGTCAACTAGTACCAGGATCATCTCAGTCTCTTGTTAGGTATATTTCGGCCCCGTTAGGCAAAGCGCGGCAGCTTTTCGTCAACTGGTACCAGGATCATCTCACTCTCTTGTTAGGTATATTTCGGCCCCGTTAGGCAAATCGCGGCAGCTTTTCGTCAACTGGTACCAGGATATCATTTCACTCTCTTGTTAGGTATATTTCGGCCCCGTTAGGCAAATCGCGGCAGCTTTTCGTCAACTGGTACCAGGATCATCTCACTCTCTTGTTAGGGATATTTTGGCCTCCGTTAGGCAAATCGCGACAGCTTTTCGTCAATTAGTACCAGGATCATCTCACTCTCTTGTTAGGGATATTTCGGCCCCGTTAGGCAAATCGCAGCAGCTTTCCGTCAACTGGTACCAGGATCATCTCACTCTCTTGTTAGGGATATTTCGGCCCCGTTAGGCAAATCGCGGCAGCTTTTCGTCAACTGGTACCAGGATTATTTCACTCTCTTGTTAGGGATATTTCGGCCTCCGTTAGGCAAATCGCGGCAGCTTTTAGTCAACTGGTACCAGGATCATTTCACTCTCTTGTTAGATATATATCGGCCTCCGTTAGTCAAATCGCGGCAGCTTTTCATCAACTAGTACCAGGATCATCTCAATCTCTTGTTAGGGATATTTCGGCCCCGTTAGGCAAATCGCGGAAGCTTTTCGTCAACTAGTACCAGGATCATTTCACTCTCTTGTTAGGGATATTTCGGCCTCCGTTAGGCAAATCGCGGAAGCTTTTCGTCAACTAGTACCAGGATCATCTCAATCTCTTGTTAGGTTTATTTTGGCCTCCGTTAGGCAAATCGCGGCAGCTTTTGGTCAACTGGTCCCAGTTTCACAATCTTTTGTTAACCATCTTTGCCTTTATTTAAATTTGTAATCTGCATAACATTAAGATGCAATGTTAAAGATCTCTCCAAACTCTTTTACATCTTTGTTTAATTTGTGTTAACACTTAGTATTTGTAGTACCGCAAACATCTTAAAATGCTGTCAAAAAGTTTAGGAAAATCTTATTTAAGGAATAATTGACATCGCCGGCCACCACCAAAGTGTTCCGACAAATAGCCAGCATGCTTTATTTACACACAAAAAAGAATAAAAAACTCGGCCTGAATTGTGCCGTTTAATGACGCCACAGGCACTAGTGCGTCATAAGTTGCCGTGACGCTGCTTGGGTGCCGTAATGGCGGACAGTGTCGGAACATAATGTGCATGGTCGATACGTCAATTGTGAAGATGGCGCCTTTTATATATCTCTCGGCAGTTTTTTGCCACTCGACCACTCGGTTCCCCTGGGGCTGTTTTTTTCAGCTTTACCACTCGTTAAAATAAGGCTTTTCTTGTCAAAAGTACATGGTACATGTAGGAAAACATATAAAGTACACGTGCATTTGAACAAACAAGCAGACTCCGAATAATTAACCGAATTTTGATATAAATACATAGCATGGCTATTTTAAAAATCATCAACATACGAATTTGTTTGGCATCATGCCTTAAGATTTCAAAGAAGCAACTTTTGTTTATAAATGCAAGCATTTAAGGCATTTCTAATTAAATTTAGAATCAACCTGTTTAAATGTTAGGTTGTAATATAAAATACTCTTGGTAAGTGTATTTATAATTGTTTGGAAAGAGAATCTGCAGTACAGACCTGTCGAAAGTTTGACATTAAGCTAACAAATTGGCAGGTAAACTCAGTCCCTCGTTAACTACATGTAAACAACTGTCAGTGTTTCGGCAATTGCCATCTACATCTATGAAACTTTCTATATATTTCGACCAAACGAGAGCTGAACAGGGACTCCTTTTCGTTAGCCGAGTGGTAAACTTTTGACTGGTCCGTACCGTAGTTAGAACAAATGATTCGAAAATTAGCTGCCAAATCCTATTATTTCACATTTAGCATTACCGGTATTATCCAGTTGTTAGAAGAGTTTTTAACATAAGTTCAACTAAGCGCCTCGTAACATCGTTCAATGAATGAATGGTAGTCATTATACGCTTATTACAGATTGTGTCAAAGAGTTTCCTCTGTAGCAAATTGAAACATCTTTCGCTTTTAAATCTTACAGCGTGCTTCCTTTCATAATGAACTAGACACATGTTTTTCCACCTACTTTAGACCCGGGGGCATCCGTGCCCAAAATACCCGAACCACAGACCCACGAATCACAACGCTTTTCAGCAGCGCTTAGGTTCGAATTCCATTCAGGGCAGAACACGTCTTAGTTCGCTTGCCAAAAGTACTTAATTTTTCTTTAAAAAATCCAGATTCCTCCATCACACAAGAACTGAGTCCTGACCATCTTGACAATAGTAAAATGAAATCTTGACCGGGGCGTTGCGAAAATCACATCACTGTAACAACTCCTAATGAAGTCCGACGCCTAATGAAGTCCGGACTTCATTAGGCGTTGACAATTTCGACGCCTAATGAAGTCCACAGATTGGGGCTCAAGACGAGGAGACTTTTTGATATTACCAAAAAAAAGTCTCAAAATTTTACGACTTCGATTTAGACCAACTAGCAATAGCAACGTACATTCAGGCACATACATCGTGTGCTTTGTCCAACCGTACCATACCCCGAAAAATTGTTTAGGGGGTATTTATACAAATCACCCTGTCCGTCCGTCCGTCCGTCCGTCCGTCCGTCGGTCCGTCAAAATATCATGTCAGCTTTACATGTGTAGCTTCCATGTCTATGGATGGATTTTAATCAAACATGGAACCAAAGTTATTGTCCGTCTGTCCGTCCGTTCGTCCGTCTGGATGTTGGGAAAGGGAGGTATTTGTCTCTCCAAAACCGTTATAGTTTTAACTCTTTTTGGAGAGGCATAAAAGGTACCAATCGAAAACTATTGTTTAAATAATTGTAATCTAAGAATTTTACGGATGCATCTTGATTGCCTGATTGATTGATTGATTGATTGATTGATTTGTTAAATGGTTTTTTTTTAGATCTAGTCAAGAATATTTACTTATATCGAGACGTCACCAGCTATAGATGAAATATTTGAAGTTTTTGCCTTTGAGGTGCGTACAGTGTACAGGGAGGGTCTCCAACGAGCCATACTTTCTGTGATACATTGTTATCATGTGATGCATTGATTTATCAGGTCTTTTCCGAAGGACCCCGTGACTTTCATTGCTACATGTAAATGACATTAGCAACACCCTGTTATTGTTTTGCATTTTACAATATTTTAATCTTGCGTGTAATAAGGTTCCCACAAATAAAAATATTTATTTATTTATTTATTCTTATTTTTATCTATCTTCTCCGTTAAATTTCTCAACAAGGTTTCTTAGAATCCATCATACGTACATGTATATGAAATAAAATGTGATTTTTCACTCAAACTTCCGTGCTTACTTTATCATCTGATGGATTTCATTAAGTTTCGAGGCAACAACACGGCTAACGACGTCCCATACTGTTTCATCTTATTAAAAGTCTCCGTTTTAATCATAGTTTTTGTGCAACAGATATATGTTTATTTTTATCATGATAAAAAAGTTTTGCAGTTGCCTTTACATCAACTGTTTTAATAAGTTTAACGCGGAGGATCATTGATATAGACAGTATTAGATTAAGTAGTAGTATACCTTTCTGAAGCTGAACTTCATTAGGCGTCGAGGTAACATAACGCCTAATGAAGTCCCTTACTATATCTTATTACAAAATAAATTTCATAAGGCGTGGAGGTACCTTAACGCCTAATGAAGTCCCTTACTATATCTTTGTACATAGTGGATTTCATTAGGCGTCGAGGTAATGTAACGCCTAATGAAGTCCATTACTATATCTTTGTGCTTAGTGGACTTCATTAGGCGTCGAGGTAACTTAACG